>OU612096.1:121033618-121633618 GCA_914767995.1 Thecocarcelia acutangulata | reverse complement strand
ACTATATATTTCATTATTTTAAATAAATTAATGAGAATTCGAAAAGAAAAATTTTGTAAATATTTATCAACCACAAAAACAGCATCTTTTTTTTAGAAGTTTTTTGTCTTTCGCTCAGCAATTCCTTCATATGTATTTGTATTTTGCTTCAGTTCCTTTTTACTTAGCCTAAGAAGTTTACACTTGATTGAAGAATTGTATACTTAATTTAAGTCACGATTGGTTTTCTAGAACAATTCCGTTTTCGGCTTATTATTATAATATTTTTTTAACTTGGACCAGTACTCAGGGCATAACCCCTACATATGCAGTGCATTGTACCAGAACTAGGAAAATAGGTTATGAGGAGGAAGAAAGAGGGAATAGTGTTTATGAACATTGGACTTGAACTTCCCAACGTTATAACAGATAGAAAACACGTCTGTAGGTAACTTATTCCATAGGTGCAGGGTGCGGCCGAAAAACGAATTCTCTCTGTAATGCGTTATACGATTCGCCGGGCAATCCACCACGAATGGATTGGCCCTGGAAGATAACCGCATGTTACGTAAAAATATGTGGGTTTCGGGAACAAGATCCCTAATCTCGTCAGAACAAAATCTATTGTAGTAACGATATAATAGAGTAACGCACCCTACACTGCGTCGATGCTCCAGTGAGTCAATAGAGTTGGATGCCCTACTGTCACCGATAAGCTTCTTTGTCTTCTCCAAAATAGACTTTGAGGCACCGGCCCAAACATGAGAGTTGTATTCCATTTTCGGTCCGATATAGGTGGTATAAATAGTAAGGAGATCGGTTGGAGTGAAGTGTATCTTACACCGTTTCAAAAACCCAGCGACATCACTCTGCATTTTCATTCCAAGAACATCAAGAGCACCCGATTCCTCAACACTTATACTATCCATGAGTACAGATGAAGCAGCATTAATGGTCGTTTTTTTTTGTGTTTTGATAAACAGCTCTGTGTCTTACTAGCGTTAAAGGCGACCCTGTTTTTGTGACCTCATTCGGAGATTAATATAATATCACTATTCAGTGAATTATTCATAATTTGCCTTTTGGCAACGATCTCTGATAGACTGGGCCTATAACTGAAAGAGTATGAATGGCAAATGCTGCTGTCATCTGCGAAAGAGTAGATAGGGTTGGAAGTTTGATATAGAAGGTCGTTGATGAAAATAAGGAACATAGTAGGAGTAAGTATACTAGTGTGTTATTCATACTTAAGCTTTGGAATACGGCTTGTACTAAAAGCAAGTAGAAAGTACTTAAAAATATAATACCAGCTTTTTTTCAGTGTATATTACATTATAAGTTTTTATTCGATATATTTGTGGCATTTTATCATAACAGTTTAAGTCAAGATAATACTAAACAAAAAACTTCAATCAAGAATTATGTTTTAGAAGAAATGCATAAATTTAAATTAAAGCACAGTTTCGTTAATAACACGAAAAATTATTTTGGCAAGCTAAAACTTTATATTTATTCAATTAATAAAATTAGATAAAGCTTTTAAAATTTTTAAATTCAATTTAAGATGTTATGACGAAATGGTAATAATATAGTTGCGGCTATAAAAGAGAATATATCCTCTTTCACAGATTTCACACACAAAAAGTTTAAATTGCAAAGTTGTGAGTTTGAGGATGGCAATGAGATAACGTGTGTAAGAGAGTGACTCTCTTTTCCTTTGCTAACACCAAACTCAATACTGTGCAAAGTAAGTTTTTCGTGTGTTAAAGTGGTGTTTCTTTGACTAAAAGACACTAAAATTCTTTTTCTCTTCTTTTTTTTAATTAACACCGCGTATGATGGCCAAGTGTCATTAATATGATGTCTATGTGTAATATCACCATTCAAACATATAATTTTGTTGTACTTACGCTCATTTGCCTTTGCTTGAAGAATACTTTCTATGCCTTCTAGTGATGAGGAGTTCCATAGAAAGAACATAATTAAAATCGGAAATTTGCTAGAAGAGAACGATTTTCCAACTGCACTAACTACAAAATTTGTGAGTCAGTTTAAAAATAGTAATACGCATAATGTAGTTAGCTTAACAGAAACGAAAATTTATAAACCATTGACATATCTACCAGGTTTAACAGAGAGATTATCAAGATCTAATATATATAACAAGGTAAAATATAGAATGGCTCATAGGAGTTATAATACATTAGATACATTATTTAGTAAGACTAAGGATAGAAATAATAAATTAGATGTTGCTAATATTGTTTATAAAATTCCATGTAAGGGAAATGATCAGGAGAATTGTAATAAAGTATACATAGGGACAACAAAAAAACAAATTAAGGACAAGAATAGCGGGACATAAATCAGACCAAAAATATAGGCATATTAATTCCCAAAAGACAGCATTATCATCTCATTGCTTTGAATTAAATCACTATCCTCATTTTGAAAATGTTTCAATAATAAACACAGAATGTAATTATAAGAAACGTTATATGTTAGAAATGTTAGGGATTATTAGTACACCTGTAGAACAGAGAATTAATTTTAAATTAGATACTGATAATTTAGCACATAGTTATAGACATTTAGTTAGCGAAAAATTAATACGTTGAATAGAGAGTTTTATTGTTAAGATATTATTAAGTTATGTAAAACTTGTTCATGTTATTCTGTGAGCAACATGTTCCATGTTAATTTGTTTAAAGTTGAGGAGCAACATATAATCGTTAACAGGGCTTGTGTTGGTTGCAGAAAAAGTTTAATTTTGTTTTATGTTATTTTTTAATTTGAAAATATTGCTAAGAATTTCTCTTTGTGTTTGAATTTTTTGTATATAAGAATTTTTTGACAACATTTTTTCAAACAAAAATTTTTATAACATTTTAATTTTCCTGACGATGCTAACAAACTGTTAGCGAAATATCGAAACAAATAAAAAATACGTTACTTTTTTATAAAAAAAAAACAACAAAAGATCTTAAGCTGCAAAAATTTTAATAATTTAGTACTTTCTATGATTACAAAGTTACTTCAATATGATGAACTAGTTTGAACTCTTGGTCCTATTTGCTTTGACCTTTATTTAATTAAATATTTGCAATAAGTTCCTCCAGCTCAAAGTCCTTTTTGTTTTTTTAAATGTTTAATGTGTTTTTCAATATTTCGTCTTGCTTCGAAAGACTTCTTCAGGAAAATTTGTTTTTTTGCGTGATAAATTCAATACAAATTTTAAGTTTAATTTTGGGTTGAATTTATCCCACAAAAAAAACAAATTTTCCTCAAGAAGTCTTCCAAAGGAAGGCGAAATATTGAATACATTAAACATTAAAAAAAAAAAACAAAAAGGACGTTGAGCTGAAGGAATTTATTGCAAATATTGTATTAATTTGAATTTTATATAAAATAAATTTTTGTACAAAAATAATAAGTTTAATAAAAAGTCCCTCCTTAACTAGGAAAAGCCAATATTATATTATTCATTTTTAACATATATATTTATAATTACTAATATTATGTACCATTAAATTGATGTCATCATGGTTGTAGCGTTGGTAATACTCACCATATAACAAAGTTCTCTGATGACTTTTGCCACTGAGATTGATGTTAGTTTTCATATTACTGGTGACTATTTACAAAATCTTAATGTCACATTTCTGATGACAAGCCGTCATCAACATGAGGATGCATCTTTCTAAGAGTGAATAAACAAACAGATTGCTTCTCTTATCAAGAAGTCTTGCGAACAATAATAATGGTATTTTGGCATTTGGCAAATAGACACATTGCGGAGTATTCTATTTAGCGTCTATGTTATTTGGAAACCGCTGAATTTTTTTTTTCTCTTATAATTTATTATGCTGAAAATGCAGAAAGATAAAGGCAAATATTTATTTGTAATTCTTATACAATATGACTACATTGAAACCTTTAATAAGTGTTGCACTTTTATGTGCAAAACTGTATTAAGTTTCCATAAACTATGCAAATATTAAGGTTTCTAAAAAAATGTGCTTAGGTACATGAGTAAATACACATACATGCAAACAAACGTAAATACTTATAAACTTGCAACGTTTTTACACATTTATTTTAGCAGAAATATAACTATATAAAAATATACATCTTTTCCCACACATAAACACTCACACACACATACACACACATACTAAAACTTATAGAATTAGAGTTTGTAGTATTAAACAAGTTCAAACGATATCATCAAGTCCTTGAGACTTTGAATCTACAAATCCCTTACATTCTCGCATTTAATTTTATTGTTATTGTATTTTCATTGCTGGGGCTTTTAAAAGGCGGGCTTCATCCTTTCCTTGAACTATATCCTACTTCGAATACAAAAAGTTCGTTGGGGTATGGGAAGTGGTAAGGCGGTGAAAGTGGTGTGCGACAGCTCATGGCCTTTTCCATTGTTTAAGCGAAGGCATAAATAGAGGACGTAAGCAGAAAAGATTCAAGCAAGAAAAAAATGTGTAATGAAAATAAAAAAAAAATAAAATTAAACGATAAACGAGGAGCAAAAGCAAACAAACTACTTTTAAAAAGCTTAAAGTTTATTTTTATTGGAATTTTTGTTGAGGGGAGTTTTTTTGGTGTTTTGTATATTTGCGGGTGTTTGTACACTCACTGTTAATAAAGAAGAGGGAAAATGTTTTTCTTGTAAAGTTTAAACAACAATATCAACAAAAATCAAGTTGAAAAAAATATATATATTGACGATGTAGCTCTTCACTTTGTAATTTCTGATATTGCTGTTATTGTTGTCTTTATTGATGTTGTTGGTGGTAACTCATGCTTTGTCTGTTGTTTGCATATGCTACACAAAAATACGAGTAGTAACTTAAAAAAAAAAAAAAAACAACAACAAGGACCAACGAAACAGTACACACAGAATCAAATCAAAATTGCTACAAAATCTAATAAAATTCATTGTGGGGTCATTGCATAGCAAAGCAGAATATGTTTGGATTTCTTAACAGTGTTGCCAGCAGGGGCAAAAAGGAGATGTAGACTTTCATTTTTGTTTCAAGAAAAAAACAATGACACTAGTCAGCTTAAAAAGAAGAATATAGCCTACCATTCATAAGTGCAATAGTAAACAACAGGTGGAAGTACTGTTTGGCTTGTGTGTCGCCTGTTAGTAATTTTAGGGGAAATAAAAATTTTAAGGGTGAAAATTTTTGAAACAAATTTTTATTTCCGTGTAGCATAACAATTGTTGCATTATTCATATATAAGTATGGGGGAATCTACCACATTTTGTTTACTTGCCCGTTAATGCCAACTATATACAAATATAGTTGATCCTGACGGGCAACTTGTGGAGTTATATATTCCGCTCGCTTGGTATGCCTCTTTACTTGATCTCTTCAAAGTAATATAAAAGTGGGCAATTATACCCAATTTCATAAACTTCAAAAATAAAATTTATCGAACGCATGATGGACTTTGCCGGTAGCTTATGAAATTTGCATACAGAGCAACCCAGATTTAGACACTGCATAACATCTGGACTTTGTATTTTGTTGAAAGCTAATTGCTGGCCATGATTACTCTTTTTCCAATGTTTTTCACGCCTTTGTTCTTTGTTCGAATAGACTTATCGGATTTTGTAGATTTTCACTGCATATTGCTTGTTAAATATTGGTCGTAATATTCTGAATTATTGACTACCAAAATATCAATATATTTTCAGAAATATTTCTTATTTTTGCAGCTAAAGATGGTTTTTTATTTTTTATAATAAATTCAACAGTATTTATTTTGAATATTTCGATAACAATTTGTTATCATCGTCAGGAAAATTAATATGTTATTCAATTTCCGGACGATGATAACAAATTGTTATCGAAATATTGAAAATAAATACTGTTGAATTTATTATAAAAAATAAAAAACGATCTTTAGCTGCAAAAATAAGAAATATTTACTTAAACAAGATCAAATAATTAAATATCAAATATTTTCAGAAATCTGAAACAAAATTTTGGGCCAGGCAAATCATTCCGGAAGGCAATACCAACTCTACTTTCTTCAAGTACCTGGAGTAATCAAACGATTTCCTTTTTACTAAAGTAGTTGGTCGACCTTTCTAAATTACAAATATTTTACGTTTTCGCTTAATGTAGCCCATAGGATAAACCATAGATTTCTTGCTATACGCAAATGACCATAAAATTTATTAAGTGCTATCTATACTAATAATATCAGTTGGAAATTCACTTTACGGACTCGTGCTAAAAAAATATAAGCAGCCATTACAGAATTTTTTTTTATTTTTTACTTTTACTTTTACTTAGATTAGGTTGCCAGCCATTGAAAAGCCAGCCCACTCGGTTCGATCCCGTTGTATTGCCTGGGTGGGATATGCATCTCAGCAGATCTACATAACACTGGTTTATAACATACCCGAGGATCGTATAAAGGCGTACAATCCACTTACATCGCACTCCTATACTTCCGTCAAATCATGCAGCATCGGCCTTCCGAGATACGAAGCTCTTATACAAAAAAGAGTTGGATAAAAGCAGTGCTCAACACTCGCTACCTCCTCCTCCTCGTCCCTGCAGCTTATATAGTTGTCATTAAATGGAAGATTTAACCTCCTCGCCTGCGTCCCTATATGGCAATGTCTCTACAGGACTGCCACAGCAGTTTATATCTACTTACACTTTTGAAAATTTGAATTTTTTCAATACTTTTTGCCCTTGATGTAAAGACCAGAGAAGCCCTACTCATAATCTTGTGCATTTGAGATTTCATATTAGAGCAATTGCAAATATATTATAATTTGTCAATTTCCAATTTCATGATACAAAGCCAATTACAAAAGATAGGTAAATAGGGCTAGTGTACATGCATACAACAGTTTATATTCCTTGATAGCTGCCAATAACTATTACAGCGGTTTCGTGTCCGCTATGCAGCACATTAGTAATAATGTGACAGCTGCTTACTCTATTTTAGCTTACTGTATGTATCATCAACAGCCTATCTTGTCTGGCCTATGTCAAACTGACCGCGCTAGCTTCTTTCAATATGAAGCACGGCCAGTACAGCTGCACGTAACGCTACACTAAGAGGGTCCCACCGTTTCTTTCCATCCCCTCCCATCCATCTCCTTCACTCTCATTATATTCCCCTAATTTCTTTTCTTCACTTCACTATCCCACTTTTCAGGCACTCACAAAGGGAACGACTTCAGAACCCAAGTGAGTTGGAAAACCTAGGCTATGTCGGCGTATCCAGCGGCCTGCCTACCTAATCTAACCTATGTATCATCTTTTTATCATAAATAGTTTAGAATTCAATCACATATAAAGGGTGTTTTTTTAAGCCCGATAGAACTTGAAATTGTAAAAAATAACACAAAAAATTAAATTGTAATCAAAATTTTTTTTTATTCGAAAGATCAATACGTGACATTAACATTTGAAAATGATTTCGGGCATATGGGCACCGCGGCTGTTCTTGACGAAGCGCATTCTGGACGTCCAATTTTGGGCCACTTTTTCGAGCACTGCTGGCCGTACGTCACGAACAACACGAACAATGCTGGCCTCCAAGGCGTCAATTGTTGCTGGTTTATCAGCATAAACCAGTGACTTCACGTAGCCCCACAGGAAATAATCGAGAGGTGTCAAATCGCACGACCTTGGAGGCCAATTGACAGGTCCATTTCTCGAAATCAACTTATCGCCAAATTTTGATTTCAGTAAGTCGATGGTTGCGTTCGCCGTATGGCACGTAGCGCCATCCTGTTGAAACCACATCTCCTCCGGATCAATGTCATCCATATTTTCAAACAAAAAATCATTGATCATGGTGCGGTAACGATCTCCATTGACCGTAACGCGAGCTCCGGCCTCATTTTTGAAGAAATAAGGTCCGATGATGCCACCAGCATGAAAACCGCACCAAACAGTGCATTTTTCTGGATGTAATGGAGTCTGTAGGGTCTCTTGTGGATTGGTCTCACTCCATATGCGGCAATTTTGCTTATTAACAAACCCGTTAAGCCAAAAATGCGCCTCATCGCTGAACACAATTTTTCGTCTATAAGTTGCGCGAATCGACGACTGATTTTCAAAGTAAATTTGGATAATTTCGTAGCGTTGTTCAAGCGTGAGTCTATTCATGATGATTTGTCAGAGTATACTGAAACAAATAAAAAAAATGTTTCATCAAAATTTAATTTTTTGTGTTACTTTTTACAATTTAAAGTTCTATCTAGCTTAAAAAAACACCCTATACGAGTACATACCCGTAGTTGGGTTGTTTGTTCTCTATATCATATTGAATTTATACTAGAACGGTACAAAAACCTCTTGTTCTCGTTGTCCCACAATTTAAAGATTTTCTTGACATTTTCTTGTTTTTATTAATTTTACCGTGGGTCACTGTACTTTTCTTTTTTTATAAATTGTTTTCAGTCGAAATAGAAGGCAATATTTTGCAAAAGATATGAATTCACTTGACTTTAATTTCCGACTTTTGCATTATATTCCACACAAAATGCAAATTAATATGCCATGAAATGTAAATTAATAAACTTTTTAAACATGTTTAGAGTTAAATTAAACTTCACCTTTTCAAAACCATTAAATTTGTTTTGGAAATTACGAACACCTGCTGCTGAGCTTGTTATTATTTTTGACAGGGAGAAAAATATATACATACTTATCATTGAGCTCTTGTAGAAAGGCCCTAAGTTAAATTTTCGCTGTATTTGAGTTTTTTTAATTTTGTTCTAGTACATTTCACATGAGTATTACACCTCGCCTCAAAGATTTAATGCTATAGTTTAATATGTAACGGACTTATAGCAATTGTACAAAGAAATGTTTTTGATAAATAAAATTGCTACAATAATACGCTTTTTTTCTTCTTCTGTAAAGTCGCTAGGCGTAGAGCGACGAGATGTATGTGCCAGCAAAGGCATTCAAATTTTTTGGCTGGCTTCATCTCAGAGGCGATAGAATTCCCCCTTTGCTTGGGTGTTTCAATATTACATAGTTGCAGCCAACAATATTATTTTAAACATATAATCATAATAATATTATATATTTCTTATTTTTGCAGCTAAAAATCAAAAACAAGAAATATTTACTTATATAAGATCGAATAATTAAATATCAAACACAATAATATTATTATTATTTTAAACATAAAACAGATCATGATACGTCATGACCCGAGTTCAAATCCCTGTGGGTGCTGGTGAGTAGTTTAGCGACTATGAACAGCTAGTCCCCCAGCTAAAGATTTGATTATTATTTTTCTTGTCTTCTTGATCACAGTAAATTGGTATTGTAAAAAATCCTTCTTAAAAAAGGAAAAACTTGAACTAAAACCCGATGTACATATGTAGAAACCAAAAAAATTTTAATTTAAATATATTAAGATTTCAGGAAATATATCCACCTCTCCCCCTCCACAATCTATTGAAAATGAAATATACATATATTTGTTATTAGTCAGCACTGGAATAATACAAAAAGTTTGAATTTAATTAATTTCATGTAAAATTTCAATCTTCCTTCTTCACAGAAAGCTTCATATGCTCCTCAAACAACCATGTAACTTCATAACATAATTCATATAGCAACAGTATAGCGCAAAATAATAATACTGCTGTTAAAATCAGTCATATTTTTGTCAAAAGAGCACAGATTTTTATAGAACATTATATTGTGAATACAATTAGATAAACTAGTCTATACATAATTTTTTTCATTACCTAGGCTGAATAAGTATGATCATAACAAGCAGTTTATTACTGTGTATTGTACACATTATTGTTGCAGTATTGAAGCAATATGCGCAAATATTATTGCATTCAGCCGAGTTTTAACATTTACAAGCAGTAATAAGATAAACCAGTCTTTATATAATTTTTTTCATTACAAAGGCTGAAGAACTATGATCATGAAAAACAGTTTATTACTGTGTATTGTAAACATTATTGTTTTAGTATTCAAGCAATTTGCGCAAATATTATTGCATTCAGCCAAGTTTTAACATTTACAAGCAGTAATAAGTTAAACCAGTCTTTATATAATTTTTTTCTTTACAAAGGCTGAAGAACTATGATCATGACAAACAGTTTATTACTGCGTATTGTAAACATTATTGTTGTAGTATTCAAGCAATTTGCGCAAATATTATTGCATTCAGCAACAAGCAGTAATAATAGAATTATGAAAATGCAAACAAAAACATATTTACAATAATGATAATACAAATTGTTTATTTGTATAAAAGAAATGGTTTTCTATAACAATATAAACTTGTTTAATATATTTACAACAATTGCTTTTTCTTTGTGTATACGAACAAATGACGCATTACTGCATGTAAATGGCATCGTCATACAAATATTGCACATTTATATGTGTGTATGTATACAAATATAAATCAAAAATCAACTACACATATTCACATGAACTTTTATTGTAACTTAAAAAATAAAATACATTTTAGTATTTGATTCCCGTCACAGATATCACTTGTCGCGACTAATCCAAATTAATTCAGTAGACACAAAAAATTATATTTGACTTGAGAGCAGTGGTGGGCAAATATTTCGCCTGCTGCAATACGAATGAATAACAAAACTATAACTAAACAAGTTTGAATTTTACAAACTTGTGATTATGAATTTACGTTCAAAAATGGCAGATCGATCCTATGTACAAATAGGGGACGCAAAAAACTGTGTTCCAAAACATTTTAAAACAAAATATACAAATTCAAAAGTAAAAAAGATTAGACAGCACTACACCGTCATTACTGATAACACTTGCAAGCATACTTAAGTGATCAAAACGCTAAGAATGCGCTAATTTCAAATGTGTGGTAATATATATAAAAATACTATAAACATTTACATATGAGCATACGAGGGCGGATAGATATTGAAGTTACCTAAGTCGGAAATAAATTTAATTTTTTTTTTTTTGCCAAAAACCATTTATTTCTCAACATAGTCTCCTATAACTCAACAAACTTAGTAAGGCGACATTCAGACTTTTTTGTACCATCTGAATAATACGATTTTGGAAACCCCTCAAAGTACTTCTTCATTTGATATGAATCTTTTTCCTGCGAGACATTTTTTCAACTTTGCAAACAGGAAAAAGTCGCTAGGAGCTAAATCTGAGCTCTAAGGTGGATGATCAACAAATTATAAGTGTAGTTTACGTACTTTTAGCATCATATCTAATACTGTGTGAATTAGTGTCTCAAAGAACGCCCACTTTTTGCTTCTTTAAATGTGTTCGTTTTTTCTTGATTGCATCTATCAATTGATCCAATAATACACGATAATACTTTCTTGAGATTGTGGATCCTATTTCAAGATAATCAATGAGCAATATTCCGTGTGCATCTCAAAATACAGTGGCCATAACCTTGCCAGCCAATTTCACTGTCTTCACCTTCTTCGGAGAACTTCCACCAGCTTCTACCCATTATTTTGATTGATTTTTGTTTACACATGTGTAGGGATGGATCTACGTTTCACTCTTTATCATGTCCTAGCGCAGCTGTGAAGTGGTCTGTCGGACTCGTTTTCGTTCGACACTGAGCAATCTCGACCGGCACCTATCTTGCTTTGTCATATGCAGATATGCAAAATATTGAACACACTTTTATTTGATATGTTTACCATTTCAACAATCTCACGTAACTTGACTTGGCAATCATTCATAGCGGTATTCAGGATTCTCCTGATATTTTCTTCAGTAACCACTTATTTTGGCCTTCCTGTTAATGGTATTGTAGCAGTGCATGTTCGGCCGCGTTTAAATTTAGAAATCCCATATTTTATCATGTAATCTAATGGAGCAGATGAGCTTTTCTTTTGTCTCTTCCACCACTTTCCCTTTCAAATAATAGTGTTTATTCACTGCATGAAACTGATTTTTTCCATTTTTCAAGAAACACATAAGTTCCTTACTTCAAACGACTACAACATATAAACTAATCAATGAATTTTGGTAAAATTCTAACAGCTGAGGTTTAACAGATCATAATTTCAAATAAAGAAAAAAAACGTTATATAGTTTGTTCTTATCTTTCCAGGCTCTAGGCCTTAGTCTCGATTAATAATTAAATAAAACTCTTTTTTTAAGAATTATTACTTATTTTATTTTCAATATTTCGGATACCTTTGGTACCTTCTTCAGGAACTTCAAGAACTAGAAAACAAATGTAACAAATTATATTAATATAGACATAACAAAACATATAAAACAAATTAAATATAACAACAAAAATAAAAATAATAATCATAAACATTAGCACTAACTAGGTTAGGTTAGGTTGTACAGGCCGCCAGTTTCATGAAACCAGCCCACTTGGGTTCTTTTGGTCCCGTTGTGTTGCCTGAGGGAGAAGTGCAGTCTATGAGACTTACACTTCCCCCGACACTAACTAAGAACAATAATAAAAAAAAAAAACTTTTGTATTTATACTGTCATCTAGCGATAGGCAGCTTCAATATCAATCCGCCCTCGTACGTTAAATTTTTAGCACTTTACTTATACTTATGCCTAAAAACAAACACAAAAACTATACGATTATTTCTGCACGCCCGCACAGCAAGTTGGAAGAAGGCCTCCACTGAGTTTAGACCACGCAACCATAGGGTTGGTTTATGCACACCCGTTCTCTCGTAGTAATGTTGTGATACATCGAAATCATTTATTCCCTGTCACCAACACAACCACCACTATCTTTGCAAGTAGAAAGCAGTCATTTGTTTAAGCACTTATCTGTAGCTAACTATTATATATGTGTAATGTAATGTATGTAGATGTTAGTACTCCTTTTAAAAATACGCACTTACATTTAGAATTTAATATACTCGTGCAGCGTACATATGCTTATATATGCTCGTAATTTAATAAAACTGTTTTGGACTTTTAGAGAAACCAAATTAGAATCAGCGAACAAACCCACAAAGTTTCTTTTGACATTTATTTAAGTGGCTGACGAATCTTTTTCCTTTTTTTTTTTTGTCATTTTTGCCTTGGTTTCCGAGTTGTTGTTGTTGTTGCCACGATGTTAGCCGTTAAATTGTTATGATGTTGTTGTTGTTGTTTTTGGCCATGATGTAATTTGAATAATTTCAGCGAACTGAAAGAAGTTAATTGGCTATTACATTTTTAGGTCATAATTTATTTTTGATTAAATTTTTTGTGACTACATTTGCATAAAATACCTTTTAGTCTTATTGGAAAATAAACGCAATTTTAGAAAATAAGTCTTGTTTCTTATATAAAATAATGTGATGAATGAGATCTAACATCATAAAAATATTTCTACAATATTTAATATAAAGTGTTTTTAGTTCAACAGTTTTGCAAGAAAACAAAATCTTTAGTTTCTTGAATAATTCAACAAAATTCGCTGAACCGAAATAAAAAATTATTATAATTATATAATTATTTTCTACAGATAACTAACTACACGTCGAAATTTCATAAATGTCACCTTACTCTTGAGCAGACTTTACTATCTTTGGAAAATGTATTCAACCATTTGGCTTTATATTGAATGGTTTCTAAAAACTCAATGAGAATTACAAAGAAAAAGTTCTAATAAGGTGCCAAAAAACAGAAATAATAAATAATTTTTACACGTCGAAATTTCATAAATGTCACCTTACTATTGAGTAGACTCATTGGAAAATATATTCAACCATTTGACATTATATTGTATTGTTTCTAAAAAGACAATGAGAATTAATAACGAAAAGTTCTAATAAAAAAAATAATAATAAATAAGTTTTCCTAGATGTTGTTATATTTTCCATAATAAATATACGGCCTTATGTATAATCAAAATCCTTATGCTAACTAACTAGCTGCTAAGTTTTTTGTGTGTAAATTCCCATAAGGCAAAGATAGCAGCTAGTTAGTAACGAAATAGACCCATATTTGTTACGTTTCCACCCTAAAATATAAATAATTTTAGGAAGATACGTTGCTTTAAATAGACCAAGCTTTAAAAGGAATAGTCATTATGTTGTTTAACGTTTGTATATTTTACGGCAAGACTATTCTGAAATATTGAAACCAAGCCCTGTTTTGAAGAGAAGGCAGCCGGAGAACTCTGGAGAAGAAGTACACAAGTTTTTCTAATAAAAATTAAAAAAAAAATTGCTTATACCGAGCACTTTGTTGGTTAAGATTTTACCGCAATTCAACAATTGTAAGTTGCTTTGAAACTGAACAGTTTAAATTGGACTGCTATAATTAGATAGTTCTACCGAAGTCTCGTGACTTTTTAATTGACCACGCTGTTAGCTAAAATGTAACAAAGCTGCCCTTGACCACTGTCTTTTAATAGTCATTTAGTTTGTGCTTGGCAGTTATTAAAAGCAAACAAGCTTGTGACTTTAACTAAAATGGAAAAAAGGGAAATTCGTTTGTTGGCTAAGAATTATTTTTTGCATAAAAACACAATGGCAAAAACCAAGGAGAGACTTAATAAATACTGCTCGTATTGGAACTATACATCATCAATTTCAAAAATTGGTTTGCTGACTTCCATTGTAGTTATTGTACCAGCACAAGTGTTGCCGTGTGTTCAGGTCATCGCACAAGAAACCGTTCCTAAAATTCATGGCTAATCGGGAAATGAAAGTACAGGAGTTGGCTGAGGCTGCAGGCATCTCAACTAAGTGTGTACCTCAGACTTAACTTGCATATTTGGACATAAAAAGCTATCCGCAAGTTATGTACAATGTTTGCCTACATAGAAAAAAATAGATGCCATATTGATAAAAAAAATTGCACTATTTTTATCAAATTTCCTGTGAAAAAGATTTTTTGCAGGATTGATAATTCAAATTATAAAGTAGAAATAGCTTTTTCACTTAAAAGCAAAAATTATTGAGTTGAAAAAATTGTTGTTAATATGTAAAATATACTTAACAAAAAAATTGTTAAAGAAACAACAACTCTTCACTGTTATATGACAACATTTTAAGTTTATTTATTGAATAACAGTCAATAATTCGGAAAACTTTTTATTAATTGCATTTTATTAAGAGATATTTCCAAAAATTCATTATTAATAATAATTTAATTAAGTCAATGCAAATTTTATTAAATTTTTTGTTAATAACATAAATTGATTGAAAAAAAATCTCATCTATTTTTTTCTGTGTATACTTGACCATGAACGCGGATGTATGAACACTTCAATAGAGTGCTTGGCAATGTTCAATATGTGGATGAATTTTGACACCATTATATAACCATAGCAAAGAAATCGACCCACACAATACCTTAAAGGCAAAGAAATAATCAAAACAGAGAGTTTCTCTGGGTTATGGTGCTCCTAAGAATCGCTTTCTTCAGGTCATGACCACATTTTTTCACACATATTACCTAGAGGAGGATAACACAAAATAACCGGCGAATATTATTCAGAGCTTTTTGACAGATTCGTTGTTGTTTTAACACGAAAAATGAAGTACTGTTCTATCAAGACAATGTTCCGGTTCCAGCTCCACTTTCTAATATACTACTTGTTAATAAAAGAGTTAAAGCAGGAGGAAGTAACCAAAAACTTTATTTATTCGTGGAAAGGCTATATCTGGAGCTCCTAATATTAATGGAACTAATCAATTTCCAAATCCTCCAATACAATACAATAGCAAGAATTCATTAATTGGATTACGAACTGCCACCCGATCAAACAGATTTTGCCCCTGCGACTATTTTCTTTTTCCAAAGCCTGTTTTGAGGGCGTTAGGAATATCTATTAATTTCAAAGAAGAAAAAAATTGCAGTAACTCTGGACTAAATGTCCTTTCCAAAGAAGATTATGTTGAAAGAAAAACACTTATTCGCCGAAAAAAAAACATTTTTTTCATATATCGTCGCAACTATAAAACAACACTGGTAATAAAGATATAGATCTCTCAGAGACTGATAACAACATTGAGACGATGAGTGGCCGGTTATCGGAGGTTTCACTTTAATATAATTTTTATAACAGCAAAATCCAGTTATTTTAAATCCTTTTCTTTAAAAATGAGTACAAAAGCTATTTCTATATCTTGCTTTATATATTTTAGGAAATGAAAAATTCACATGACTTTACTCAATTAAGCGGACTTAAGACGGGACTTAACTTGCCTTAAGTCCCGTCATCTGAAATTGTTCAATTCAAAATCAATCAAAAAAATATTATCATAGTCTTCATAAAGAAACAGCAACACTAAATTGTATAAATTCAACTCTTACCGCACCATTCTTTTGTTTAATAAATAATCAGGAATATGTTTCCAATCTATTTAATTTCTTCGACTTAATTAAAAGTTGTTTTATTTGTATTTTCCTTCACCTTTGCAGTTACATTGTTGTTCTTAAAATTATCTCAGTTTTTGCATAAATAAATATAAATGTGAATTCAAAACGAGCCCTTCCTTAGTAGTAAGCAAAAGGAAATGAAAACAAAAAATATGAATGGAGCTGCCTTCCCTCTTCTACGTTGTGATGAATTTGCATTAGACAAAAGCTAACATTAAAAACAAACACACACTCTGTCGTTCCCTCTCCTGCCAGCAAATAAACAATAAAATATTAAAATAAAAAATAAATTGATTATTTTATGCAATAAAAATTCAACCTTTCGAAAATTTCGAATTTCTTTCTTTTCCTTTTGCCTGTTCCACAAAATCGATCTTATCGACACATGAGTTACACTTCCGCTCTTTTTAATTTCGTACTCAACCAACGAACTGAGAAAAATCTTTAATTTATTATATGAACAATGTGCAGCCTGTAGAGTTCTCTTTCGAGTTTTTTTTTTGTTTTTTTTTTTTTTTTTGAATATGTATTTTTAATATTATAATAGTAAGAAAATAATATTCCCAAGAGAAATAAGCGGAATATCCTTTCTTAAATAATGTTGAATATGCAAAATAAAACGGCAGCCAGCTGATGCTGCATTAAAAAGTTACGACTAAAAGAAGAAAACTTGCAAAACGAAGTAAATAAAAAGAAGGAAAACTTTGATTTTTCATGGAGAAGAAATACATTTTTGTTTGATTTCCTTTCTTTGCCATCCTTTTACTTTTTGTACATTTATGTCTGTATGTATGTATGTCTGTCTGTCTATATGTATGTATGTATGTATGTATGTTTGCCAAGTATTCAACCAGCCATGTAGGCAGGCATTTAGCAGAACTTTTTTACAAATTCAAATAGTAAAAAAATACACATATACGAGCACATACCTTTTTTTTATACAAAGAATGGTTTTATAGGAATGTAGAGGTATTTGCTTTACAGTGATTTTTTTTTTTTTTTTTTTGAAGTGGTACATAAATTTTTTTGTTCGTATTCGTGTATACAAATATTTGATGATTTTCTAATTCAGTAAATTTAAGCGAATATTTTTCGCTGTCAAAAAATCGTGTGTACTCAAAATGTACAATAGAGTGACCTAAAAATGCAAGTGTCCACAGTTTGTCCCATTTTTACAGTACGATTAAATAAAATAACTGTAATGCATGCTGGAGGTATGAACAAATATCCAATCAGGTCCCCATACTGTTCACCATTGACAGGAATATTCCGTCTGACCATCATGGTTTTCAGAAACGAAATAGTCGTAGTAATTTCTGAGAACATAGCAGTGTTCTCAGCATGTGCTCTCTTCAAATGCGACAATTCTGTTTATTTACGTTCTCATTCAATTAAAAATGGACTTCATCGGGGAACAAAATTTTGAACGCAGATTCAATTGCAAAAAATTGCAGTCGTTGCTCTTGTGTAAGTCTAGCCATAATGAAATGTGCCTCCTTCTACAAAGCGCACGAAATAGTCGTAGTAATTTCTGAGAACATAGCAGTGTTCTCAGCATGTGCTCTCTTCAAATGCGACAATTCTGTTTATTTACATTCTCATTCAATTAAAAATGGACTTCATCGGGGAACAAAATTTTGAACGTAGATTCAATTTCAAAAATTGCAGTCGTTGCTCTTGTGTAAGTCTAGCCAGAATGAAATGTCAAAACAATCTGCACAAAAGCAACTATCAGCTGTTAAATGTGCTATCAAATAAAGTAGTGTTACCAGCACAAAGCTGTGAACTGCTTAAAAACCATTAAACATTAGAACAGGGACGCCCAAACGCTCTATATGGAAGAGCAAACCCCAATACATTTAAGGAAAAAGTAATTTTATTTAATATTTTTTGTTGCAAAAAGCAAAACAATTTACAAAAACAAAATTTACACTGATAATCGCTGTCGTCAATGTTTACCAGCAGAGTTGTTGCTTTGCTCCTGGGTGTGTATAGTGAAGAACGACAAATAAATATATAAGACGAAGATGTTTGTGTATTTTTCATTGCTAGTGCTGTCCAGCACAGTATGTGTGTATTAAAGAGTGGTTACGAGTTGGATAAGGTTGATACTTTTAAGGATCTGGGATTCATGTTAGACTCAAAACTTAACTTTATTCAACACATTACTTTGGTTGTCAATAAGGCAAGAAGTCTTCTTGGTTTTATCAAACGCTGGGCTAAGGAGTTTGATGCCCCTTATGTCACTAAACAATTGTTTACATCTCTTGTTCGGCCAGTTCTGGAATATGGCTCAACTATATGGGATCCAACATACAAAGTTTACATTGATAAAATTGAAGCAGTGTAAAAACAATTTCTATTATTTTGTCTAAGAGGATTACAATGGAATCCAAGAAGTATTCGCTCTTGTTCTGCGAACAAGTCGCAGAACTATGCTGAACGTAATGTTTGTTTGGAAAGTAATTAATGGTAAAATTTACTCTAGTTTTCTGGTCAGCAATTTAACTTTTAGTGTTCCACGCTACTCTTCACGCTTCTACTTTCCGCTTATGATAAAAACATTTAGAACAAATTATGCCAACTCTGCATCTCTAATTAAATGCTGCAAAGATTTCAATAAACTTTATTGCCACATGGATTTCTCCTTAAATGATGATGTTATAAAACGTAATATTATTTATTCCTTAAACTCTTAAATTATTATATTTTTGAATTTAATTAAATTATTTATTTGTAAGTTCAATTTAAAAAGTCTGTAAGAATTTGTAATTCATAGACTAGTAAATAAATAAAAAAAAAAAAGCCCTATAGCTAAAGCTGACAGTCCATAACACGCGTTCTAAACGTCTGTCAAAAAAGTTAAAACCATGTAATTTTATGTGAGAGGTTACACAGACGCCAAAGTAGGTTTACTTTCTACTTTTGCACGCGTCACAAGCGTTATAAAAACTGTCAGTTGTTTTTGATAGCCGCAGATTACAACTCATATTATTTTTTCAAAGTTATCACCAAAAATATTTGTGCCATGGATTGTTACTTTATGTTTTTGTGTTAAAAAAATGTTTTTATTGAAAAAATAATATAACACAACAAAAAACTTATCGCATGAAAAGCGTTGCATGTAACTTAAGCTTAGAACTAGTGTAGAACGCGTAGAAAGTTTGAAATGCGTAAAATGCGCAGCGCATATAATGCGTGGTATGGACTTTCAGCTTAAGCGCTTTTACAAAAACAATTGAGCACCATGCGCATAGGTCTGGACTCATCTGCACTAGAATACTGGCAGCGAGCCGCGACATAATTTTCTACTTTTCATCTGGTAACTTTATTACGTCAAGTGTCTAAATTCGAATCAGTTGTTTACCTGCAACTGGCTGAACTTAAATTTTCATTTTAAAAATGCTTATGTTTGTATGTATTTTTTCTTGTCTTTGATATTTTTATGAATGTGTGTAAATTTACTGATGACATCAATCATTAAGTAACTGCATTTGCTGGAAAATCACCCCAACATGATAACTAATACAACATGATGATTGTTTTTGTGATTGTTGCGGTTTCAAGGAGTTTAATTAAACATTTAAGCATTTTGTAAATTATACACTTAATTATATTATCCAAAGTTAATATGCCCATGTGGCAACATGTGTTATATCAAGCTGCTATTTGTCTCGCTGTCGCGCTGTCTCGTGCAGTGATGCCGATTTTTAACTCAGTTGGATGACTAAATAACCAAACAACTAGCGTTAAATACAATTAAAAAAGGTGTAGTCATTGAAGCTGGAAAAAATGAGTGCTGTTTTTATGGACGTTGGTTTATTTAAAATGCACACTTGTGTATTAAAACTCTGAAGCACCCGCAGTTACACGTACTCGTACTCCACAAAAGGTTTATTGAGACCGCAACTTTTAATCCTCTGAATATATGGCTTATTAAATAAATAAAAATTTAACTGTGTGGCATCACCAGCAATTGCCATAGTTACAACAATTTAAATGTTAATTTGTAAAACATCAATTGCAACATACATACACAGATACTGCATACACATACATGTATATGAATTGTGTATGTATATGTAATATAAAACACTTTATGCAATAATTGACCTCCTGCAATATCAATATAAATGCATTCGTTTCAATTGTATATGAATTCGTTCAGACATGCGATAATTTCTGGCACAATTGACATCAAAAAATAAAAATTAATATCTCGCAATACATATAAACAGATGCATATGTATGTTTGCATACACGCGCACATAAGTACACTTGTACCGTGTACATTACTGCTGCCAATAATGTATTATTGTTTTCGGAGAAACAATTTTTGTTTTATTACAATTGAACTCAATTCAATTGCAATCAATATTTTAAGGACACCACAAATAAATTGTAGGTTGTTTTACATTCCTATCGACAAAAAAAAAAAAAAACAATCGGGAGAATATTTAAGTATTTGCTTGCACATAAAAAATCATTTCAACCGCAGTCTGCATTATGGTTTTAAAATTCATAAACATGTCCAATTTAAAATGCATTCGCATGCGAACCATCATAAAAACACAACATTTGAAAAATAATAGTGGCATTCTGATAAGAGCAAAAAACTTTAAACAATAGAATTTTCATAATCAAACGGGAGAAAAAACAGAAAATAAAATATTTAATAGAAATTCCAATATACAAACATGCATTTATAAATGTTAATTAAAATTTACACAAGCATCTGCAAATATACCACACACACACACCCAGGTGACCACATCGTGCGGACACAAAGCAAAGTGGATGTGCGACTAATCAGCGAAGACTTTCTTATAATCCAGAATTGACAAACGAAAAATAGACACTTTTACCTTTTAAAAACGGTTCTATTGATGAACTAAATAAAAACACAAACTATTTTATCTGCAACTACTATTTCTGATCTATTTATTTATTTACAATTGTTTAATTTCACCGCAGACTATCTAAAGCGGCCCATACACGTTTCAATTCAATTGTAAATTGAGTCTCTCAACTGAATTGAACAAGTGTTTAATTTCACCGCAGACTATCTAAAGCGGCCCATACACGTTTCAATTCAATTGTAAATTGAGTCTCTCAACTGCCTACAAACTTCATAAACTGAATTGAAAGATTTTCATTCAACTATTAAATTCCATGAAATTATAAACAATTTTGAAAATATATAACGTTCTCCTTGCAAAAACACTACAAATATAAATTTTGACACCTAATCAAGAGACTCGAACACACACAACACAATCGAGTTGAAAGACTTGCTAGTCAATTTGAAAAAATCCAAACATTTTAATTTTTGTTCAACCAACTCGACAACTGCCAAACTAATCAAATGACAAAGCC
Organism: Thecocarcelia acutangulata; assembly: GCA_914767995.1. Lineage (NCBI taxonomy): Eukaryota > Metazoa > Arthropoda > Insecta > Diptera > Tachinidae > Thecocarcelia > Thecocarcelia acutangulata. Next base: position 121,611,911 of record OU612096.1, on the reverse strand, counting down.
ATACACGCTTTGATTTGGACAACAATCGACTCAGTTGCCAACTGAGTTGAAACGTGTATGGGCCGCTTAAGATACATAAGTATAACATTTACTCTGTGCTACCTACAGAGTATAACTAATTCCATCAAATGTTTCGTATGCTGCTCTTATACTTTATAAATCATTTTCTACATCGCAAACCTTGAAAAAATTCTAGATGATAGTGATCATTCCCACGTTTCTCAAGCATTGTAAACAAGAAAAATGTTAGGCAAGTACGTCTTTGTCTAAGGCAACGACCATATTTTACGATGGCTTTTAAATTGCCCAAGCAGTAACTTTAAATGCAACGCTGCTGCCGTCAACTAACATTCTCTTATAGATTACTATCATATGAGTATTTTGAGAAAGATGTGTCACTGAGTTTCTGTTTGACAGTCAGTAAAAGGAGACAACCTGCTTCTCCACGTTTCCCAACCATTATGAACAAGAAAAATGTAAGGCAAGCACATATCTATCCAAGACAACAACCATAATGAACGATGGCTTTTAAATTTTACAAGCAGTAACTAACATCCTCAACTAACATTCTCTTATAGATTACTATCATATGAGTATTTTGAGAAAGATGTGTCACTTAGTTTCTGTTTGACAGTCAGTAAAAGAAGACAACCTGCTTCTCCACGTTTCCCAACCATTATGAACAAGAAAAATGTTAGGCAAGCACGTATCTATCCAAGACAACAACCATAATGAACGATGGCTTTTAAATTTTACAAGCAGTAACTAACATCCTCAACTAACATCCTCTTATAGATTACTATCATATTAGTATTTTGAGAAAGATGTGTCACTTAGTTTCTGTTTGACAGTCAGTAAAAGCAGACAACCTGCTTCTCCACGTTTCTCAACCATTATGAACAAGAAAAATGTTAAGCAAGCACGTCTCTATCCAAGACAACGACCATAATGAACGATGGCTTTTAAATTGCCCAAGCAGTAACTTTAAATGCAACGCTGCTGCCGTCAACTAACATTCTCTTATAGATTACTATCATATGAGTATTTTGAGAAAGATGTGTCACTTAATTTTTGTTTGACAGTCAGTAAAAGCAGACAACCTCGTTTATTTTAAAAACAATTGAATGAAGTGTAAATACTTCGTGTCTCAATTAAGGTTTTGTTTTGCGTAAAAAACCGACACTGAAACTAAATAAAGATTTGATAAATACTATGGTAGCTCTGCAAGAAGTGGGGTATTAAGTTGATTTGGGGTCCAAGCTACTTCATGGAAATTCGAACTAACAGTTTTCAATTGAAAAATGTTAACAGCTTATATTATGTTACCTAGCCCTTTATATATCGATATTTTATAGAAGCTATCCTAAAGATCAGTAGACTTGGAAGCCTTGCAACAGGAACTTGTATATTTTTGTGGTATCAAAATTAAAAAAAATTATCGTTCGTCCTTTCTTTAAACGATTTGAATATAAAACAATTTGCTTGTTTCTTTACCCAAATCGTATTTGCGACAATTCCACTTAAATATTGTTTAAATAAATTTGCAATTAGGGAGTTATGTAAAACAAACTTTGTGGTTCCTTACGAAAAGTCAAAAATTTGTGCTTGCCAGAAACACAACAAAGCAAAATAAAACTTAAATTACTTTAAGCATGACCGGTTTGTAACCTGCATTATCATTTTACTGCAATAATCAATAGTTCTATGGAGGAAAAGCCATCAATAATTGTCAACTGGGTATACGAGTATATTTTACATACATTTTTTAATGTGCAGTAATGCGTGAATTCCCAATGAACATTTCATGTTCACGCAAGAAGCACAAAAACGTCCTATCAACAAAATTGCATCGGACACAATATTACTTTGTTTTATCAAAAACAAACATATTGATTATTAATATGCAACTTCAGAACCTGCTGACCAATTAGCTTATTGCAGATCATGTTATCACTGTTAGTGATTTTTACTTGCAATAAACTATTGAAAATCAAAATTTAATTTATTGCAATAATTGCTTAGAATTTTTAAAATTTGTTTTCAGACATTAGCTCTATAAAAAAAAGAAAAAGCTAATTTTTAAATTAAATAATAAATCATAAAAAATATTTTGTTTATTGAAGTATGAATATAAGTTTGCGGTAACTTTAATGCTAGGAACACAACTGCAACGAGCGACGAATTTCGTCCATTGCGACAAATTCGCCGGCATATAAAGGGTGGTTAAATTTCAAGGGCCGATGTTGATTTTGAATAAAACACAAACTATTTAGGAAATGATTGTAATTTTATTTTATTATGATATATTGGTATTACTCAATTATGTATGAAACAAAATATCGGCCAAATGGGCGCCGCGACTACGGCGGCACACCTCCATCCGATGGTCCAAATTTTCGATGACCCTGAGGCATAATGGAGGTTCTATGCCGTTAATGTGCCGAATTATCTCATCCTTTAGCTGTTGAATTGTTGCTGGCTTATCGACGTACACCTTTTCTTTCAAAACACCCCAAAGAAAAAAGTCCAACGGTGTCATATCACATGATCTTGGCGGCCAATTGACATCGCCAATACGTGAGATAACACGGCCATTGAATTTGTTGCGCAAAAGAGCAATTGTTTCGTTAGCTGTGTGGCAAGTGGCACCGTCCTGCTGAAACCACATATCGTCTACATCCATATCTTCCAATTCGGGCCATAAAAAGTTTGTTATCATCTCACGATAGCGAACACCACTCACAGTAACTGTCTGACCGGCCTCATTTTGGAAAAAACCGCACCAAACAGTCACTCTTTGCATTGGTTTTTCGACAGTCACTCTTGCATTCTCATTCGCCCAAATGCGGCAATTCTGTTTATTGACGAATCCACTGAGGTGAAAATGTGCCTCATCACTGAAGATGATTTTCTTCGAAAATTGATCATCATTTTCATAATAAGTCTGGATAACTTTAACACGTTGTTGGATTGTGTTTCTCTCCATGGTTCAAATTGAGTAAGTCTGAAATAGAGAAATGTCAAAAAAAAATTCGGAAAAAAAAACTTGGCTTTTAGGTGTGGTTCACATTCAACATCGGCCTTTGAAATTTAACCACCCGATGTTTGTTGTATAAATTCGTCGTGTGAAGCATAATATCTACGAACTTTTGTGTAGATAACATTATGCAAAGAAAAAGTAAAAAAAATTAATATAAAAATTAAGGCGACCATATTAAAAGTAAACCTATATAAAGCCCATCCGAAAGACGAATTTTTTTAACAAATTATCTGAGGTGCTGTATATTTTTAGCACGTCTTTATAAATTTTTTATTAAATATAAAAAGTATTATTTCGTGGAAAATGTTTTTTTTTTTATATAAGACACCTGGTCACCTGATACTATTTTGTTCGTCGTTCGTTGACGAAACGATTAGAATTTCAACTTTCGCTGAGTATGTTTTTTTTTTTTTTTTTGGCGGCTGAGTATGTTTTATTTCTGGCGGCGAAAATTCGCGCCCAAAAATTAGTCGCAGTTGTGTTCCTAGCATTACGGCTTGATTAATGTCTAAGCTTGATGTCAAAGTGGTGGCTAGAAGGAGAGCTAGAAGCGATAATATCTTATGCTATATCATTGTTGGAAGTTTACTGAGTCAAAGCTATATTGAATAAAGCGAAGCAAGCCGCTATTGTACAAACAGTTCGTTGAATTCAGGATATCCCTTTACTAATTTAAACTTAAACTAAAGCAAATTCCACAACAAAGGCCATAGTTTTATATTTGCCTTTTACAACATTGTTTCTACAATACTACAGCTTAAAATTACATTGTTAAAGTCAATTGTAAAATTTGATTAATATGCAGACAAACACTGAAAGTGCTTATAAGAATATAGCAATTATTGACCTCAAGCAAAAACTTAACTCTACACAGCTGAGCGTAAAGTTTTCTTCCACCTTTGAAACAAAACCAAATCCAAAATAGAATCAAAAAATTATTTTAAGCAAATGAAATGTGTATAAAGACCCTACTGGCTAAACTTAATGATAACAATTCCACTTAAATTTTTACACATTTTTCAAATGCAAAACAATATATGGAATATGAGATGAACTAATTAAGCTTTACAAATACGTAAAATATGCTCCTAAACAAAAAATATATACATATGTATGTATGTATACAAATGGTCCCACATTTTTGTGGTGTAAACGAGTACAAATGTAATAATGTTTACATTTTATAAAAGTATTTAAATATTATAGAGTAAAAACCCCTAAAACTTTTTTTTTTGCAATAACAGAAATGTACCACACACAAATACCTTTACGAGTATAACGGAAAGCATACATTCATTCATAAACACACACACACACATACCTAAGTATTAAGCAAAATTCACACACCATCGGAAGAAACAATAGAAATACATTTATTCAAAGAGATTTATTTGATACATTTAAATAACCGACTCTTTTCACACACCAACAATAACAATTGGTTTACAACAACAATACTCGCACTAAGAAAGCAAATAATATCTTCAGCAGGATGGGCTAAGAAAATGAAATAAAAAGCATAAAAGTTTAAATAAACTTAGGCAAGTGTAACAATTTTGAATACATTTGTTTTTCAAGTCAAAAATATAAACTTTGGAATAAATTATTGCAATTTATCGTTATACAACCCACGTCAACAACAGAAAGACAAGCAGGATGCTCTCAACTTTGTACCATAAAATAAGTGAACACAAAACGGATCTCCTGCAAAACAAATATCCCAGTTGGCCAAACAAACGAATGAGGTTAAAATATTTCAGAAGTACTATGCAATTTTAAAACTAACGAAAACTTTTCTAATAGCCCTGACACTAACTATTGCGATATGCTATAGAGCTTTTTTGTAGAGTTACACAAGTTTAAATCACAATAAAACAAAGAAAAATAATAAAATAAAAAGAGATTTATTGGAATAAAAAAACTTTATGATACACTTGTATATCATTCCGGGCATGTTGTTGAAACGACTGGCGCATAATGGCACAACAAATGTTGAATGTATTCCCAATCACCAATTTGGTTTTAGAGCGAAACATGGGACCATTGAGCAAGCACACAGGTTAGTTAATGTCATAAGAAAGGCATTTGAAGATAATAAATATTGCTCTGCCTTATTCATCGACGTTTCAAAAGCTAAAGTGTGGCACGATGGCTTAATGCATAAAATATAGTTTAACTTACCTGCAAACATATATAGCCTTTTGGAAAGCTATTTATATTGTCGCCAATTTATAATAAAAGAAGGCGATTTCATAAGCCCCGCCCAGCCTATTGAAGCTGGAGTTCCCCAAGGCAGCATATTAGGGCCTATCTTATATTTGATCTACGCATCTGACATGCCGACAAGCACCAACATTCACACTTCAACATTTGCAGATGATACAGCATTCCTTAGCATACATAGTAACCACCAGCAAGCATCAATAAATTTACAGGAACATATCGACAAACTAGAGAAATGGCTCAATCATTGGAAAATCAAGGTTAATGAACAAAAGTGTGCCCATGTTACATTCGCACTGCGTCTAGGAACATGCTCACCCATTACTATTAACAATAAAGTAATACCTCAACACAGTGAAGTCAAATGCCTCGGTATTCATCTTGACCGTAGACTAACATGGAAGTCGCACATCGAGGCAAAAGTAACGCAAATGAAATTGAAAGCAGTGCAAATTAACTGGCTAATAGACAGAAATTCGACCTTGAAGCTTGATTGTAAACTTTTGCTGTACAACTCGATTCTAAAGCCAATATGGTGCTATGGGATTCAATTATGGGGCACAGCCTCGGCATCTAACATTGAAAAAATTCAAAGAAGTCAAAATAAAATTCTCCGTAGAATTAAAGATGCTCCATGGTACGTTAAGAACTCATGAATCCACACAGATCTGAACGTATCTTTTGTGAAATCTGAATTTGTGAAGTACGCGACAAGATATATTAACAAACTTGAATTCCATTCAAATCCTCTTGTAGTTAATATTCTTAACTTTGGTGGTCATACCCGTCTGAGAAAGAGGGATACTTTGGCTACCATTAGAGCTCTAAACAGATGACTGAATTCAGAAATAATATTCGCATAAAAATAAATTTTTGTCCAGCACTGGCAGGACTCTAATCACAATTTTTTTTTTTTTAGTATTAAAACTTAAATACTTATTGTCATTACATTTCTTATGTAGATTCAATAAATAAAATAATGAAGTTAAAAAAAAATGTTCACAAACCGCTTAACCCCGAATTTTGCCAATAACTCGTTGAAAATGGATATCCGGATATTCAGCTGTCTCAGGTTTGTCGAATGATTTTGCATAACCTCCAAGAAAATGAGAGAATGGGATGATATCACATGATTTTGGTCAATTATGTAAAGTTATTCCAAACATTGAATTGATTTCCTTGGGCTTAAGTAAAGTCACTTATCCTCGTTGTTAAACCAAAACAAAAACTAAAACCTGAAAATCAACATTACAAGAATTATTGGTGAAATACGGTCACAAATGCTGCGAAAAAATTGTGAAAGCTAATACTCTATATAGCGCCTTGTGGGCATAAGCCGTGGGGGTAACTAAGCCTAAATCCTATTTATACATTAATATCATAAAGTTTTCTATTCAGCCAAATCCCTTTACTAATATTGCGTCTTGCACCTTGTGTACATCAGCTATGGCGGTAACTTGTCCTAAATCATACGAGTATTTAGACATTAATAAAAACTTTCTAGCAAAGCTCCTTTTACTGATATTTGAAATATGTTTCTTTATTTTATTACTATTTAATCTCAGGTAACTCTAAAAACACCCTGTATCAGCCCTACATATAGCTGTTATTTATAATAGAATCCATATTCAGAGGCCCTCTATAAGGCCTCGAAGTGACCTTTTGCGCATACCTTAAGTAGTATGTAATTAATTTATTTGCATTCTGTGTTGTGTATTCATATTTTCGCTTGTGATTTTGTGCATTCAACATCACTTACAACACATTTATAATCATCAAAACGAGTTTGAAAGTTCCTCTTGCAGATGTCAGATTGAGATTGCATTTTTGGTAATCATACATCATGATAAAGCTTTTTCACCTTCTTTTACCATTTCCTACACACGGCAGTCGTAACAAAACAATACATCGCCCAAACTGATAAACTTTACATGAAGCATCTAATACTACATGTATTCTTGGAAATACTCTAGTCATGTTGTTAGAGAGCAAAATTCCAAAAATAAAAAAAAAAGATTTAGATATATATTACCACGTACCCAGTTGACCAAATAGCCAAGGCAATATAAAACGAATTTTAGTGTTACATAACGTTTATTACTAAAACATATATTTTTTTAGAGTTATAGAACTTTGAAATAGAATAAAACAAGAATAGGTTTTTTTTGACATGAAATTTACTTTATTCCAAAGATAGTCCTCTAAAATTTTAATTTAAATATGACCGCCACGGCTGGCTCGCACGTATTCTAATTTGGAGGTCCAATTTTGCAACATGAGTAGCCGTATATCGAACATAACGCGATGAATGTTATCTTTGAAGTCGTCAAGTGACTCAGGCTTATCGCAGGAGACTAGTGTCTTCACACTACCTTGAAAGCCCATTCTCGGCTCTGCAACGTGAAACTATGTAGTTACCAAACGTTTGCTTCAATAAATCAACTGTGGCATGACCGGTTAAACCACATATCATGAGCAGTGTGGGATGCTGCACCTTTTTCTTGAAGCCACAGCTCTTCCACATCATGGTTGTTTAATTGATTAATGAAAAAGTGAATAATCATGGGTCTATACCGGTAGCCATTGACCGCAACGTTGTAACCATCATCGTCTTTAAAGAAATACGGACCAACCAAAAATTTATCCCACCAATAGCGCTTTTTTAAGCCGGCTGGAAACGACTGTATTTCAGTTTCCTTACTATTAGGATGAATGGAAACATCAGAAAAATGCTCGACCTTGGCGGCACATCTCTGTCCGATGGTCCAAATTTTCGATAACGCTGAGGCATAATTGAGGTTCTATGCCATTAATGTAGCGAATTCTCTTATCCTTTAGCTCTTGAGTTATTGCTGGCTTATCGACGTACACCTTTTCTTTCAAATAACACGCAAAGAAAGAAGTCCAACGGTGTCAAATTGTATGATCTTGGTGGCCAATTGACATCGCCACCACGTGAGATAACACGACCATTGGAATTGTCACGCAAAAGAGCAATTGTTTCGTTAGCTGTGTGGCAATTGGCACAGTCCTGTTGAAACCACATATCGTTCACATCGATATTTTCCAATTCAGGCCATAAAAAGTTCGTTATCATCTCCTGACAGTAACTGCCTGACCGGCCTCATTTTGAAAAAAAAAAATTCGGAGCGATAATGCCGACATTCCGAAAACCACAACCAAAAAGTCACTCTGTGACTTTTCCGACAATCACTCTTGGATTATAATTTGCCCAAATGTGGCAATTATGCTTATTGATGAATCCACTGAGGTAAAAATGTGCCTCATCACTGAAGATGATTTTCTTCTTGATGATTTTTTTCTTTTGTTCATCCACTGTTGCCATTTCTTGCCACCATTCTGAACATTGACAATACTTGATATAGTCAGGAGGCTTTAGTTCTTGAATCAGTGGCACCTTTTACGCGTGTGTTTACGACGAGCGTGGAAAGTGCAATTGTTGGACACGTCAAAGAGTTGAGGTGGACGGCTCTTCAGCCACATTATCGCGAACAGCAGCAATATTTTCTGTAGAACGAGCATGCCGTTACCACATCTCCCACGGACCCAGTTTGCTCAAATTTTTACCCGATTTTTTCGATTGTTTGCATATTTGGACGATTAAATTGACCCAAAAATCATGAATATGATATGCATTTTAATTTGAACGCTCATTTTCATAATAAGCCCGCATAACTTTAGCGCGTTGCGCGATTGTTCATCTTTCCATAATTTAAATTGAATTAGTCTGAATTGTCAAATGAAAGAAACTTGACGTTTCACATGTAATATCGGCCCTTAAGATTTACTGGCAATTCCATGATAACGAAGCCTTTCGTTCGTTCGCAAAATTACACTTAAAACATAAACAAAATGCTGTTATAGCCTATTTACACCAAAGCAAAATCTGCTCATTCGAGATTTCAAGCCAAATCTAGTAGATTTTGAGAAGATTTCCCATACAAAATGAAATCTACTTTATAAGTAGATTTCGACGAAATCTCCTGAAATCTACTCAGTACTTAAAAATACTACGCTGCAACAAAAATTGCACTATAATGTGGTGTATGCAGTCTCTGGACACAAAAAATATACACTTTAATGCTGGTGTATTCAGTCTCTGATAATATTGTATTGTCAAACCCGCATGCATAAATTATTTTTGAGCAAATGAAATCTTGCTAGATGTCAAAAAACGGTGGTGTAAACGATATAGATTTCGTTGTAGATTTCAATTCAAATCCACTAGATTTTGAGTTGGTGTAAATGCGCTATTATTGTTTTAAATGTAATTGTGCGAACGTACGAATAGCTTCGTTAGCCGGGAGTAGGTATTTAACCACCCAATAAAATATCGAGATTTAACCCTCTAGACGTCTTGACTAGGCAGCTCAACATTAATTTATACCCGCCTCTTATACAGACAAAACTTTCTTCGTGAGTCGTATTAATACACATATTTTGTTTAGTTTTGAAATACGAGTTTGTATCTTCTCAATGCAAGGAACGCGTGTTGCATACTTTGCTTCACCTTCATCATCTTTATAGCCATTTAACCCCTTTTACGCGCCTGACTGCAGTCAGTAAAATTGTGTTGATAAAATATTAGAGGGTGTTGTAAAACAATGGCGTTGTAAAATGTAGCAATAGTGCTAGTGAAGAAAAAGGATTTTTCAAATCTCTGCACAGTCTTATTGAAAAGTATGTATAGGCAAGTATATAAGTATGTAATATACATGTACATATATATAATATTGTATCCATATTTATTTTAAGTATATAACTTTGTACCTACTCACATATGAAATATACGTTTTCGCAACTGTATGTTTGTGCGAGTATGTGTATAAAAAATTGTTTTACTGGTTGTACTTTAATAGAAAACTTACTGTACAGCTGATGTCTGGATTATAATAAATTGAAAAAGTTAGGTTTTTACTGTGTGAATCAGATAAATTACTTACTGTCTTTAAGAAGATTTCTTAATCCAAAACTTTTATCTCAGCTCTTTTTTATCAGCCAACTCATCGCCACTTTATACAATTGCAGAAACTTTTCATCCTGTAATTCGCATTCGCATTCGCATTTCTTATTGCATTGTTCATCTGCCAGCCATGGCTTAATTCATGAAAAGTAATTCTTACAAAGATATTGTACATACATACTATGTACTCGTACATATGTAGATGTATGTGTTTGTCCGTGCATATGATCAATTGTTATTTTCAAAATATATAAAAGATAAAAATGATTGTTTTTTAAGCAAACAGATGAGATGGTTCGAGATATTGTACCAGCAGTGTTTTCTTTGTTATTTTTCATTTGATGAAAATGGCATTTATGGTGCATTCCATGAGTTCTTTTGGCCCAAGCACTTTGTAAAAAAAGTTAGCTACCATACCATTTTTCATAGTTAAAATTACTATTAAGCTAAATATCAGTCTTAATAAACAATATCAAATAAAAAGTTTAACTTAAAATAAAACTTTTGCGGAATATCTTCTATTCCCGCTGGTGAAGATGAAGAACTTTAAAAAGATTCTTTAATGTTTGCTAACAAATAAGGTTTTTAATAAATTATACTGGGCCTGTTCAGAAGTGCAGCACTGTGTGGCATCTGATACACATTTCGTAGCAGAAAGCAAAAGATGGCTACACTACAATAGGCTTGAATTCTAAAATGCAACAATACAATATATTTTTCGCAAAAAACATCAAACTCGCATCACAAAAATGGCGGCTGCAATTGATGAGTAGCCATGATTCAATTTGTCGCATGGTTGCTGGCGACGGCGGAGGTTCAGTAAAAAATAAAACAAATATTCACCCCTATCGTGAATAAGATGGGAAATATATCTTCCCAATTCCCAGGAAGGGGAAATTGCTATCATGAAATTCATGCGAACTGTTGTACGTGCTATCAGTTCGTAGTGAATGTGAAATATGTAAGAAGAGTAATTAATAAATATATCAAACTGCCAGTGCAGTGAAGAAAAAGTGCGAAAATTTGTTTAACTGAAATTAAAATAAAATTTTTAGAATCGAAGCTTTAGTTTAATTACCGAAGGAAGAATCTTGAATTGCTCGTAGACATTTAACAATAAAATAAATATTCACCCCTATCATAAATAAGATGGGAAATATTTCTTCCCATAAAATTTTCAATTCCCAGAGAGGGGAAATTGCTATCATAAAATTCATGGGAACTATTGTACGTGTTATCAGTACGTAGTGAATGTGAAATATGTAAAAAGAGTAATTAATAAAAATATGAAACTGCCAGTGCAGTGAGAAAAAGTGCGAAAACTTGTTTAATTGAAACTAAAATAAAATTTTTATAACCGAGGCTTTAGTTTAATTACCGGACAAAGAATCTTGAATTGCTCGTAGACATTTACAAGATGAATCAAATCCATTGGAGTTATGCAATACAGCGTAAGTTACTTATTCTATAAACAAATTTTGTTTGTACATAACTCTTCTATTTTAGAATTATTCAACATTGTAGGGTAAATAAAGCCGCATTTATATACATATTCTAGAAGTGCTGCACAATAATCTTCTAACAGCAAAAACATAATTTGGAATAACACCAGTAATGAAATAACATTGTGTGCCTGCCTGCGGTTCTTTGCAGAAGGTGGTTACCAAAAAGGTGTAGCCAGACGATAAGATTTGTTGTTGCCACACATCCAAGAGCCTGCACTATTTAACTCTTCCGTCAAAGAATTCCAAAATTCTGCCAACACGTTTTTAGGGGTTTTTACAAAATTGCAAGCAATGCACCTGTTAGTTTGCATTCTATTGAGCAAAATATCATTTTGCATCTTGCTAACAAATATAGTTCTAAAATAGCTGAATATAAGCCTTTACATTTTAATTAAAATAAATAATCACTTACATGATGAGCACAGTTCACCAGCAAAAATAATGTGAACAAATCAAAGGGAAAAACAAAAAAAATACGAGGGAAATAAATGTTTTCGATCAGGGGAATTTTGTTCGAATGTTAATTTTTTTAATGTTATTATTCCAAACTGAATTACACATAGAAACTGTGAATTCATTTCTAGGGAAAGCGTATTAACGATTGCAATTTTGGGAAATGGAAAATTTTTTCATGGGAATGACTGTATACAATAGGTGTGATTAATTTATTGATTGTTGTCGTACTTTTTATAATTTTTTAAATTAGTTCAAGGTTTTCCTTTCTGAAGTTAAGTAGAAAATGTTAATTCATTTTTAGGGGAAACGTATTAACGATTGCAATTTTGGAAAATGGGAAATTTTTGCTTGGCAATGAGTAATTAATTTATTGATTGTTGTCGAACTTTTTATATTTCTTTAAATTAAATTCAAGTTTTTGCTTTCTTAAGTTTCTTTAAAAGGACTTTTTCTTACTATACAAATTTGCTGTGGTCAATAATTTTTGACCAGAGAAATAATCAAACATTTTTAGCTGGGGGACAACTAGCTGTTTCGTAGCCGCTACACTATTCATCAGCAGCCATTTTTGGATTTGCACTCGGGTCATGACAAACTGGTCACAGTTGTGTGTTAGATGAAGAGCAGTGCTGCATTTCCGAACAGACTCTCTGTCTGCAGTTCGTCACCATATTATTTATAAAAGAAAAAACTGATTTAACCATATAACGTTTTGAGAAGGAGCGATGAAATGTCGCAGGAAAGGAATTTTTAACTTTTATAATATGTGAATTTTAATTTAAGCTGTTTCATATCTAAACCGCAAACCTCGTTTTGAATTTGTGAATTATATAAATAACATTTATTTTATGAACCACCCTAATAAAAACATAAGTTCTATATACTGGTACTAACATTTTATTGTTCACATACTTTTTACATGGCCAAGGGCGGTCTTTGCCAGTAAAATATTTCTGAGGACAAAATCCCAGTAATTAAACATAATTTAATTTTAAGTATGTACGAATACACAAAGCTACAGCACATAAATATGTACTCGTATGTATTTAAATGATTAAAGCAAAATGTTCAATCTCTTTGATTTTCAAATGGTTGACGTGATGAAGTTTTAAAGCATGAAATTAAATTACGAAAGCTTTTAGCTTGACTGAAAAGCACAACAGTAATTCAAAAATTCATTAACGACTTTGAAATTTTGTTAGTAGAATTAAAAAGTTTTGTTTGATTTTAAACTGTTTATTTCTTATTTTTGTACAATTAACGTGCTAATAATTCAGACAAAAGAGAACAAATGCGGACGTAAAGAGATTATTAATGAAAATTGAGTTAACTGCAACTGGCAGTTTTTGGAAAGTTAAAAATTTGAAACGTCCATTTACACTTGAGACTTGTTTGTCACTTATTCGATTCTTAAGGAAACCTTGCAAAAACGCATAATTTAAAATTTTCCTTACAAAGCTTACAAGAACATAAAGCAACACTTAAGATAAAAGTACAAATATGTATATTGTATTTTGCTAGATTTATGTTGTGCAACTCTTAAAAATATTAATCTAAGAGCACTTTTATACCATGATTTAAAGTCATGTCTAAAAGCCAGGATTTTTTTATAGTGAAACTAGAAAAAAACTCATGGTCTGTTTTTCATGTATTTGTCTTTATTCTCTCTCATTATTTTCATGAAAATATTAGTACACAAAGTTTAATGTTTGGACATATTTTTCAAAGACTTCAAAGTCTACTTATTACTAAGTTCGCACATATAAAAATACAAAAAAAATTTTTTACGTGTATATTTGTTTTTTATTGCAAAATTATTAACAGCAAAAATTATGTTATTATGTTAAATAAAATTTTTTTATATGGGCACGTCATCAGTAAACAAATTTATTAATCAAAACAACTGGTATTATTTCGTCCTTATTGTGCCTGATGCCACAATTTGTATCTCTTATTCTTATTATCTCCTTATCGTAGATAACGTAGTTGTGTTCAGCGTTGCCAAAAAGATTTTGCCTTAGTTTAGAAAATTTTTAAAGTAAAACAAGGCTTGAAGATTTTTTCTCAAAACTGAGATTTTTAAGAGTTTGACTTCTTTCATAAAATAACACTTGAAATAATTTTTAATCTCTTACTTCCAAATTTTTTATACACTATATACATACATACAAGTACATAGATAAGTACTTAGTTAAGGGTCAAATTAACTGCGCAAACTGTTTGGCAAACACACGTTTTGCATTTGCACTCAAACGATACAAACATAATTCATACAAACTGAATTTAATCCTCTTTTTTGTGTTCATTTAGAGGAGACAGCGATTTTGTTGCGGCTTTTATTTAAATCTATAAAGTTTAACAACCCATATTTATCTTTATCTATTTTTTGTGCTTCGTTTTCCATTACATATTTTTCACTGAAATTATAAAATTTTGTGCAAGCGTTTTGACAAACATCAAAAAAAATTTGAATTACGGTCAAACATGCTTCAAATAATTGTACAAACAGGCAAACACTCCCATAAACAACGCAAAATGTTTGCACAAACTTAGAGTTTTGACATGTTTGCCAATCAGTTTGTGTATTTTATGTCATGTTTTTACATATACTACTAATTTTAAGAAGAAAATGTGATTGAATTGAATTTTGCTCTAAGTTTTTTGTTTTTATCTATCCGTTTCTATTAATAAGAAAACACTATTTTTGCTTAGATATAGAATATCAATATGAGATGAATATAGACAGAGAATAATTCAATGGCTTGGTGGCTGAGTGATTAAGGCAGCAGCTCATGTTACGTCATGTGCTTCATGAGTTCATATCCGAATGAGTGCTAATGAGTAGTGTAGCGACTACGAAATAGCTAGTTGTGTCCCCGCTAAAGATTTGACTATTATTGGTTTGTCTTTGATTATTATTTGTCTTGTCTTCTTCAATCTAAAATTATTGATCACAGCAAATTTGTATTGAAAAAAAATCCTTCTTAAGAAAATACTTAAGAAAGAAAAAACTTGAACTAAAACCGGACGTATTAAATGTTCAAAAACCAAAATTCTAATAAAATAACATGTTTTAAAATGTTTTTCCTAAAATTAAGGTTTTCTATATGGGAAACCAAAATTGTTCGACAAAAATTTCTGGCACCACTGGCTGTGTTCATAACGTAATTGATTGATTGCTCAAATCCAAGGTAGTGGCAGAATTACAATAAATACAATACCAACAAACATCAACATGTATTTTGTTGGTAGAATTTACGAATAGTTTGAAAAAGCAAGGAAGTCTATGTGTTTTTGACAAATTTACGCAAAGGAAACGAAAAACAGCTGCGCTTATACCACTACCATATTAAAGCTGCCTTGAAATGCACTATTGCCGCACTGTCCGTTCAAAGTAAACACACGGCTTGATTTTTTGCTACTGAATGAAATGTATCGTTCTTTTAAACGAACGATTTTGAATACGTCCTGACTTGGAACAAGTTCATATTCAAGACTCAAACATATTACAATTTCTAATTCTGAATTAAAACTTTTTTTTTAAATACATACATATGTAGATATACATGAGAAATTTCACAAAGTGTTTGACCAAAAAACATTCATTAAATTGCCTTTGATTCTAAAATCGCACAAAACCATAATAAATTTATTTATTTTTAAATTACAACCTCAATAAACCTGCATAATATTGGTTGAAACAAAATGGATTTTCTGTCTGTTTTTTTCTTTTTATTTTTAATCATCACTGAATTACAATATCATCGGGATCCAACAAAAACTTAATTTAAATTGAAAATATATGTACGTATGAATATTTAATAACCGGACTATTTATCACCATTTTGTGGGCGAATATAAATATGTACATATGTATGCAGAGACATAATATCGAATATAAACAAAAATAAAACCAACTAGGCCGCAACAAAAAATTTTTAAAAATATAAAATTCTGTTTCCGCGAGAACATCTTTTGCAACTAATTAAGCATTTTGAAACCATTATAAAGTAATTAATTGTGCTATAAGGGCTCAAATGAGCTTCATATGCATACATATGTATATGGTTTCATATACAATCCAATCGTTAAAGTCGGGGGACTTAAGCGCCATGGTCACGTATCAAACTATTTGATGAAACTTACGCATGTGTCAGTGATATTTGGGTTGTTGACAACAATACATATCACTTTCATTAAAGTTTGTTTGAAAAGTAACTAACTTGTAATATTGTAGTCGGAAAACGCATCAAAACGCAAAAGCATACTTCCTGCATTATACGTTTGTCAGAATATATATTTGGCGGTTTCAAATCTTTAAGCGATATGCGTTTGTTAGAACATGTCTGAATGTTTTCAATATTAGATTGTGCCAACATATATAAGTTTTTTTAATAATTGTATCCGGTTTCCCATTTTTCCGTAGCTCCTAAAAACCTACAAAGTTTGTCTGATTCATAAGCCTATACCAGCAGATACAGCGGAGAAATATGGCTCAAAAGCCTTTTTATCGACTCTATATAGAATATTTGGAAAGCTAGTTTTTAAACAACTAGCAACGTATTTAGAAGAGGAATATTTTCTCTAAGATGATCAATATGGGCTCTGTAAGTGATATGGCACTGATGAGGCAGTTCTCAATGTTATAACCTATATAAGTATGTCTGCTTAGATAAAGCAACTGCGACGTCGTTTAGAGTAGCTGGACGAGAATAACTGTTGTAATAAATTGAAAAAGAGCGTTCAATGAAACATCAAGGCAGTCAAGGTCATGAGGCTGTTGCTGTTCAATATTTACAAACATCAACGATTTATATAGAGCCCAATTATGAATAAGAATTCCGTAGGAATTTGTTCACTTTCCTCCAATTATGAACAAAAGTTAAAAATGAGGTTTTTTATTGTTTTTTTCTTCATGTGATTCGTTGAAAACACTAGAGAGAGACCAACTCTTATGGTAAAGATAACAAAAATTGTGTTTATCTCTTTAATTTGCATTGAAAAAAGTATGTTATGTGAGAAATAAATTTCGTGAGGAATAAATTCCGAGAGAAATAAATTCCGTGAGAATATTCATAATTGGGCTGATAATATTGGATTGCAAGGGAAAATTTCAATGTGTACATTTTTTTGCCCTTAATCAAGCTGTACTTCAAACATCGATTACACTGGCTGCAGAATTAATTTTAAAGTTCATGAGAATTTCTAATATTATGCATAGAATTATGAATATTCTCACGGAATTTATTTCTCTCGGATTTTTATTCCTCACGGAATTTATTTCTCTCACAAAGTACTTTTTTCACTCCAAATTAAACAGAAAAGCTCAATTTTTGTTAACTTGACTGAAAGAATTAAAGAGTCGATACTTCCTTTAGTGTTTTCAACGAATGGAGAGAAGAAAAAATAAAAATAAACTCGTAATTAGAGCAAAAATAAAAATGGTAAAATTTCCACGGAATTTTTATTTGTGGGTGTATATGATAGTCAGCCCAATTATGAATATTCTCACGGAATTTATTTCTCTCGGAATTTATTCCTCACGGATTTTATTTCTCACATAATATACTTTTTTCAATGCAAATTAAAGAGAAACACACAATTTTTGTTAACTTGACGGTAAGAGTTGATCTCTCTTTAGTGTTTTCAACGAATCGCGTGAAGAGGAAAATAAAAAACCTCATATTTAAATTTTGTTCATAATTGGAGGAAAGTGAAAAGTGAACAAATTCCTACGGAATTTTTATTCATAATTGGCCTCAATATCATTCGTCTGGCTCAAGTTCAATCCTGGCTAAAGCCAAGAAATATTTCTATTTTTAATTATAACAATAATTATAGCGATCAATAACTCTTGATCAAAGACAGGAAAAAATAATTGAATACACTAAAGCTGGTTGACAACTAGCTGTTTTACAGACGCTACACTGCTCATCACTAGGATTCATGAGAATTAATAAACTGGCCTCATCAGAAATTGAATACTTTTAACAGTAAAGCTAGTTATAGAATACTTAGAAGTTGATCAGCAAAATAAACGTGCTCGGCAGTCTCGCGTACAATTAATTACATAAGATTAAAAATATCATCAGGGAGAAGCATTTTCTATTGTAAAACCTGCAACTTAAGTTGGATGCAAGTATGTAATATAATAAGCTAATGATTTTTGAGTCCCTGGTACATCGTAATATTAATTACTCATAATTTGTGGCCACTAGAAAAAGTAGAATATAAAATCTTTACGAGTTTTGCAAAATCTTAAAAAATGTGTTCTTAAATTTGAATAAAGTTTAGGTTCACAAATTTGAGTTGACAACGCAATCAATTTAGGCATGTCAACTTATAACAAGCAACGGGTAAATTGTTCAATTTGTAAAGTGGTTTTTAACGTAAGTAAGAAAAACATTATTTCATTTTAGCGGCCGAATTCGTTGCAATTTTGAAACAATTTAAAGTTTGACGTGAAGTGAAGGCATGTTACACAATATTAATGTTGAATCAAAAACAAGTTCGCTACAAGTCATTTAATAAAATCGATCATCCTGTTTTACGCGCATTTACGTATGAAAGAATATAATACAAATATATATACATATCTATGTATAATATCTACGTTTGTATGTAAAACATGCGACATACAAATGTATTAGTGTACATACTTCTAAACGGAAGTAAAGGTAAACTGTAAACGGAAATACCACGGATCATTTTTATATAAAAAAGCATTTGTTAGAGTAGCGACAAAATCAGAAATATTTCAATCACTTCCAAATCAAATTTTCTAAAACGTTTATGTATGCTTGTATATTTACACTCGTGTGTGTGTGTGTCTGTGTGTGTGTGTATGTGTGTGCATTAAGCTTTCAACATTCTAGTCGAATAAATGAAATCGAATTGAATAAAAATAAACATATGAAATAACTTTGTAGTAAATATTTAATTTAGTTTTTGCAAAGCAAGCATCCTGTGCAGATGAGAAAATACGTACATGTGTATGATTTTATGTTTCTTTAAAGAAAATTTAACATATGCATGAATTAAAGGGAGAACTTGTTGAAAGCAATGTTTATTCTGTTCCGCAGAAAGTCAAAAAAAGAACACTAAAGCCTTTTAGTAGGCCTACTGACATATTTGCTCTTTGTGGAAAGTTGTAAACGTCAGGGTCGTATTTAATACAAAAATTTGAAGTTAGTTATTTAATTGGGCATTCTTTAAAAGGCCTTTTCAAAGGCGCTGGCAATGAAAAGCTATCTCATTTCTCTTTGGCCACATAACAAACAGAAAATTGAATACATTCATGACAAAATACACTTCCATATGCAAAACATATGAGATACATAAACTCTTAGTTGAATCCTTTAGATGATGTTGAATATTTTAGATGATGTCGCTCCTGTTATGTTCTTTATTTTTAATCTTCTAAATATTACTTTAGACAAGATTATACATAATATGAAATTAAAAGCATGAACTAAAAATTCAATTATATTTCCTGATCTATTACCAACGTCAGCCAGCCAGCCAGTCTTATGAAGCATCATTTATTATTCATAATCCGATTAAATTCTACATCGTTTTAATCTGACAACGACTAAGGAGCTTAATTTTCACATTTATTGATTTGACAACCAACGCACAGGTACACGAGCAAACTTTTTTAATGATTTTCCTCTTTCATTTTGTGGGCGTCTAGAGGTATGATGTTGTATTCTGGGCACACAAACAAAAGTGGGAAATCAAATCACCCAATCGGTTTTATTTTTAATTTTTTTTTTTTAACAGCGAAATAAAGTCAGCGAAGGATGAAATGTTTAGCCAGCAGGCTGATGGAAGTTAATTAATATCAATACTATAAGACGCACTTTTTTAAAGATACAACAACATTTTACACTTTCAACAATTTATTATTTCAAATAGAGTTAAACTTATTATATATTGAATAAATTTATTTAAAAAATTTTACTTCAGAGTTTGTGCTTTGTAGCTTAATAATCCATCTAATTGACTCTCAGCAGAAAGTAAAACTCTGAACTAATTTTCATATATCAAATGTAGATAATACTAAACATCTTTCGCTGGCTAGCTTTTTAGCAGTGGCTTTTTCACAGCCAGTAATTGCTTATCTTTTTTTGGTGTGTGTGTGTGTGTATGTTTTGTTAAAACCAATCTATTATGAACTTATAAAACTAGTTTTATGTGTAGAGAGCCCCCAAATTAAGGAATTGGGGATACAAATACAACAAAATATAATGTTTTGTTCACACTTAAAATATTGATGGGTAGAGTTAGATAGTTCGTGAATGAACTAGTATAGTTGAACGGTTTACTTGAGAGAACCGATCACTTCTGCAAGTTTTTTTTTAGCTCCATAGTGCATGCTTACTCGTGTTTCTTCAAGATCTGCTTTTCGTTGATGTTTCTGGTTCCTTTGCCCAAGTATACAGAAATAATAATTAGTAGAAAATTAGTAACAGAATTTTTATTATATCTATTTTGTCATATAAGCTGAAGCGAAATCCGTTCACTGATATTTTTTATATACAGAGCACTGAATTATTGAGCTAAAAGAAATGTATATTTCAGGAAAAAGAGCTGAACTAAAAAAATCATTTGCTTAAATAAGCTTAAAAACCCAAATCTAATAATGGACAATTAAAAAATTAGTTGATGTACATCCTCATCTAACATACGGATCTCTAGTATGTGGATGGCGATTAAAAGAAGCGTTATTGTTGATCATCTATATAGAGTCCAAAGATATGACAGTACCAGGCGCGTTAAGAGGCAGTACTTCAATACTCCTAGTTTTGGTATCGACAGAATGTTTAAAATCATAATTCCCTACCAGGGTAAACACGGGTGACTTGAGAGCTTACAAAGCTATGGGCCGTGCTGTACTGTGTACTAAACTTGGAATATGCGACTTTCATCACCTATTTAATAAATGTAGTGTTTTTAATCGGAAATATTTGCGGTGATGGCAACCGGTAGGCCACTATATGAGCCAAAAAAATCATGGAAACATTTCAAAAGTTTTGCTATAACCATTTCTACAACTTTTTCTTACTACGCTTCCTACACGAAAACATCTTTTTTATGCGGAAATGTAAGTACGAGCTGGCACATTTATGGTAATAAATAGGCAGCTGGACAAGCTAAAACAGGATCTACTTTGAATATGTTCATATGGAATCAGTCAAAATTTCGATGGCTTTATTATAAGTAGTATCCTAAGGCTCTTTCTGCTGAAGGCTAAAAGCAGATGGCAAAGTGTGCGCACAAACAGAGTGGCCAGCTAATTTTATCCAGATTTTAACAAAAACCCAACTACGCAACTTATATCTCTTAGCTGGAGGGATATATCGAGGTTGTTGGCAGTAGTAACTAGGCGCTGGATGATGGGCAGATTTGAAAGTCAACTTGGACTACACTGTAATAAACTTTCTCGTAGTAGCAGGAATACGATTTTCAATATCCTCTTTGCATACCCGGATTGGGCAATCAACAGAAACACTTTTTTGGTCTGTATAATTTCCTACCGTAGTGAGCTGTCGAGGTCCAGTCATAATCGCCTACTGTGATATCTTACAGTTAAAATTTGGATTTAATACTATAACGATTGCACTATATCACATATACATATACCTACTCGTATATTTAACGAGTGACGTGATTCGACATCTCATAAACATGTAGAAGTCATATACATTATACATGATTGCTTGCGCGCAGTGAACTACCACGTAACTCAACTAACCAGTTCCAAACTAAATACACACACATATGTATATGTACAAATATGGCAGACGTATTTTTCAAATAATATATACTCGTATTATTTTTATGATGTTTGCTACGAACTGACACAGAAAGAAACAAATTGCATATGTGACTCAATATGAGATGAATATAGATAGAAAATAATTAAATGCTCGGTGGCTTAGTGGTTAAAGCAGTAGATCATGATACGTCATGTCCCGAGTTCAAATCCCAGTGGGTGCTGATGAGTAGTGCAGCGACTACGAAACAGCTAGTTGTCCCCCAGCTAAAGATTTGATTATTATTTTCCTTGTCTTCTTCAATCAAAATTATTGATCACAGCAGATTTGTATTGTAAAAAATCTTTCTTAAGAAAAAAAACTTAAGAAAGAAAAAACCTGAACTATAAGCCGTTGTACAAATTTACAAACCAAAAATTTAATTTAAAAAAAATTATAAAAGTTCATCAAAAATTCAATAAACAAATTTTTTTTTTTTTGTTCAATAACGATATTCGTTAAATCAATTAATAAATTGTTTGAATGCGTACCTGTAAAGGAATTCGTGGATTCAAACAAAAGTTTAGTAAACAACCATTTTTTTAAACAACAACAAAATTCGATATCCAGGGTTATTTTTTTGATATTTTTGTATATGCATACAAATTATTTTTTCAGACAAAAATTTTGTTGATTTTATTTTTACTATAATTTTTTCTGTGGAATATTAAAATATCAATAAATAGTCTAAGAAAAATCAAATTTAATAAAGGTAATATAATTGAAAGCTTTATTTATAGCTACAAAAACAAAATGCATTTTTGATACCTATGAAGCTTGATATACTTTTATATAGTGTAATATAAAATATTGTGCCATAAAATGGAACAATAAAAAAATTGTGTTTAAAAAAATATAGTTCCAGGCCATAATGCTATGAAACGATTTAACCAAATCTCAGTATAAAACAAATTTTAGCATACAATTTCCATTAAACTTATATTTCCTATGTGGGGTTCTTAAAAAATTTAAAAGCACTCGCTGCTTTATCAGCTCGCAAAGAAGTTATTAAAAATATAAACACTTTATACTCTTGACGTTTTTACGCCTGTTCCTTTAAATATATTATACGAGGGTACACTGTTTTTATTTGCTCTAAGGTATTAAAGAAATTTCAGTTTAATGTCGCCTTATTACCCACACCCATATATGTATAGGTAGGTACATATACGAGTATTCAGTTTTATTCCGCTGTTGGCCCATCCACCATAATATTTAACGTTTGGAATAAAAGTATTAAAAAAGGCTTTGCGAAGCAATTAAATACTTAGAAACAACGTGAGAGGTACAGGTTTTTTTCTCTTTTATGATTTTTACTTCCACCGATCCGCAAAGGTGTGATGAACATACATAATTAAGTCATTATAAAATCGACTACACTTGCGAAGAAGGTACCAAAAGTTCAAGACAAACACGCGCTCATAACCGTTCATAAAATCCAAAGAAGAAAAAGAACTCATATAAATATACTTAAATTTTGTCTGTACTCACATACATGCATATGTATGTAAGAGCGTGTATGTATGTAATTTAAAATTAACTACAGGTAAGAAGACATAAAAACGAAATGAGAAATTTCAGAAAGCTTTAAAGTCCTTGTGCTAAACATATACAAATACTTATACTCCTACAAATACACAGACATATTTAAGTTTATTTTTATTTTAGTCTTTTAGGAAATTATAATTTAAATGATTTACGAACTGTACAATGCTTCGTTATTTATACGCATACAATATGTACGACGCTTTTTGCTCTTCTTGCAGCTTTTTCCGAAGAAACGAATATTAGTCATTTTTATTTTCTTGTTGTTCTTGAGTAAAAGAACAACGAAGTACAAAATTTATGACAGCTTATGCAACATTCCTAGAATATTGCAAAATTATGCGCCATCTTCTGCATAATTACCGTTTTATGAAAGCGAATTTGATAAGGGGAGCGAGCCATAATAGCAGCCAAGCGATGCTGATAACGATACACAAACAGTGGTACATGTTCATGAATTTTTGCAACTGCAATGCAAACATAATATTATACATTACACATACATGCATATGTATGAGTGTGCATATGTGCACTCTTCTACAGCAGAACACGGTTTGCGAAGAACAGTTCGTTTCACTTTTAGCCATTTCACATTTTTTAAGGATAATTTTTCTAATGTTGACGGCAAGTTTTCTTAAGGCTTCGAAGCGTGTAGTATGTACGCTTAACAATAGGGAGAGGGCATAATGATGATGACCAAGGAGAAGTATTGAGACTTTGAGTTTACTTTAGAAACAACAATATGTTTAGAGCAACCAAAATATATATTTTTAGATACATCAGTGGTGGTCAAATCCATACATTCATAGTTATACGTTTGTATTAGTAGCAGTAAAAAAAGTAAGTGTATTTTTGAAAAACTATACATTGAGATCTTAACGTCTAGAGAGCAACTAAGCAAAGCACCAACCGAATGTAGACTTTATGGTTAGCACCAAGATTTATACAATTTACATATGAGGACAAAATAGAAGCTGAATTTTGTGTCTTAAACTCGGGAGTGCAGAAAATTAGGAGTTTTGCCTTGAGTGATATAAGCCAATTGTAACAAAATCTCAGTCATTGTGTAACTCTAGCTCCATGCCAAAGAGGCACTATAACTCTCTTTGAGAGAAATGTATTACCTTCTCAATATAAATACATAAGTATATATGCCAGCGACGGGCAGATGCTCTGCAAAAACACATACAGTGCTCAACAACGAAAATGCGTAATTAATCAAAATAAAATAAAGTTGAAATCCAAAAATAAGACAATTTTACGGGAATGAAACAAAAAGAGAGATTTGTTAAATAACTTTAAACTAAATCTACACCAAAAAATACAGTATTCTAGTGAAAATATATAAAAAAAAATTTTGTCAATAAATATTTTTGTCGATTTAACAAAAGTTTTCTTTCTTTTAACAAAAGTTTTATTCACCATTTTAGCTTCTAACATTGATACCAATAAAAAAATTTTAAAGAGCCTGTAGTGCAATTCACTAACCTATTTTAACGCTAGTAAAATTCGCTTAGAGAAATTAACACTAGCGTTGGTGTTTTCCCGATTCTATAACAGTTTCTAACACTATTTGTCTTCGTTTTAAATCAGCTGTTTTTATAGCCTGACTGATTAGCGTTAACTAAACACCAATTATTTTTGTGGTGTTTATCTTAACAACAATGTCGTTAAAATTTCTACTAGAATAATTTCACTGTATTTGGCATACGACTTGTCGGAAGACTCCAACAGTCGGTCGGCGTGTTCTCTGTGAGAACTTATCTTATTTATCAAAAAATATTTTAAATAATAAACATATAAATAGTTTTACTTACCCTAAACATGGAATTATTTGCAAATTTGTTTGTTTTAACAAAGCTGCCACATTATTTAAAATTTTTTTAACGTACAACCAGAGGTGTTAAGAATAATTTAGTGAATCACATAAGCGTTAGTGCAAATCACAATAGCTCGCGTTAAGTTATGCTCTTTTAAAATCGTTAAAAGTTAGTGAATTGCTCTACTGATTTCTATATTTCCCAGCTGTCTACATTTGAAATGTAGCTCCTATGAAATGTCAACATATAGACAGCTGGGAAACATAGAAAACAAGCTATTTAGAAGTTTTCTTTCAATATAATATCATATCACATTTTCTACTCTTTTGCAAAATTTGCTTTATGTAGTATACTTAGCGAGCGCCTGCTGCTACATACAGGGCTGGGCAAGTATTTGAAATACATTTTTATGAGACCGAAATAAAAAAAGCATTTGTGTTTTTTCAGTTATATTTTGTATTTAAAATACACAACTTGAAAGTATTTTATATTTTGTATTTGAAATACACAACATGAAAGTATCATACATTTTGTATTTGAAATACTTATTTTGAGTATTTTCCCCAGCATTGGCTACATATATGTATGTATTTGTTACCAAACAGATAATCTTAGAGCCTATTTCATGATTTCGAACCTTTCATTCGCAGACATTTTGAGTGGCCAGAACTCCTATTTCCGATCCATTTTTGAGCTGAAAGGCTACATAGTGTAAGACAACATAGCAAAGATTGTATCAACTCATAAGAAAAATAAAATTATTTTTGAGCTCTAAATATGTTTCTTGGATTTTTCAAACGTGCGCGAACATTAACGTGCGAAATCGTAAAACAGGCACTTAGATATCGCATATTTTGAAAAAATAGCTGCTTTCGTTCAGCTAAATTGTTTTACTTAATTTTTGTTTGAATCTACGAATTTCTTTACTGGTCTCTATTCAAACAAACTTATTAACTGATCCAGCGTTTTGCGTGATTGACATGAACATGTCTGTGTACAAGAAAATTAAACTGAAATACTTTATATAAAATTTACTTGTAAACAATATAATAAAAAATAACTATATTGCATACCGAGATTCATATTTGCTGAATGGTACTGTACATACACTCAGTTACATTTATTGACATACTTACATGCATACAATAAAAACAAAATATATTGTAGTTAAATTAAGGTTTAAAATGTACATTCGTGTGAATGTGCACATAATCACGTAACACATTTACTACCTTCATAATACTCGTAGAAACTTATGAGTATATATATTTTTATTTCATTCTGTACAGACATATATACGCAAGTGTGTGTAACAATTAACAGAACTGCGAACGGTCTGCATTAAGGTATCCCATAAAAAGATTACTGTTAATGATTGGTTTGCAATGAATGAGGAATATGTCTGCAAGAAATTTCTTTTTACAAAATAATAAAAATAAATAAAAATAAAAATCAACTGGAAGAGACTAATAGAAAATATAGTATAGATTTAATTGCAAAGCGTTTTTTTGTTCAATTAAATATTAAATAAATGGTATAACAATTCGAATTCAGTAAGGACTGCACATATAACGAAAATATAAATGGCTGTCATTAACATAAAAGTTAGAAAGTATGTCTCTGGTATCAGAAATTAAAAAAAAAATTACCCTTCACTTTAATAAATATAATCTAAAAAACTAAAAAAACACGCTTAGATATAATTATTAAACAATTACCTATATATAACCACATAATTATCCGTTTAAAGCGTTGCGATTTTTTTGTTTGGATTTCCCAAAATCGTCTTCAGAAATCGCCAAAATCCCCACTTCCCCGGAAGCAATCAATTTTCGCTCTAAAGCGAATGTCCGTAGTTCGGATGCCTGGACCACGGCAAAATTCGCACCGAATATGAAAAACCGGTTACCGAAGTGGCTACGAATTTTTTTGTGAATTCCCTAAAATCGGCTGCGGGAATCCCCAAAATCCCCCCCTTTTCTACAGTCAACGGCAACTCCAATTTTCTCACTAAAGCAGCAACACTGTATACTTAGTTATATATACATACGAGTATATAATAATCACTCATATGTCATGATTTTCAAGTATTGTAAACACACAAACAAACACATAAGTGAAACTAATGTAAGCGTGTTAAAAAAAGCTCTCGAATTGCTGCAGCACGATTTTTCTGTGAGATATTTATGCCGCCGTTCCTAGACTGATCATAAAGAACATCTTTAAAATTTTCATAAGCATCATCTGACCTTTTTCATCCTTGTAGCCTTTTCCTCTGAACTACATCTTACATTATTTATCAATTTGTCAAGATGGCAATCTTCATTTCAATTTTCACATCTTGAAGCATTTTCATAAGATATTTTAATTCAGTTTGTTCCATTTTACATCTTTCGGTAATTTCAGTGAAAAATTAAAACATGTTTAGATATTTTAAACTGCACAAACATGCATGCACATGCAAGCGTGTGCGTGAATGTGCCTATTTTGGATATAACACAAAAAAGCTACAAATTCTAATATTTCTCAACATTATTTTAATTTTTTTGTTCAATGCTTAAAATAACTTAATGGTGTTACGAGTACATTTGAATTCACTCATTATTTTATTGCTATGATTTTCATATATGGGTAAGTTCCTGGTGTTGAACGTGACATTCGTGTGTGTTGAAAAGCAAAAAAAAATACTTAAAGTAGTTTCAGGTTCGACTTAATCTTAAGTTGTAGCTAATAGTGAACACTGTAATTTATATTAAAGTTATTAGCGAATGGAATCACGAATAAAACAAAAAAATTTAAAATAAGTAGTGGGTCGAACGTGACAAAAGTGGAAGCAGTTTTCGCGTCCGCACTTAGAAAGGAATATTTCAGCGCAACCTCACGCAATTTCATCCTGCAATTAGTTACAGAGTTTTACCTAACAATGTTACTTTAAAATCTTAAAAAGGATCGCGTTTACTTATATTTTTGGTCGATACGTGGTCAGATCGAACGTGACATTTTTTCCACAATAATTCGAACATTAAAATATTAAAATATTTTTACCAAATTTATTCTTAAGAAAATTATTTCATTCATATTCATATTCAAATTATTCATATACTTAAAGTATAATATTTTTTTTGTGAGTATGCAGTTCTCGCTGCTTTTATTTTATCCCCGTCATGTGAAAATGAGTGCTGCTTTGGATGCCCTGAATTTTTATATTATAAAAAAATGATTGTCAGAAGTGAAAATTTCATTTGCGCTGCACAGCCGTCTGATTATTCATTATTTAAAAAAATTATGGCTAAATTGATTTAATTAATTTCAGTATTTCTCTATTAGACTATCGTAAAAGAATTTATTTTTAATAACTTTTAATTTTGTGGCCCCGGTGGACCTTTGTCTGGACTAGCCCATATGCACGTGAGTATTTTTTTAGCATTGCATCCTCTTTTGATTGATGGTACAAGATTGATGGTGATGGTCACATTTTCGGCATCTTCCTAGCGTTTCTCAAAAATGTTGGTCAACGCAAAAAGAAGAGAAATTGTTATTGAAATTGTATACAAAAATTGATATTCGGTCACCCTAAGCTACAATAAACATTATAGACGAAGTAAAATTGAGAATTTGAGCCATTCTAATCTGAATTCATACTTATTTCTTGTTCTTTCTTAAATTTTAAGTAACAGATTGCCTCGTTCTTATATCTGCTCATCAGCAAAGAGTTTTTATCTTTCAGCAAAGGCAATGCTTGTTGTTTATCTTCAGCTAGAGAGAGAGAGAGAGAGTTTGTGTGTAATTATGTATAAGTGAACAAGTTAATTTTTCTGGCAAAAAAAAAACAACTCTTTGTTGTTAAAGATTCACTTGTTCAAATTCATACAATTTTGCATTAATACATACTCGTACTTTATCTCATTCATTCTTTGACTTGCAGTCAACGAGCAGCTGTAGTAGTACATAGAGGATTTTTAATTTCCGTTTCCTTTTTGTAATGCTTATTTCCTTTATTCAATGTGTTGTAAATCGTACACGTAAACGAACAGATAAATAAGCACTCACAAATGCATAAACGTGTGGAGATAAAAAAATTAGAAAATTTGAATGTATGGAAGAGGAAACACAGAGATACAAAATTCAAGAGCACTAATTATCAAAACAGGATGTTTCTGTGGCAAACGAACTTTTATAGAGTTTTGCATTTTTTTTAGGACTTTTGAAAATCTTGCAGTTATTTGCGAAGGATTTGAATTTGAGACACTCTCAACCACACATAAAACATTGTATTTTATGGTATTCAAATGAAAAGGAAATTAGTAAATATTTTAATTTCAAAACTAATTGCATACTTGTGTTTAAGTGGAAATACTTTTTCAAGGGTCAGTATTTAAGGTTCAGTGAATCATTAGTGAGTTTTGTACATATGCCAATTAAGGTACAAAATACACATTATGATATAGACATTTTTATTTGTAAACTACCAGCAAGAAGTTAATATTGTTGATATTAAGAAATATTCACCAGGTCAATAAACTAAAGAAAATGAATTTAGAGAATAATTAGATTTTGAAATTAAATATTTGAGGCAATTTAAATAAAAACTGAGAAAACACAATATGGAAAAACTGAATTAATGTTTTGAAAATTTAAATCCACATTATGAAATCCGCAGCCCATAACGAGACCTGAATACATAATTTGTGAATAAATGCTGAATAAAATTTCTTTATCCAGGCAAACATACATATGTATGTGTGAAAATGCTGGGAAGTAATTTTAAATATCAAAGCAAGCAATCACTTTACCTTTTAAAAAATGTTATTTATATGTTTTGTTGAATCAATCTTTCCAGCACTGCGTGACTCGCGAACAATTTTGAATCACAGTTGGCCTCAAGGAATATTGAAGACTTACATCCGGAAAAGTAAAATCATACGATTTTGTTTAAGGTAAGTTTACATGGAATACAAATTATTTAGATTTTGTAGAAGAAAAAAATATTGCGAAATTCTCTGCATACTTAGAAAAATAAGCGAACAAAAAAATATGTCTTGTAAGAATTTTTCATATTTGCAAGTACACATGTGGGATAAAATCAAAGTTTACCATGAAAAAGAAATAAACTAACATATGGCCACATATTGTAGATATGTAGAAAAACAGCATGCTATACTCCTGATTTTCAAGTTGGTGGTCTTCTCAACATTGTACTAAAAGTTACAACTCTGATACATGCAAAGAAAATTCAGTTTCAAATATGGTTACAACAACATTAGTATATATACTAATTACAATGTTATATTATTGTTAAAAACATAGTATTATCAGTTTAATTATAGTTTATTGTTCTAAAGCTATGTTATTGTGCTCATTTCTGTAATACTATAAATTTCGAGATATGATTGCATACAATGGTTAGCATTTATGAGAATTTTGTTTAAAACAACAATAGCTTTTTTTATCACACCCAATATCAAATAATTTGTTTCTATCATATGTATGATACGCTAACTCAATATAACTAAGCTTGCACAATAATCTTACTATTGGCGTCATTAATGATATTTTCGTTCTCTTCGCTAACGTATAATTTTCTTACAGTTTTATTTTTTCTTTGAAATTAAAAAAATGTGTTGTGTGTCGTTTCGTTGAAAGAAAAATATCTCTATAAATGTACATATGTTTATGTAAGTAAATAAGATGAAAATTGTGCAAAGCACCGTTTTGACTGATAGTGTATATCAAAAGATTAATTTATTAAGATGTAAGCATATGTATGCGTCTAGTAACCAACAATACTATGATGTAACCAACCATACTTCCGGCTAACCATGTTATGGTTGTATCCAACCATACTACTTTTGCAGTCATTACTGAAACAATAGTATGGTTAAACATACTATTATTGTGATCGTACCATGAAACATGCAACCATATTAATATTGTTATACATTACTCTTAAAATCGCATCTCTGACGAAGTGATTCATTACAGCTAATAGATACTTAAACATTAAAGAGGAAATTTGTGCTTTCATTCCATCGTGAAAAAACCCGAATAATTTTTCGAACTATGTATATCTAATTATTTTATTTCATGCAAATATAAATTTATATATTTTAGCTTTAATTTATTTTAATATGTTTATGAGTTAATTATGATAAAAATATGGTTATTTGCGACATTAGTTCTTTAGAGAAAGTATTCCTCCGTCGCTTTATCCCTACAGCTTCTGCAGAAGTCAACCATCACCATGTGACAGTGTTTTGTCTGAGCCTCCAAAACGCTAAAATGGTCACACTTTTAACAGTAAAGTAAACACACACAAATGTACACTTGCATGGCTGTATGTTTTGAATAGTATGCAAGAATAGCAACCATATATTTGTTTGGCTTAATGTAAACATCAAACGCCAAACTAAAATGTGCATTTGGCAGTCCAGCGAGGGACTTTGAATTTAAAATTTTGCTTCTCACGTTTTGTCATATCTGATCGAAAAAAAAAACAAAAACAAATAAAACTTTTTGCTTCATATTTTATATGTATGGGAGTATCTATGAACATAAACATGCAGTACATAGGTAACGTATACATATGTATGTACGTACTTATATAAGCATCGCTGACGCAAAACTATTTTAAAACTGTAATACATACACTGAACCAAAAATGTAGCTAAATACTGAAAAGTGGGGTGTAAACTTGAAGCAATTTAGATTATTTTTACAGTTTACAGTGGAAACATATTATTCAGGTTTAATAAAATAAATAAGTTGAACATAGAAACATTTCATTCAAATCTACAAGGGGAATTTTATTAACAATATTTAGTTAAATAAACAAAGGTTTTGTGTTAATTTGACTATTTGCGTTTGGATTTGCCTTACGGTTAGTTACTACTCGTACAGTTTTAGCTAAATTTTTCTGATTCAACAAACTTTTGCACACATTTAAAAAAATTTTTTTTTGAAATAAACAAATTTTTAGCAAAACTCATTGGAGTGATTGGAATAATATGTGTTTATTTGAATAAATTTAGTTTGGATTTGGAAAATAATCTTTTCATTTGAGTATTATTTTCTTTCGTGAAGGGTTCACAAAATTTTTTTAATTAATAATACCGACGAAATTTGGTTCAGTGTATACGACTACATTGAAACGCCCTTAGCCAAAGCTGAGTTCACGAACTTAATTTCAAGGGCATGCAAGAAAAAATTTTCAATAACGAAATTCGCTGAATCAATTAATAAATTGTTTGAATGAGGACATGTAAAGGAATTCGTGAGTTTAAACAGAAGTTAATTTAATTTTTTTTTACTTTTAATTTATTTAATAGTAAGTTTTACAATTTTTTACACTTAAGGAAACAAATATTGCACAGAAATGGCTTTGCCTTATATCTTAAATATTAACAATTTCTAATGAATAAGTTTAGTAATGCAGTTAAATGATTGATAATTTTGAAGGAATTAACAAAAGTTAAGTAAAAATAATTATTGATCAAAAAACGATTATTTTTCTCAACAACAAAATACGATACCCACGGTTATTTTTTATTACTTATTTTTAGAGATCGTGTGGTTAAATTTAAAGATGTTGAATGTGAAGTATTTTACGTCAAACTAACTGAATTTGAACAATGGAAAGATACACAATCGAGCAAAGCATTAAATTTATTCAGGGTTATTATGATAATCATCAGTGATGCATATTTTCATCTCAGTGGATTCGTCAATAAGCAGAATTGCCGAATTAACACGAATGATAATCCAACAGTGATTGTCGCAAAACCAACGCCCCCACAAGGGGTGACTGTGCTGGCGGCATCATCGGGCCGTATTTTTTCCAAAATGATGCCGGTCAGGCAATTACTGTGAATGGTATCCACTATCATGATATGATAATGAACTTTTTATGGTCCGAATTGGAAGATATGTATGTGGACGATATGTAGTTTCAACAAGACAGTACCAGTGGCCACACAGCTAACGAAACAATGAATCTAGTGCAATTAAATGGTAGTGCAAATTATTTTACTTTACCGTAAAACATTGACCAGTTAGCACGGCATTATTCATAAGTCATCAATACCTTGTTAGTAGTTTGCAGTTTCTGGTGGTTACAGAAAATCAATCAATGATCTCAACCAAATATTAATCGAACGAATGGTGAGAGCAGTATCATTAGGAACATTAGACATTTGAGCTTCCGAGTAAACAACTTAAGTAAAAAGATGGAAGCAAAAAAAAACTTTACAGTTCCAAATCGGCTGTTCGTTAATAGGTTTGATCGTTTTTTCTTTTTATTACAAAAATTTATAGTTTGCAGCTTGAAAAACGATAACATATTCATATTTAAGTGGTAAGCATGTAATTCACTTTAACCCAAATCAGCTTTCAACCGTTTAACAATTTTATTGGGTCATGTTCTCTAACATCACATCTCCAGCGGCTTAAAATGGCATTACTACTTTCATCCAAATTTTTGGTATTTTTCCTTTTGCTGCAAATAATACAATTTTAACAGACAAGAAGCCAAAAATAAAACCACCAAGCAAAAACAGTAGGAACATGTACACATACATACTCGGAAAATTAATACCTCACAACAGGATCTGGTCATTGTAAACTGAATGTTTGTTGAATTATATTTTGACTTATAGGAGTAAGTATGTTTTTTCAAATCTCAGGGAAAAAATATAAATTAAATTGAAATTAAGCTTTGTTTTTATTATATATTTGTTTTTTATATAAAAAAAAAAATGTTTTAATTAATTTATTCTTCGATATTTTGTCCTCCTTCGGAATAGTTTTCTTCTATTCTATTCCTGTCTCCTGTATTTTCCGAAAGCACACAAAAATCTAGTATTACATATATATTACGAATCCTACACGTATTCTCTTCGTTGTCCGCCATTTCATGACCAGCGCCTTTTGTGTCATTATGATAACTATCTTGCTGTACGTACTTAAATATGTCCAATCGTAAATTGTATGTCTGTATGAGATGCTTGAACACATTTCTTTCATGGATTTTGTTATAACCACAAATTGCAGACACAATTTAAAAGAAGTAAGTAGATTTGAGGCGAGTTTTATTTATATTTTTGTTTTTGTTTTCGAATTGCTTGTACGATTGTTGTTGGTAGTTGTATGAAAGGAAAATGGAAAGCAACAAAAGAAGAGAAAAAAAAAAACATCACCAGCAGTAGAAATAATAATTCTTCATGAAATAAGTAAGTACATAAGAACTTTCCTCTTGAAATTAATTAATTTGTGAGGTTCCGTTCTATAGCGTCTGCAATCCTTCAAAAGCCACAAACAAATCTCTTTTAATTAATTCATTATTCCATTAAAATATCGTTCAACATGACACAAGGCAACAACAACAGAAACGGCAACGGCAACAGCAACAACAACAACAACAACTTGAACGGTAGACTTAAACAGATACAATAGCTAAATAAGCAATAACAAACTGAAGGGGTTGACTCCCCAAACAGCAGAAACATACAATTTTATACAAAAAGAAGCGAATTCCAATAGAGAATAACGAATGTAAAAAAAAATGTGTTATAAGAACAGGGGATAAAATAGAAATACGGCGCCGGAATTACAAATCATAAACGCAGTTTGTGGTAACAAGAATTAAAACAAAAATACAAACAGCTCCAAAAGCATAATCACACTGCTACTCGTACATACACACATGCTTATGTACGAGTCAGTATGTATATTTTTTTCTGTGCACAGCAAGTTACAAGCTAATTTCGGGTAAAAGTCCTTTTGCCAAAAAAAAAATATAAAAAAATTCTATCTACGTATAAAACATTATAATGAAAATTTAACTACAAGTTTAGCTTAATTTATTGCAAGTAACTTTTTTACTTTTCCATCCCGGTTATCTTCAAACAGAGTGAATCAAGAACAATTTGCTTTTTATGGCACAAGGACATTTGCTTTGTAAGTAATTATATACAAGGTCTGATCAAAAAATAACCGTAATTTTCGAATTTCGTGAGTTACGTATGTTCGATATTCGCATTTTGTTTCGCAGGTCTGTTATATATGTTGGTAATATCAGCCACTTCGGATTGTCAGTTTGTTTTTTGACAGATAAAAAGATTAGCCGCGTTTTGGGGTTGTCTTCGATTTTTTACTAAATTTTGAGCAAGAACAAAGTCGCATGGAGCTGTCGCTTAGGAGCTGTTGAACATCATCAACGACGATTCAGATTTCTTCAAAAAGATCATAACTTCTTTCTCCTACCCTATTTCTTATTTCATCAATGACCTTCTATTTCAAACTTTTAACCCTATACACTCTTTCGCAGATGACAGCAGCATTTGCCATTCGTACTCTTTCAGTAATAGGCCCAGCCTATCCGAGATCGTTGCCAAGAGGCAAAATATGAATGACTCACTGAATAGTGATCTTCTATTAATCTCCGAATGGGGTCGTAAAAACAGAGTCGCTTTTAAAGCTCGTAAGACCCAGTGTTGTTTATTAACACACAAACATACGATGGCAGGTGCTGCTTCATCTGTACACATGGATGGTATAAATATTGAGGAATCGGATGCTCTCGATGTTCTTGGAATGAAAATACAGCGTGATGTTCGTTGGAATGATCACATTTTTCATGTCTCTAAAGAAGCATTCAAGTGCCTCGGTTTTTTGAAACGGTGTAAGATGTACTTCACTCCATCCGACCTCCTTACTATTTATACCACCTATATCCGACCGAAAATGGAATACAACTCTCATGTTTGGGCGGTGCCCCAAAGTCTATTTTGGGCTTGCTCGACCGTGTGCAGGAGAGGGCGAAGAAGCTTATCGGTGACAGTAGGGTATCCAACTCTATTGACTCACTTGAGCATCGACGCAGTGTAGGTTGCGTTACTCTGTTCTATCGTTACTACAATGAATATTGCTCTGACGAGATCAGGGGTCTTGTTCCCGAAACTCGTACATTTTTACGTAGTACGCGTTAATCGTCCAGAGCTCATCCATTTGTGGTCGATTGCCCAGGGAATCGTACTACGCATTACAGAGAGAATTCGTTTTTCAGCCGTACGCTTCGTCTGTGGAACAAGTTGCCTGCTGACGTGTTTCCTGTCTGTTATAGCATTGGAAAGTTCAAGTCAAATGTTCACAAACACTACTCCCTCTTTCCCCCTCCTCATAACCTATTTTCCTAGTTCTGGTACAATGCGCTGCATATGTAGGGGTCATCCCCTGAGTACTAGTCCAAGATAAAAAAAAAAGAAAAAAAAAAGATCATAACTGTATGGTGTATGGTTACGACACTGAAACCAAAGCCCAATCGTCCCAATGAAAGCGTCTAGAAGAGCCAAGATGGAAAATATCACGTCAATTTCTTCCGTCAAATGTGAAGGTTTTGCTCACTGTTTTCTTTGATAGCAATGGTGTGGTGCATCATGAATTTTTGCCACAAGGTCGTACGGCCAATAAGGACTACCATCTTGAAGTTATGCGCATTTGCGCGAAGCGATTCATCAGAAACGCACAGAATTGTGTAAAAAACATGCCTCTACTCCCGTATTCACCAGACTTGGCCTGACTTTTTCCTCTTCCCAAAACTAAAGACACTTAAGTTGTATTTAAGCCGTCACGAAAAACAGACGTTCTGTTGGTCCAGTTCACCAATTTATTAAATTTTGAATTTTTTTACTTATTGCTTAAGTTTTTTTTTTTTTTTGTTGATCTGATAAATAAAAAAACTATTATTGTTTAATTTTGCATAAATATATTAAATAGTTGAGTAATGAAGTTTCAATAATATTAATATAGCAGGGATTCCTATGATCTACTCACCGTAGGAAATTGAGTTCTATTTATAATCAATAAATCGTTAATTATATAAATTCACTTACATAATTTATTTAAGTAAAATTATGAATTAAAAATTTAGTTGTGTAGGATATAGGGATACAAAATGCTTAAAGAGCCGCAGGATGAAAAAGGAAATACCGAACCGATCATATTTTAGTACAGCGAATATAAAGAAAAATATGGCAAACTACAGATTCGAACATAATTCAGGGGTGAAAACTGTAGCGCCTTTCTGAATGATTAACCGCAAACGTTAATTTTGTTAAAAGAACTTTGAACAATTATCCTACCTGGAATCACTGAGTTTTACCCTGGCAGATTAAGTTATAAAGGCTCAAAGGAGAGCATTTTGCTACGATTGAGGATCGAAACAGGAGCTGTTGGCGATACCGAAAAGCGCGTTTCAGAAGTATTGAGTGGATTGGAAAAAACGCTTGCACAAGTGTAATATATCTGAGGGGGATAACTTTAAAGGTGACAAGATAGTTTTTGATGAATAAATGAAGCTTTTTTAAACAATTTAAAATAACGGTTAACTTTTTATCAGCCCTCATACATATTGCAACAACAAAGCGAAAAATGAAATGATTTTGGGAAAAGGTTCTAAACAGATGATAGATAAATATTGAAAAGAGATGGCACATAATATGGGAATATTTCAATATAAACCATGACGACAATAGCACCTTTTGTGTTAAACTTAATTACATAGAGAATTTCAAATCAAGCGATTAGGACTCAAAAAAAAAAAATAGAGCAAGAAGACACCAATTTGTTACCATAGGATATATGTAATTTCTTATAGTCTTTTAAAAGCCTTTTATTCATGTGTCGAAATCCTGGCTTTAAATCTTATTTATTTTTTACAGACACATGTATGTAAATACAAACATACGAAACCCAACCGGGCGTGGCAGCTGAATCTAATCGGGCAACAATGTTTGCCAAAGATGTTTTTTTTCGACAATCCGAATAGATCGTTACAAATCTATCCCTTTTGCGAATTACTTCATTTTGCTAAGTGGAGCGGATTATATTTATTTTACAAAAAGACATAAAACAACAATAAAAGTAACAAGTGTATTTCAAGATTGATTCAAATTGCCAATTCTTGAAGGTTAACTTATGGCTTAAGCAAAACAACTTGAAAGTCAACAACAACAACAACAAAATCCATAACAAATCAGTTTAGTAACCCTTTTAACTTCTCAACAAGTGTTTGACTTTAATACCAAGAAATGGATAAAAATAAAATTGTTTTGTTTGTTTTTAAATTAAACATTTCAAATAAAGATTTAGAAGCGGTAACTTTTGTCACGTTCCCATACATATGCATGTATGTACAATGCATATGTATGTAACTATGTATGTGTGCACAAACACGCATCCCTAAGAAAATTAAACCCTTGAAAGCGGCCAGAAGAACGAGTTTTAACAACACTCAAACACTCGTACACAAACGAACAGTGGGGCGAGAGCAAAATATTCCCAAGTTCTAGATTTAAATATTTTCATATACCTGCAAAAACGTCATACTAGTAACTCAAAAAAATTTGTTTTCTGAAAAATATATTTTTAGTTTCCATACGTATAAGAAAAATAATTAGATAATGTCTTCTAACGCAGGCATTTTAAAAGCAATTCGAATAAACATTTGCCACAATGTGACGAATAATACTGTCTACAATTCTACTTGGTTAACTCGAAAGCCTCATATTTGACATATGAGTTTGCTGCAATAAAGAAGCGATACGTACGCATGTACATACCAAGGCAGCTTTATTAGAGTAGTGCTATAAGCACAG
The DNA here is from genome assembly GCA_914767995.1 of Thecocarcelia acutangulata. Taxonomy (NCBI): domain Eukaryota; kingdom Metazoa; phylum Arthropoda; class Insecta; order Diptera; family Tachinidae; genus Thecocarcelia; species Thecocarcelia acutangulata. The sequence continues at coordinate 121,572,871 of OU612096.1, read as the reverse complement.
CTTTCTATCGATTCCTTTGTCAAAAGCACATAGAAATCCTTGTTTTTCAAGCAAAAGAAAAACAAAATTTTGACAATTTTTCGTAAATTCTACCACAACAAAATACATATGATATTTTTGGTGTTGTATTTATTGTAGCTCTGCCACTACCTGTTAAAGCTGCCTTGGTATATATCGCTCCTTTATTGCAGCATAGTCATATCTCAAAAAATGAGCTTTTCGAGTTAACAATGCAGAATTGTTTTATATTGTGCCAAAATTTTATTTAAATTACATTTAAGCTGTTTCCTTTAGGAGATATTTTCTAAAAAAATTTTCTAAGACTTGTACGGAAACTAAAAATTTGAAACAAGCTTTTTTGCGTTATGACTATGTGGCAATAAAGGAGCGATATGAATCAAAACTGCTTTTTTTTTTATTTGAATATTTTATAGTCGCTTTTAACAATTTATTCTATTAAAGCACTTTTTTTAAGCATTTTTCATTTATTGAATCTGCAAAATGAACTAACAATAAGTATTCAAATCTTAATAATAATATTAAAGCAGTGATGGGCAGTAGAGCGTGTTGAATAAGAGCGTTATTAAGTTTTTCTAGAATAAAACAAATTTAAAACGGCCTAATAAACACAAATAAAACAACTTGATTTCAACGTCAACACTATTTTGCCAGTTTACAACAACAAATCATATATGTGGTCATATTTATCATATTTGTACTTTCAGTTAGATATTGCTGCGACTAAGATCTTGGCACCCCTGAAAAGTTTTTGCTGACAAAGTTTGCTTTTTACGGTGGCTGTTCTCACTAGAAATTGTTACATAGGAACTTTTCTTTCTTAGAAGAGTGGAAGATTTAATATTCTTGATTAAATCTTCCACTTAATGATTTCTTTAAAAGTTTTATGGATGAGCAGTAAGGAGAGTAATTAAACAATTCCTTTGCCGTTGTCCGAATTTTTCTGCTCTAAACGCCAAAAATCTCGGTAGACCGGCACTGCATGAGACATACCAGAATGCGGAATACATGTCCAGTACATTATTTTAACCGCTTATCAGATTAGTTGCGATCTCAGTCTGTGGAAGATGTGTAGGCTGCGTATCTCTCTCTGGCAACACAAAATACTTTTCATGAAACTGGAAAACTTTACACCTTAAATTTGAAAATATTGCTTCACCACACAAAATGTGAAATTTCTTAACACTAACAGCCTGTTCGCCGATATAGAATGAAAATGTATGCGAAAGAAAGCTAGTCACTCACATTCGAAGCAATTAGGGTTTGCCTATGTCACCGTTATTCGTTCACATGCACTAACTTTACACATCGTTGGGATAGAATAAAGTTAGAAAACCCGAATGAATTTTCTTTCGCCTAGAATGCCAATGAACTTATCCTTACGACATCGGGCGATCTAGCTGTAAATTGACAAATATAGTGGCGAAAAGTCTTCTTTCTGCCCACTGTAAAAAATAAAAAACGACAACATTCGATTGAATATACAAGCGTTTAAATATACTTAAATGATTACAAAGTTTATTCTTACGAGTTTTAAAGTACATAAGTAAATGTGTGTGTATACACATTCTACACAATTATGTACATACATAGAAATGCACATAATTTAAATACAATTACAAAAAATAATCAAAAACAAAACAATAAAAATGTGTTTGTATTGAATCCCTTTTTTAAATAAATTTGTGTTTTTTTTTACATTCATCGTCGCAAACATTTAAAAGCAGCAACCAACCCTTTCAAAAATACTCGAACGACAAGCGTATTTAAAAATGTAACGTTGGGGTGGCAACACGTTGATGGTGGTGAAGATGGAGATGATGACGAGCGCAATAATGTCGTTGATAACCTTTTTATCAACAAGCTATCACACAATTCAATTATTGTTAATTCCTTTCATCCATCCAATCCAATTCGTTCTTAATGCAGACAACATTCACGTCCTGTGATTCAAAGCAGTACCACACTCAGTCATTGAACCATTCGAACAAACTAAAGATTTCGCGTCAAAAACAATTTGTATTTTTGTTCTTTGTTGCGATTATAATTCTTTCTTATTGTTTCTATTTTTTTTCATTTTTTATTTTTTTTTTAATGGAAGTAGCATTGACGTTTTTGACACTTTTGGAGTCTCCATTATGATTTTGAATTGACAGCAACAAGACGGTACTCTTTAAGCAAAATAAATAGATTTCTTTAAAAAAAAACTCCACCCAAAACTATGTTTTAAAGAGTTTCAAATGAATTGTTTCTTAAAAAAGTTGATGAAATAATATTTTATTTCACTTATAAGGTCAGATAGACTTAAAAAACCTAGTTCTCGTGAAACAAATGATTCCACTTAGATTTAATTGTAGTGTTATATCCTTTTCAAAAATATTTTTTGTTAATTAAGAAACAATATATCCACTTTTGTAAGTTTTTCCAGCTGTCTATATGCCAACATTTCTTAAGCTTTAAACACATAGATGACAGCAGACAGCAAGCAGCAATCTGTCAAAAATAAAATACATGTGTTTAAATGCACACGATTATTTTAACGACATCACAGCAGCACGACTTCACAACAGCATTTGCTGCTGCTGCCAACTTAGATTAATTTCTATTTTCGTAAGCAGCAAAGAGTAAATGCAGTGCTGCCAATATAAATATAAATTGGCAGCAATAAGAACTAAAATTTGTTTGAAATATTTAATAGAAATAAACATCACATAAATAAAATAAAGAAATAATATGATTAATTTTTACAGTTCTACGTGATATAGCGTTTTCAGTCAGTAATTTTAATTTTATTCATGTAAAATATGTATATATGGGGCACCTCTGAAATTTGCATTGTTTAAATACACATAGTGCTGCTGCTGTCTATAAAATAATTATGTTGCTGATGAGACGGCAGCTTTTGAAGATAACTTCATTTGTAGTCGTGAAGTTGTGAAGTCTGCTGTCGTCTAAGTGTTTAGAGCTTTAAGCAAGACCTTCCTCGTCATGAAACCGTTGGAAACTTTGAAACTTTGAAAAAATAAAACCGTAAATTACCATTATACTACATTTACACCAACTGAAAATCTAATAAATTTGAAGTAAAATCTACAACAAAATCTATATTGTTTATGCATGCGGTGTTGACAAAACAATTTTATCAGAGACTGAATACACCACATTAAAGTGTATATTTTTGTTGCCCAGTGACTGCATACACCACATTAAAGTGTAAATATTGTCGCAGCGTAGTATTTTTAAGTACTTTTTGAACAAAATCACGGTTGCATTACTTGGTACTGAGTATATTTCAGGCGATTTCGTCGAAATCTACTCATAAAGTAGATTTCATTTTGTATGGGAAATCTTCTCAAAATCTTCTAGATTTGGGTTGAAATCTCGAATGAGCAGATTTCGCTTTGATGTAAATGACTATTAATGATGAAACAGAATACGTCTGCAACTTCAAGCAAAATCGACTCTCAGAGAAAACAGGCACATAATTGGAACGACGGCTGTAACTTCACAAACAAGCTTTTTCTTTTATTTTAATTTTTCCTCACAGTAAAGCTTTTGAAGCTTTGGTTTTGTTTACAAAATGTATGAAATTTACTAAAAGTGTGGTAATATTGTTGAAAGCTTTTCTGCTTCAAAGTGAGAGCATAAGAAAAATCGCTGCCAAAATAAAATAGATTCTATTTTACGACCGCATTCTCTGGCGTTATTTTATGCCATATTGTATGGAGAAAAACGTCATGCCCTAGTTCTGTTTCATCATTTAGCCACAATACTTGTATATGGGCATTTCCATGCAAACATCATCGACGACTGAAAAAATAAAATTTCTTAAAACTTTAAACAAACTTGGCAGTGATTGAAAACGTACTACAATTTTATTATCTAGATGTTGGCTTAAGCCAATGATCACAACGCAGTAAGCTCAGGGGTATATGCGCATACACATTTATATGCTGAGAGTAATTATTATGGAGACAGCTGTTTTAAACTGGTCATATCTTTGAATAATTTTAAGAAATTGCAGCCAGCTGTTTTCTTTTAACCATTTTATTTATTTCATGGGATTTTAAGCAAACGGCCCTTTATATCCCGATATATAAATAATGGCTTAAAATAAAGATAGTTCAGTGGAAATTCTTAATATTAGTGAACACATACAAACTTATTTATACCTATTATTATACTATTTATTCTTTAAAATTAACAATACTGCAACAACCTATTCGGTAATTTTGGGCCACTCTGTACTCTCTATTCTATGTTATACTTTCTTACTTCAATCGAGCTACAGCTCTTGATAAAACTGTATGTTGTATAGTCACGGTCCAAGGCATGAACTTGGTATACGAGGATTCGAAGACAGGTTAAAATTGAAGCTGCCTACCTTTTTTTTATCTCGGACCAGTACTCAGGGGATAACCCCTACATATGCAGTGCATTGAACTGGAACTAGGAACTTAGGTTATAATGAGAAGGAAAGAGGGAGTAGTGTTCGTTAACAATAACAATACGGAAGATTAAAACAAACTCTGATTGCAGCATTTAAAATGTTGGAATTAAATTAGTTAAAACTGATCAGTGACCAGTGTATATACCTTCGACACTGCTCAGATTAGCAAAATTTAGTCCAACACCTTCCACACCACAAGGTAATGAAGTACATTTAAAATATATTATGAATGAACACATAAAGAAAACACGGAACACGGTGAAAAATGAGAAGAAAAAAACCTATTCCGGTGCAATTTGGTTTCATACGAAGTTAATAGTCAACATATATAATTAGAAAATACGGACAATAGTGAAAAACTAGACAAAAAAAAATAAAAACACGTGTACACAGTTTGCTACCTATTCCGGTGCAATATATAGAAAATACGGACAGCAGTAACAAAAGACGTCTGTACAGGATGGAAGACAAAACACTACTACCTTAACTGTTTTGGAGAACTTCAGTTATACGAAATTGTGGGTTTATATCAGAAGCGGAATTAATGTAATAGCATCCCATGAAAACATTCAAAATTTGCGCAACTTAAAAACGCATTCAAAAACACAAGCATTCTCTCGAATAAATCTCTCCCACCCAACATAGAGAAATGAAGAGCGCACTCTTTTAAGCTATTGCTGGTAAATTTGCACCCAGTTTTTAACTTTTTTTCTAGTAGCAAACAAAAAAAAAAGGAAACATTTTTAACCACTTTGAAGGGTAAACTGATATTCAAATGGGTTTTCTTTTTAATGTTATAATGCTTTTATTTCATAATTCCATAATAAAAGGATGGATGTTGGTTTGTTTTCGGATTGTTTCGTTTGTCGAATAAATGGATATTTTATTCTCAGAAACAAAAGCTCGTCACTTACAATTTGATTGTCATTGCTTCCCTGGGGAATATTTTAAATTTAAATTGTTTTCAAAGTATTTACAAAAGCACATACCTATGTATGTGTGTACATACATATTTACACAAGATTTACACGTTCATAGTTATTTCTATATAACTTATATTTCTAGAATACACATACGCACATATGTAGGTGCATGCATAAGATAACTTTCTATTTGCGTGCTTTTCCAACATCATCAACTCATACATATAAACATGTTTGTGTGTATGTAGGAGTATATTTTTATGTGTATATTTATTTTTTTCCTGATTGAATTTTTGACAATCAAAATAATTTTAAAATAAATTTGAAATTGAGGTTTCTGCTTCAATAGCGTGAAACAGACAAACTAATAAAATAACCATTTTTTTTTTTTTTTTTTGCTTTATTAAAAAACATTTTTCTCTACTTTGATTTATTTTGCAAATTTATAATACAATTAGTAAAAGTTCTTTGTGTGCACCGAATAATATTTTTCCCTTCCCCCTCCATCAGTTAAATACAAAAAATAGTTTTATATACTCATTGTAGAGAAGTTGTGGCAAAATTGTTTTGTTTGCCAGAAATTAAAGCTTGAACCATATTTTTTAAGTTAAGAATTGAATTTTTAAAGCTATTAAATATAATAAAAAGTTACATAAATCTGACATAAACTTCATGAGCTAAATATTAAAATGACTTTTATTGATCATCTGCTAGTTGTCAGCTCACCACTCTTTATTAAAATATAAACAAGCAGAGTGCGCCAGGAAATAGAATCCAAAGATCTAATTATTTGGCCGAAGATTTCTTGAACGAATACTTGCAATCGTAAAATGCCTTCACAAGATTTAACAGGCTATTCGGCGATATCGAATGAAAATGTATGCGAAAGAGAGTTAGTCACTCACATTCGAATCAATTTGGGTTTGTCTATGTCACTGTTATTCGTTCGCATGCATTTACATATATATTTTAATTGAGTTTGTCACATCGTTCGCATGGAATAAAGTTAGAAAATCCCAAATCAATTTTCTTTCGCCTAGAATGCAAATGAACTTATCCTTTCGACATCGACGATGGGGATGTAAACTGACAAATGTAGTGGCAAAAAGTCTTCTTTCACTTAGAGCGTTTTCACATTCGGCAACTTAGTTGCGCAATTCTCTTGCTCAAGTCTTGTGGTTGTAGATGTAAGAGGTAAGAGCAGCTTGAAGGGGGAAGAATTGCCGATATTTGAGTACAGACTTGCTTGTACTCAGCAATTCGTTTTGTTCGCACATTCGTGCGACTAAATTGCTGTATGTGAAGATAAGAGCAAGTTTAAAAGAAAACAAATAAAAAGAAAAATTAAAATTGCGCAACTAAGTTGCCAAATGTGAAAACGCTCTTACTTTACACATCGTTCGCATGGAATAAAGTTAGAAAATCCCAAATCAATTTTCTTTCGCCTAGAATGCGAATGAACAACAACCTCAACATCGGCGAATACATTTTTTATACAAATTTTCTAGACGCGTTTCCCGTTCGTGATCTATAAATTTTGCATGCACAAAAAACGTTATACCGGGTGGTTACATTGTAAACAGCTTTGTCAACTTTGAAATTTCAAAACGCACCGAAATGGGGAAAAAATCGCGTTATTTCAACAAAAACGCACCGGGTTTTTAATTTGCTCCTTTCATTTTTAAAAAGCTATTTTATATTTTAAGGAGTACAATACTTGTGTCCTAAAACCACAATACTCATACAGCCTTTTAAGTGACGATGGCATGCAATCAAATTGGTTCAGTAGCTAGAATTCGTGTTTGCCAAACTTGGCCTCTAGTACGACTCCGTTAGTTTTATTAAGATAATGTTGCCTTTACAATAATTTTAACGATATTTTATCCAACTTATTATTAAGCAATACCATTTAATTATATTTGCTATCGACCGAAATTAGCTGTTACTTTTACTGCCTATTATCAGGGACCCAAAATACCTGCTTATTGTTGTCAAAATTATATTCCAGGAGCATACAACCATTACTGTCGAAAGAATTTATGATAATCGGATCATTAAAAGTTACAGAATCGTACTACAAGCCTTCAAATTCGGTTAACAGCAATCTTATCAAACACAGTATAAGCGGCGCCTTTAAAATAATTTATTGATATATACTAAAATTTGCCAGAATTATAACTACTAAAAGATGAAATTTACCGTAATCAATTTTTAATGTAAACGTTTTGTAAAAACTATAATTTATTTAATAATTTGGTAATTTCTCAAATACCAAAACCGTAACGAATTCACGAGCCATCATAAATACGAACTTCTCTGTTCAGAGACTGCATTTATTGCAATATTTGACAAACTTGGCTTGATCGTTTAACAGCAAAACACTCTCTAAAAGCTGCAAATTTTATAAAACGAAATTTTTCGTTTTCTTTCGAGAGTATGTACAAGATTGTCTTGCTTTGTGCGTTTTCCACGCAGAATGAGACGTAAAAATGTTGGACACTTGATTAAACTTTTTTCTTACATTAAAGCAAAAAGTTGAGTTGAATTTGATTTTGTGCAACCGAAATTTAAAAAACGCAACGAAATTATAATAATAGCGCACCCCGCACCGACTAAAGAAATTTTTGCACAAATATTTTTAAAAAGCACCAAAAATGGTGCGAAACGCACTGAGTTGACAACGCTGTTTGTAAAGGCCGATGTTGAATGCGAACCACCCCTAAATGCCAAACTCTTTTCTGCATTTCAATGTGAGATTTCTCAATTTCAAACTAATTCAATTTGAACTATGGAAGATAGACAATCAGCAATGCGTTAAAATGGTTTACGGTCAATTTAATCTTCTAAATATGCGTACAATCGGAAAAATCGTGCAAAAATTTGAGCAAACCGGGTCTGTAGGAAATGTAAAAGCTCGTACAGCTCATTGTGTAAAAAATATTGCTGCTGTTTGCGATAGTGTGGCTATAGAGCCATCATCCACCTCAACTCGTCGTCACACCTCTGGCGCTCATCGTTGATGAACGTTATTCGTAAAGACTCTCATTTACAAGCTTACTAAGTGCATTTAACTCAAGAACGAAAGCCTCTTGACCATTCCAAGTGCCGTCAATGGTCGGAATGGTGACAAGACATGACAATAGTGTATGATCAATTTACGAAGAAGATTATCTGCAAAGCTTTTTTTTTAAACTTTATTATTTTATTTATTGAATCTACATAAGAAATGTAATGACAATAAGTATTCAATTCTTAATACTAAAAAAAATTGTGATTAAAGTCCTGCCAGTGCTGGACAAAAATTTATTTTTATGCGAATATTATTTCAGAATTCAGTCATCTATTTAGAGCTCGAATGGTAGCCAAAGTATCCCTCCTTCTCAGACGGGTATGACCACCAAAGTTAAGAATATTAACTGCAAGAGGATTTGGGTGGAATTCAAGTTTGTTAATATATCTTGTCGCGTACTTCACAAATTCGGATTTCACAAAAGGTACGTTCAGATCTGCGTGGATTCGTGAGTTTTTAACGTAGCATGGAGCATCTGTAATTCTACGTAGAATTCTATTTTGACTTCTTTGAATTTTTTCAATGTTACATGCCGAGGCTGTGCCCCATAACTGACTCCCATAGCACCATATTGGCTTTAGAATCGAGTTGTAAACCAAAAGTTTACAATCAAGCCTCAAGGTCGAATTTCTATCTATTAGCCAGTTAATTTGTACTGCTTTCAATTTCATTTGCGTTACTTTTGCCTCGATGTGCGTCTTCCCTGTTAGTCTACGGTCAAGATGAATGCCGAGGTATTTGACTTCACTGTGATCTTCAAAGCTGAGTTACATTTTCACCTCAGTATATTTGTAAATAAGCAGAAATACTGCATTTGGGCGAATGATAATCCAATAGTGATTGTCGTGTCAGTGTTTGGTGCGGTTTATTGGCTGGCAGCACCATCGGGCCGTCTTTTATCCAAAATTAGGACGGTCGGGCAGTGACTGTGAATCTAGCTCCCTATCTTCAAATGATAGCGAACTTTTTATGGCTTGAATTGGAAAATATCGATGTCAACGATATGTGGTGTCAACAGAACTGTGTCAATTGTCACACAGCTAAAGAAACAATGGCTCTTTTGCGCATCAAATTAAATGGTCGTGTTATCTCACGTGGTGGCAATGTCAATTGGCCTCCAAGGTCATGTGATTTGACATAACAAATTATCTAACAGCTCTCGTACTAATATTAATTTTATTTCATTGCTTTAAAAGCGAAAAATTTCCTGATTTTTTTAAAGTCAACTCTAATTAGATTCGCCAATTCTGTGTATTTTTACTTAAATTTAAAATTTATTTAGGGAATTTAAGAGACTTTCTAATAATATTTCTATGGCCATACTTGGAATAAAGTTCTACGAGTACTTAGAATACAAGAAAAAATTAAGAGTTTTCGGGCTAAAATTTACAACTCACATTTTTATGTTGCGAATTTTTGGATATTGTTTTCCATTTAAAAACAGTTTATTGGGTTTATTTTAATTTTAAAATTAGTAATGAGGTAAATTCTTTGAGAAAACCCAAATTATTTTTCTGCTTGTGTTATTTTGAATGTATAAAACAATTCTGGCTAAAACGATTTGTTTATTCGATTGGATATAAGCATAATCGATTATGCAGCATAGACTGTTTTGCGTCGCTCCTTTTTTTTCGTCTTTTTAGAATTCTCAGGTGAATAAACATCAAAGGACATTAAAGAAAGAAACATTCATGCAGAAATACACATAGAATTTATGTTTTTATGTAGACATAGAAAAATTTAGACTTACAGTGGTATGGGAATATCAAACACAGTGATTTAAACGGACTTTTTTCCAAATGCAGGAAAGAAAACTGGAGACAAGTGACTTCTCAGGAAGCAGTATGTGTATTATAAAGAAAACGTAATTACTATATGTTTTTCAAAAAGTGATTACAAACTTTAATCTAGAATTTTTCAAACAAAATTTAAAAAACAATGTTGCCATTCAAACAAAAACGTTAATTTACAATTTTGAAAAAAATCTTGCCATTCAAGTAAAAAAAAAGTGACAAAATATGCCAACATAAGAAATACTTTTATTTAAACCCTATTTTCTATCTAAAATTCCTAAAACATTTATGCCCAGTTTACAGATCACGAATGAGTAACACGTACAAAATTTTTATTACAAAAGCTTTAAATTTTTTGAATGCATATAAAATTTTTTTAGACGTTTGTCTAGTTTGTGTTCTATTCACTGCATATTAGACTACTAAACAAATTACAAAAGAAGCCAAAAAATCTTTTCTTGTGCCATCAGCAGCTCCGATCTGATAACTACATATTTTATCCTTAAGTTATGCTTCAAAATTTTTTGAGAAATAATGGATTTAATATAGGGTGTTTTTTTAAGCCCGATAGAACTTGAAATTGTAAAAAATAACACAAAAAATTAAATTGTAATCAAAATTTTTTTTTATACGAAAGATCAATACGTGACATTAACATTTGAAAATGATTTCGGGCATATGGGCACCGCGGCTGTTCTTGACGAAGCGCATTCTGGACGTCCAATTTTGGGCCACTTTTTCGAGCACTGCTGGCCGTATGTCACGAACAACACGAACAATGCTGGCCTCCAAGGCGTCAATTGTTGCTGGTTTATCAGCATAAACCAGTGACTTCACGTAGCCCCACAGGAAATAATCGAGAGGTGTCAAATCGCACGACCTTGGAGGCCAATTGACAGGTCCATTTCTCGAAATCAACTTATCGCCAAATTTTGATTTCAGTAAGTCGATGGTTGCGTTCGCCGTATGGCACGTAGCGCCATCCTGTTGAAACCACATCTCCTCCGGATCAATGTCATCCATATTTTCAAACAAAAAATCATTGATCATGGTGCGGTAACGATCTCCATTGACCGTAACGCGAGCTCCGGCCTCATTTTTGAAGAAATAAGGTCCGATGATGCCACCAGCATGAAAACCGCACCAAACAGTGCATTTTTCTGGATGTAATGGAGTCTGTAGGGTCTCTTGTGGATTGGTCTCACTCCATATGCGGCAATTTTGCTTATTAACAAACCCGTTAAGCCAAAAATGCGCCTCATCGCTGAACACAATTTTGCGTCTATAAGTTGCGCGAATCGACGACTGATTTTCAAAGTAAATTTGGATAATTTCGTAGCGTTGTTCAAGCGTGACTCTATTCATGATGATTTGTCAGAGTATACTGAAACAAATAAAAAAAATGTTTCATCAAAATTTAATTTTTTGTATTACTTTTTACAATTTAAAGTTCTATCTAGCTTAAAAAAACACCCTATACTTTCTGTTTATGTTTTCTTTTTAGCCTAAATTTGTTATTTAGTAATGCAGAAGTACGAATTTTAATAAAAAAGGCGGGCAAATTTTTGCCCCAAGTAATTATATGTATATTAGATGAATGCAGGGTTCGGAAATCTCCAAGGTTCAAACTTGAATTGAAACATAATTATTTTGACGATTAAAGAAAAGATTTCTTTTAATATAATTTTGTTTCAGTTGCTGTGGAATTTCGTAAAATTTCCTTAATGTTGCTCTATATAAGAGTAGTAAAATACTTTCAACTTACAGTTATGTAGGTGTTTGAGTATATGAATATGCTAAAAAATTAATAATAATCTAAAGCATCGTGTCCACACATCAAACTATTTGATGAAATTTATATACTCGTAAGCGTTTGAAAAATTTGGTTAGAGCTAGCACAGCAACACACCAAATATTTTCCGTCAAACATCATTTTAAAATTGTTTTGAAAATAAAAGAATGCTTTTCGTTATATGTTAAATTATTATTTGTTTGTAAAAAGGCATCTTTAGCAAGTAATATCAGAGTTTCAATAAATACAACACCAAAAAAATTCACATGTGTTTTGTTAGTAGAAATTACGAAATTTTGTCAAAGTGCAGTGTGAAAAAGCAACAACGTCTATGTGTTTTTCCAAAATGATGTGTCTTTTAAACACAATTTAGAACCAAAAAACAGATACAATTCCGTTTCCCAACGAAATTAAACCCTGCGGCATGGCTGATTATTTGATGTATGACCATGTCGCTTTAGATATCATATGTTTTTGTTGCTAGAAAAAATATCTGCTTTGGTTCATTTACAACATCTAAATTACAAAGTCAGTTCCATATTTGAACAATTTCTTAACCAGTTCAACGAATTTCTTTACTGAACATGAAAGAACACATTCTTTATTTTTTTTTTTTATTTTTATTTATTTATTTATTAGTTATCTAGCACAACAAGATGAAGACATCTTATAAATGACAGTGCTAGTGATCTATTATTAACATGTCATTAAATAAATAATCTCAGTATAAAGGAAGACAAATAGTTAACAATTAATAGTGACATGATATTTAGAATGCAAAACTTTTGAACAATATTTTTATGTCTACTAAAAATAAAAATTCAACTAAGGAATTTAGAAAGCTCCTTCTTAAACGAGTTTGCGCTGCCAAGTTTTTGAATTGAGTTTGGCAAAGAGTTCCAAAGACTGGTTGCATAAATGAAAAATTGTCGTTTAGATATCAAACACTTGTATTTTCGCTGGATTATATTTCTACCACGTAGAGATCTTCCAAAAACTATTCTTTCGTACAAATATGGTGGTTGTTGCGAAATTATGATCTTTTGAAGAAAAATGAGGCACCTATATTTCAGGAGATCTTCGAATGTCATTCCAAAAATCGATTTAGCATAAGATGAAATGTGATCGCGGCGGTGCTTCTGAAATACATAGCGAGCAATATTGTTGTATATTACCTTCAATTTGCGTTGGTCCGTACTGTCACAATTAGCATAAATTTCACAACCATAAAGAAGTGTAGGTATCAGATAGGCCTTTGCCAGAAGCATGCGTATAACAAACGGAGTTGAATCCTTTACCGCCCATAGGCTACGAAGCTTACTATAAACTCTGCCTACAATAGTGTTGATGTGATCTGTCCAGGTTAACTTATCATTAAAAATTAAGCCTAAATTGGACGCTGTGTTCACAAAGACGATCACGTTGCCATTAATTCGCACTTGAATATTATCAAAATGTCTCCTAGATTTCGAGAGGAGAATACACTTCGACTTTGAAGCATTAATGTACAAACCGTTAGACATTGCCCAACAGTTTATCATATTCAAATCCTCGTTTATTCTACTCACGCAGATTGAAACATCATTGGTGTTACTATAATTATAAACCTGTATGTCGTCAGCATACATGTGCATTTTGCTGCGGATGGCAACATCTGGCAAATCATTTATGTAAAGACAGAAAAGGAGTGGACCCAGAATAGAGCCCTGTGGTACTCCTCTGTTAACTTTTTGTGGCTCAGATTTCCTATCATCTACACTCACTATCTGCGACCGGTCAGCGAGGTATGAGGTTATTAGGTTACATGCCGAACTAGAAAAATGAAATAATTTCCGTAACTTCTTCAACAGGATCGCGTGATCTACCGCGTCGAAAGCCTTGCTGTGGTCCAGAAGGATCAAGAAAGCTACCATATTGCAGTCGAGTCCAGATCTGAGACTCTCGACTACGTCAACTAGAGCTGTTGTACAGCTTCTGCCCCTAATAAAGCCTGATTGGGCCCGAGATAAAAAATCATAACGCGATAGGTAATCTTTTATTTGTTTGCTGATGATATTTTCGAATACTTTAGATAAGAACGGTAGGATAGCTATCGGTCGAAATTCACCATTGGACTTGGGTATGGGGATGATCTTTGAAGATCTCCATTCCCGAGGAAAAATAGATTTCGTGAGAATAGAGTTAAACAGGTAAGTAAGAATTGGTAAAAGCTTCGGTATCAATAACCTTAAGAATCTAGGGTCCATATTGTCCATGCCAATTGCGTTGGATCTTACGGCGGAAAAACTTTCAAGAACTTCAAGCTGATTAACACAGCGGAAGCTAAACGGGTTGCCTACTGGGACATAGCAAAGATCATCATACAAGCTGCTTGTCGTCGTGGGAACATTAATATTAACAAATTTATCATTAATGAGGTTTACATCGACCTCACTGTCAATTTTGGGCATTTTTTTCGGTCCTACTCCAATTCTTCGAATTTCCCTCCATTTAGCTCTACTATCTATGGCAGATGAAAATCTGCCTTGGTAAAAAGCACGTTTAGCAGACTGAATCCGTTTTGTTACTTCCCTACGCGCAACTGCAAACGTTGCCTTTATATACAATATATATACAATATATATACTTAATTCTTAATTTGTACTGCAAAAGCTCACTCCGCACAGTGTGTGAAATGAGCTTTTATACACGCGGAAAGAGTATTGAAAATGTACTATATTTGTGTGTGTGTGGGTGTGCGTGTGTTTGAGAGCTAATTCGATAGCGTATAGTAAAATTTATTTATGGTGTAGCATGAAATTTATAAAGTACAGTCTATAATATATATATGTTTGTACATGTGTGGGCATAAGTTGCAAATAGAATGAAACAAATTTTCAAACAAAGGCTATTATTTACAGGTGGTGCCCAGTGAAAGTAACAATCGAGCAGGTTTTTAGTTTGATTAATGAATTAATGAGGTAAGCTTTTCACCTGAGCAACGTTTTTTTGTAGCTACACATTTCCTGACACACACACCCACACACACTTAAACATACACGCACACACACAGACATATTTTTATGAATAAGCACGTAACAAAGAAGTAGACAAATATAAGCCGATTTATATAGATTCGTTCACATGGCTGTTTGTTGACAGCATTGTTTTCCTACACTGCGGTTCATTTCCACATTCGCTATTTTTTCTCCAAAGATTTAAAGGTAACTTTATTGCAATATAATTTTTTAAGCTGTATTGGAGAGCATTACTCAATTTCATAGGCATGTACATATAGATGTGCGCATACATTAGGGTGGAGCGTCCAAGACGTATGTGGTTTATTTTCTGACAAAATTTTATGCCGCATACGAGTTGTTGGGACAAGGATAGTATATGCATGCACATGTGTGCATCATGTACAGTAGTGGGCAAAATAAAAGTAACTAACTCCTTATTTAACTTCATATTGCGACATTTTTTACATGTTTTTTTATTTTTTATGCACATAATATGTGTAATTCTTCGAGCTTAAGGTCTTTCTTGGAATTTTTAGTTTTTTTGGTTTTTAATTATCTGGCAATATTTCGCTTTCCTTTGAATAGCTTCTTCCAGCCAAATAATATTTATATAATTACAATTTATAGAATATTTTTGATAAATTAAAACAACAAAAACAAATAATTTGAAATAAAAATATTTTCTTTTGCTTTCATATTTTTCTATATATATTGGGTAAGAAAATATTTTAATTTCTTACAAATTCATATAGGTACATAGTTAAAAACAACAACAAACACAAATAACAACATTTTACAAACAACCCTTAATTTTAACTAAATACTTATATGTTTGGGCTATATTCTCAATATCTGTCTTAAAATTAATTCTCCTATCCTCTGGTATGTTAATAATTTGTAAAATCTCTAGTGTAAGTCTACGTTTATAATTATTCTCTCTATTCAAAATTGTTGTGTCTTCAAACTTAGGGAAATGATTTGAACCTATACAATGTGCAGTCAATGCTGTCTTTTGTGTTGAGTTCCTCTTTCTATATTTCTAATCTGATCTATGCCCAGCTAAACTAGTTTTAAGTTTGTTTTTAGATGTTCCTATATAAACCTTATCACAATTTTCTATATCATTTCCACCACACGGGATTTTATAAACTACATTTGATATCTCAAGTTTGTCTGTTTTATATGCACATATTTATGCCACTGTGTTGGATATTTCAATTCCAATAATGATGCGAAACACACACGTAATCGTTCATAGGAGAGAATGGAGTTAATCATTCATTGATTGGCCAATACACGCACCCCATTGACCATAAATCCAATGAAGTGTCGGTTCAACGATTCCGAAATAGAAACGAATTTTTCGAAATTCTAAAAACTTAGTGGAAATCTTAGTACATTATAAATAATTTTGTTATATCCATGCCGCGCAGACGTGTTGCAGCAAATAAAAACATACGGGATCATTTTATATACACACCAAATTGTATCTTTTGATTTGCACACATTTATATGAGAATTTACTCTAGCATTATTCACAATTTTTAAAGTGGCCTTGCATCATAGCAGTGAGAATATTTTAATACTTTACGCTTTGCATATACAACTCTTAATTGCAAAAGAATAGCTGGAAACCAGAAATCAAAACCGATCAAAATCGAGAGCACATGTTTGCAATTGCACAAATTGGCAATTTCAAATGCACAAAAGCTATTGTTTAAGAACCTTCTACTATATTATCAGAAATTAAAAATATGTTGCTTCTAAAATATGAGTAAAATAATTTGTGCTATGAAATCACACAACAAGCAAACTGGCATCCTTGTTTTCGCTAAATAGGAGTATTTTTTGCGAAATTTATTATAAAGCGCCTTAACTACTTTTTTCTATTTCTCACAGGATTGCAACAAAAGTACATATATTTTTAAAAATTAATATCCCCGGGTAGCAGATGTCCTACGAGTATTAATAACTCGAGCATTGTGCTTTCTGGGAAATACACGGGTAGGGCTATGTAATTTGTTATAGCAAATAAATTGTAGAAAGCTCCAGCATGACTTAGGTTGTTGACTTGCTAGAGCTACCTGTAAGTCTAGGCCGCAATTCCCATGGTGACGTAATTACATACACGTAAAAATTTATTTCCTCAGTATTACTTATTCTTGACTAAATTAAAAACTCAATCTAGAAACTAAAGAAATAAAAAGATATCGGTGTTGTATTAAACAACAAGGGCATATTTTGTATATGGCAAAATTACGTTTTACTTGTTTTAGAAATAGAAAAAAAAATAAGAAAAGAAACCAGCTTCGAGTTTGTATTTTTATGTTTTTCTTGTGTTGCAGATTTTTTAGATTTTATTTAGATTTCTTGCTGCTTCTGCAACAAAACAAAAAATCAAAATACACCCTTTTTATACTAAGCCACCCATACAAATACTTTACAGGTTTTTATTTGCGAAAATGGTCCTTAACTCACCTCTATTTACGCTCACATGATGCAAACAAAACATTAATTGCAGTGAATAAGCGTGATCTCCATTACATATGTATCAGAGGAGCAACAACTGTCTCTTCTTCTATGTTTTCCCACAAAATAATTAATCACAAAAAGACTGCTAATAACTTTTCTCTATAGTTAAAGTTTTACAAAAAAAAAATATATAAAAAAAACTTTAATAAATTGTAACTACGAGTAGTTACACTTCACATGCACAAAATACATGAACTAAAATCAAAATGATTTAACAAATTTTCTTTTGTATTTTCTTTTATCAAAACTTTTATATGCAGTGGAATTATTACAAAAGTTTTTTTTGTTTTTTTTTTTTTTTTTTTGCTTTTTCGAGTCATCACCACTCAGGTGAGGGTGGCCTGTAGCAGCAGTAACCTCGAATGTATACAAGGGTTACATATATGAGGGCAGAAAGAAAAAAACACGCACTAACCTATAGGACTATTAAGGTGGTTCATTTTTATTTTTTCAGATTTAAATGGAAGCCATGTTGTTTTAGAAGCTTTTGATGTTTTAACATTTGTTTTTACTCTTCGATATTCCTTTGACGGACTGATAGAAATGTATCAGTTAGCCAGTATATATGTATATATTAGAATGAAATCTATCAACACTTTGACGTATGACTTGTTCAGATATTGTCATTAGTAGCAATTATGTCTAAATACAGTCAATTTATTGACAAATACATTGTATCATTAATACTATGACACAGTATCATTAGATAAAATTGAATTCGGATTCAATTTGATGTCGAAAGGTCATCAATCTAATGACATATTAACATCAAAGAAATGACAGAGAACAGAAGAATCTACTATGCATAAATTAATAACCTTTAACTATTTTAAAGAAAAGTTTTATTAATTGGTAATATGTGTATATATATGTATGTATGCAATATATTTGTAATGAAAAAATATTTCAAGCAGTTGAGTTTACTATTTTTTCTTAGCTATTAGTATTTATATAAATCAAAAACTATGCAGCTATTTGTTTTTTTTTTTTTTTCTTAGCTGTCTAAATGTCAATATTTTCCCCTCAGGGAACAGGTTTTGCTATGATGTAATCCAAACCAGGGAACTCAGTTTTTCGGGTGATGAGGGGGAGGTGTCCCATGTTTGTTGTAGCAAATAAAATTCTAGGAAGCTGCATGATTTATGGTGTGTTGGCTTCCAAAACCCTTACCAAGTGTATAAATTGGCAGAAAGGGGATAAGCATGGCCCCTGGGTGGTGCTGCTTGCAGTTCAATCCGGGCTGATCATGATTGGGATGCCTACTTTGGCTGGAATGTTCTGGCTGTGGTTTAAACCTAAAGACGCAGGAGGGGGAAGTTAGTAGCTCTAATAATTTTTGGGGCGTGAACTTTTCGGGGGTTAACAACTCCCCGAGGTGCTGTTGTCTTGCAACAGATACCTGTAGGCGAAAAAGTGTTAATAGTTGGACAGGTGAGTTGGTTTAAGGGATGATGCTCTTAGTGGTCTTCGGCCTGCCAACTCATTAAGCCTTTTATTCCTTTGATTGCTGGGAAATTACATGCAGGAGCGATTAGAAGGCGCCAATTCCTGTACAAGGGATTACTATCTATATGTGCCTGGTAAGCCACACGAGGGCGCTGGTGAATCATCAATAATTCACTCTGTGGAATTGGTCCATCATCAGATGACACCGTAATTCAGTTGCTGATGTAAATCTTTTCCACTCACTGTCGACATTTTATGGGGGCCAACGTAATCATAAGTGGACTTGGAAACCCTTGCAAAATATATTCAAATATATAAATTTATGTTCGAGAATTTTTAAGGAATTAATGAGAATTAAAAAGAAAAATTTTTCAATAATTTAATAATAATTTATAATGTCAAAAAAATAATTTTTAATGTCAAACCCACATTTGATTACTTACTGTCATTAATACAATGTCTATGTGTCACATTATCATTTTTATTTTATTTATATATTCTAATGTTTTACTTCATAATTTCTTTTCCTTTTCTATCTCTTATTTTCTTTTCGTTTCTAGTTGATGTCTATTACCGTTCATATATATTATGTACTTTCTTTATACTTGCGCTTATTTGTCACTTTGTGAAAAATATTTTCTATGATTACAAATTTACATCAATATGATGAACTCTTCCAAATTCATAAAAATTAATTTAAATATAAAAATCATAAGTTTAAGCAAATATTATAACACTGTTTAGTGTTTTTTCTATTAAATTTTGTAAAATTTAATTTATAACTATTAGTAAAAAGTATCATTGAATTGATGTCACATACATATACACATATTTATCAACATATGACAAAATTAACACACATTACTAACAACTATTCACATAATATTGATAGCACAATTTTGATGATATGCTATATCATGATGATTTGCTATCAATATGAAGATATTTTTTATGTGTATGGGTACATACCTACCTACATATACATACATACACATATTCATAAACCCGGTGGCGTTTTCTGAGCGATTTTTTCATATCGATATTTTCGTTTAGGATTCGTCCTTACAAAGTAAGTTTCATAGCAAGATTTCTATGAAAATATCGACAATGAAAAATTCCTCAATGAATGTGCTGAACATCGCAACAGATAAGGAGTGTTTTGCGGATGTTATTATTGAAGAATCACTATAAGAAAAATTGAAGTAAAGGAAGTTATCTGTTTTAAGCCGACACAAAGCTAAACTCTGCAGAAATTTATCTGCTGGAATTCTCCATCAGTGATGGAAGAAAATACATAACGCATTATTAAATATTTGTTTGCTTACTGTTGAAACATGGCAACATTGTCTGTTATAAGTCCGCTAAGACTCATCCAGGATCTCAACTCATTGCATAAAAATTTATTATTTATTTTTATTTATTTCTTTAGATATTATTACAATTTAAATTATAATAAATCTGTAACAATAAAGCACTAGCAACAGAGGCTATCATCGGCTTGGGAATATTACAAATAGTTTTTACATACAAAAAGAAAAAAATATATTAGACTGAATTTAAACTGCAGATTTTAAATTTTGTGTTGAATATTTAAGCAATTTAGAAAAGCATTGGTGATATTTACATTATGGGGTTTTTAGAAGGTTAGTGATGTCATCAGTACCACACAGTCTGAGGCGAATGGTGCTTAAGGAAGCGCACTTTTTCAAAAGGTGTATAATACTTAAGGCTGACTTGTTGCACAAGGGGCATATGGGTTGAGGATCTCGTGATAGAAGATGCTGGTGAGTGAGTTTTGTGTGTGTAAGACGCAGACGAGTATAGGCTTTATTGTTGAAAAAACTGGTTGTGGTAGGTAGTTTCAGTGGAACTTTATCGGGGTTGATTCTTTTATATAGATGATCGTATTTTTTCCATAATCTTAAAAGAGAGTTACTAAGGTGATTTAAAGCCGTTCGTATCACAAAGCAAATTTGCTTGCCTGGCTAAATAATCTGCCGCTTCATTTCCAGCAATTCCTGTGTGGCTAGGGATCCAAAATATTTTTGCCCTACCGCTCATTTGGATAAGTAATTGCCGAATAGATGATATTATTTCATTTTTATTTTTTAAATTTTTGACTGCATCAAAAACCAAATAACTATCCGTACAAACTACGATTTTCTTATTTTCGTTTCTATGGCGATTTAGCGTCTCATAGACAGCAATTGCTTCTGCTTCAAAAATCGAAGAGCGAGAGGGTAAAATACCAATACTTTCGTCAACAATCGCAAATCCAAACAGGATGTGTTGTTTTTGAGCCATCAGTGAACAGGAAGTTCCAGTCTTTTGCCTTCATTGTTGTAAAAATTTTAATGAAACCATAGTAAAACAGAACATATTTGTTTCTAAAGGGTGATTTTATAAGAACTATTGGAAATTTAAAAAAAAAAACACATAAAATTCAGAAAAATGCATGAAATATTTATTTTGAGCGATAGTTGGGTCGATATAATTTAATGTTTGAAGATTATTTCATGCAAATGTTGGCCGCGGCTGCGCCTCAAATGGTCCATCCGCTTAGTCCAATTTTGGCATACTCTTTCCAACATTTCGGCCGGTATCTCACGAATAATGTTGGCAATCTTGGCTTCCAGTGCGTCAATCGAAGCAGGCTTGTCGCTATAGACATTAGCCTTAACATAGCCCCACAAAAAATAGTCTAGAGGCGTTAAATCGCACGATCTGGGCGGCCAATTGACTGGTCCCAAGCGTGAAATAAACTGTTCACCGAACTCGCCTCTCAATTGGTCCATTGTTTCGCGTGCTGTGTGGCATGTGGCACCGTCTTGTTGAAACCACATGTCATGCAAGTTAAGCTCTTCCATTTTGGGTAAAAAAAAGTTTGTTATCATCGCACGGTAGCGCTCACCATTCACAGTAACGTTGTGATTCGCATCATCTTTGAAGAAATACGGCCCAATGATGCCGCCAGCCCATAATCCGCACCAAGCGGTTGTTTTTTGTGGATGCATTGGTAGCTCTTGCAATGCATCTGGCTGCTCTTCACTCCAAATACGGCAGTTTTGCTTGTTCACGTATCCATTCAACCAGAAATGAGCCTCGTCGCTGAACACAATTCTTCGATAAAAAAAGTGGATCTTTATCTAACTTTTCAAGAGCCCATTCACCAAAAATTTGTCGTTGTGGTAGGTCGTTTGGCTTCAAGTCTTGCACCAGCTGTATCTTATAAGGCTTCACACCCAAATCCTTCCGCAAAATTTTCCACGTAGTGGAGTAACAGAGGCCCAATTGCTGCGAACGGCGCCGAATCGATAATTCACGGTCATCACCAACACTGGCCGATACGGCTGCGATATTTTCTTCAGTTCGCACTCTACGTAAGCGTGTTGGTGGTTTAATGTCCAACAATGTAAATTTGGTGCGAAATTTTTTTACAATAGCCCGAATAGAAGCCTCAGTAGGTCGATTAAACAGACCATAAAATGGAAGAAGCGCGCGACGAACTTTCTTAACAGAGCACGCATTTTGGTAATAAAATTCAATAATTTGCAAGCGTTGTTCGTTTGTAAGACGATTCATGATTAAATTATAGACCAAACTGAAGATGTTTGGCAGTGACACAAGATGCAAAACGTGCGTGAGCTGTCAAAACTAGTGTTGCCAAAAAGATAATAGCAAAAAAATCACTCTTTATTATAAATCCATAAAAAGAAAATTTCATATAACGTTCGTCATCGGATATGCATACACTATAACAAATACGTATATGTGTATGCATTTTACTTCACAAAAAATCTGACATTTAAACCCCAATTTCAGACAATGTCTCAACTCGGTTAAGAAAAAAATTTCGCATTTTATTCACACCTGCTTATGAATATTAAGACCGCATCGAGATCAACTTACAACTAAATTTATACGCTGTAATAAATAATTCTGAGATATTCAGTAAAAATAATAACTTGTTTCTATCTCCAAAAGCGGCCGACAAGATCTGCGATATGAGAATTCAGAAAATCAACGTGTGCTGTGGAAAATTGTAAACACGTTGTAAAAATGTCCCACCCTTATAAATAAGTATTTCGAGGTACATCTACATATACATATATGTATCTATATATGTATTTATTTGCATCTACACATTTACTAACAATTTATGCATGTGTAGTGTATTTTAATAATACAATATACATAGATTTGGCTGGCGTTTCTGCTGTTGACGGGTCTTCCAGATGAGAGCTGTGATTGTAAATGTAGCGCCATTATCGTTTCATTGTTCATTTTTGGCCTTTGGGAATAAATTAAATTCGACAGCATACAGAGCAAAAACATTTACACGTGTGAGTGTAATTCTCTTTCCACTATGCATGTGTGCATGTACGAGTATGTGTGTGTGTACTTAACGTGACCAAGAGTTTTGACGATTTAAAGAAAAACCAACTGTAAAAAATTAACTATTCATCATTCTGAATTTGCATTTTTGACGCTAACACCTTATTCAAAAAGTTTTGCCTTTGCTTCTACATTTACATAAATATGTTTGTACGGATGTGTGTACTCGTACGTAGTTTTAAAGTGATGTGATTTTTAAGAATACATATTTCATTTTATACTATTTGCAACTGCATAAAGTTACTGATTGACAGCTACTTGTTGAAACGAAATAATAGTCATAATATTAATTTTACTTCACTGGCATTTTGTTTAAAGAAAATTTTTCTAAATGAGTCAATTATATTGTACATAACGATTGGAACCACGTAATGTAAAAAAGAAAGAAACAGTGAAATTAAATATAACAAGCTGTTGTAAAAAAGGTTCAATCAATCATGTAAAGGATCTGCATCTGTGTGTGCGTGTATACAAATTAAACTACTTAGCTAATCCCAGCGGAAAATTGCTAATTTAATAAGATCGTTAGACTCAATCCCCTTTGTGAATGTTGCAAATTCTTAATACATTTTTTATTGAAAAAAATCGAGACATCTCTACCAGGTAATGTTACTACTACAATGAATGCAACCCCTCGTATTTTGTTTGTAGAAAATAAGACAGTAATGTCAAAATCTGCGCTCTCATTTCCCCTAGGCGAATTCATTACTAGGTGTACTTGACAGCTCAGGTGATTATTTTTTGCTTGCTCGTTTTTTCCAATGAGACTGTCAAATTTTTTTTTCTTTTGTTTACAAACATTTTCGCGTCTTTTTAATCTGAAGTTTTTTTTTTTTTTTTTTTTTGTATGATTAAGTGAAGTTTTAAGAAACTTTTGTGAATTTAACAATGAAAAACCATTATAATCTGTGATTTTAATTACAAACAATTATAAAAATTTGTATTTAACGTTTATGTAACATTTTTTCTTAGTTGAACAATCTTAGGCGAATTTAGATTTTGAAATTCTCAGGAAGTTTTACAGCCAGTTTACCAATCTCGACAGCGTGCTTGCGTTCGCATTCTAAGCGAAAGAAAATTGATTTGTGTTCGTCTAACTTTTTTTTATGCGAACGATATGTCAAAACTCAATGAAAATACATAAGAATATGCGAACGAATAATAGTGAGATAGACAAACCCAAATTGATTCGAATGTGAGTGAGCTTTCTTTCGCATTCATTTTCATTCGAAATTGGTAAACTGCCTGCTACAATAATAAAATACATAGTATTTAATTTGCCTTCACGCTTCTTGCTTTCACCCAAGGCGAATTCATTATTAGGGGAACTTAACAGCGCAGGTGATTAATTTTTGCTTCTCGCGTTTTTTCCAATGAGACTGTCAAATTTTTTTTTCTTTTGTTTAAACATTTTTTTCGCGCCATTTTAGTCTGAAGATTTTTTTGTATGATTTAGTGTAATCTCAAGAAATTTGTGTGAATTTCAAAGTGAAAAACTTATATAAACTGTGATTTTAATTACAAACAATTAAAAAAGTTTATATTTAATGTTTATATAAAATGTTTTACCAGCTGAACAATCTTAGGCGAATTTAAATTTTGACATTCACAATATGTTTTACAACAACAAAATACATAGTACTGAATTCGCCTTTCCACTTGCATTCACCTGCATAAATTCGCCTTGCTTTCATCTTTATAAATTCGCCATGCATTTGCCTACAAAAGTAAACAAGACAAACCAGGATACAAAAAACAAGGTCGCCGCTTCGCTACAACAATACAACAATAAAAAAAAAACAACAAGTATTTTGTTTGTGTAAAATGGCGAATTCACACTTAAGCTGTCAAAAGTAGTTGATAACGAACATGTAAAAAAATTTAAATGGCGCCGAAAAAGGTAAACAAATCTTGACAGAGGAAGTGCCGCCATATTAACCGAATTCGCCTGAATTCGCCGATGCATCCACCTAATAATTAATTCGCCTTGAGACAAACTCGGCGAATTTAGGTAAATTTCTTATCACTACTCCTTTATCCACTTCTGAAAACTTTATCATGCTCTTCTCTTCACAACCGCATGATAAAAATGTAATACTACAAATGCACGTGTTTCGTATCAACAACTTTTGATAGTTAAAGTTAAAAATTGTTGTAGTGGAGGCGGCTACCTTTCTTGTCAACAACTTCTGATAGTTGAGGTTAAAAATTCGCCCTTTACACAAACAAAACACCTGCTGTTTTCTTAGTGTTGTATTGTTGTAGTGGAAGCGGCTATCTTGTTTTTTATCATGACCAAGTCTATGTATATTCATAGAATTGTGTAGCTTGTAAAATGTTGACAGTTCCAAAACAAAAGTCAGCTGTGCTAATAGCACTATCAGGTAAAACTGCTTTAAGTAAAACTGCACTCACAGAAAAATACATTTTCATATTGATTAAGACATCAAGTGTGAGTTTTAATATCAAAGAATAACACCGAATAAAGTAGTTTTGCGAAATAACACTCACATATATTATACGAATACTTTTCGCTTTAATTCTCATTATTTTCCTTAAAAATACTAGAATATAAAGACTAATGAACCGAGTTCAAATGCCAGTGGGTGCTGATGAGTAGTGTAGCGACTATGAAACAGCTGGTTGTCCCCCACCTAAAGATTTGATTATTATTTTTCTTGTCTTCTTCAATCGAAAATTATTGATCACAGCAAATTTGTATTGCAAAAGTTATTCTTAAGAAAAAACTCAAGGCAGGAAAAGCTTGAACTAAAATCCGATGTACAAACCAAAAATTTAATTAAAAAATTATAAAGTTCAACAAAAATTCAATAAATTAAAGATTAATGTTTGAACAAATCTTCCAAAGGTTTGGAAGTCTACTAATGATAAAGGCAGCTAAGAAACACAAAAGTTAGGTAGTTTTATTTATTTTTTGAATACGTATAAATAGTTTATTCCTCTAATGTAGCCATGCTATTGCCTGGATATGATTTTATTGTCTAATAAGTGACTTATTTAGTTGATGACCATTCGACATCATATTAGAACAATTGAATCTGCCATTTAGCCATTGTATTGATGACAGTTTGTCATTAAATGGACATTAAATGACGCAGTCGTTATTATTGTAAATGATCATTACGAATCGTCAAAAGTGACAATACTTGTCATTGTATTGATGCTAAATTACATCACAGCTGTGACGAGGTTTCTTTGAGTATAAAGCCATTAAAATACCTAATGTTGGGAAATATGCAAGATAGGTCCTTACTACATGAGGCCAATGATATTTACATGATTATTGACATTTTGCGGTCCGATTTGCCAAACGAAAACTATGTTAACCAATAAGATTTCAAAATCTGAAACCATTTGAATAAATCGTTTTACTCCTTCCACAGAATTATTCTTAAAAATGGAAGCTGTAGCGGTTTGTAGCATAAAAAATTACATTTTACAACCTTAAATAATGAAAGTATTCTTTTGGTCCTGTCAGGGCAGGACCTTATTACACCGGTAACAAGAGTGCAATAGAAGCAATAAGTCGTCTGTCTTCTGGACATTCCGCTGGGAGTGTTTACCCACTTTCTGTAGTTTCATAAGTTTGAAACATTTTTTTTCACACATTACACAACCAGAAATATGTTATACATGTATGTACACATACATATGTATATGTATGTATGTATGTGTGCTCACTCGTATGTGTGTGGAGAAGTGAATAATAAAAGACAACCTGAAGTAAAACAACAGATTCTAACACAAATACAATTTATGTATTTTTATGATGGTTGGAATTGCATAAATACGCCTTTGTTGTGTTGTTTAGAACTTTTTTTTTTTGCAAAGTTGATTACTTACTTGTTGTTGGTGTTATTGCGATTTCTTCTATTCTAATTCAAATGTCTTTGTGTTGAAAGTTGTTATCAAAATTCTTTTTTTTTTCTTCTTATTCTTTTGCATTCATATAAAACTGGTTGTTGGTGTTATTTTTATAAACAGAAGTTATCAATAGAGAAGTTTGCACATTTATTTTTTTTTCATCTTGAATGCCAGCTATTACCATTTTACAGACATATGTAAGTAAGTATGTATGCATATGTATATAAAAACAAAAATTGTATGTTACTGTAGAAAAAGTAGTAGCAGACATTTGCAATAAAGGATGTCGAACAGAATGCTTTGATTTAGAATATCAAATCCCGTATTTTTCGGAATCCGGGAACTATATACGTATGAGTATATAGCTAATCTCTCTATCACGTCGGTTGCAGTGAGAGAGATCGTATCAAAGAGAGGCTATGTATATATCTTAATTGAGCTTCAGGCATATCTCAAGATGTTTCTATTTTATTTCTCCTATTTTCTTTTTCTAAACCTGGAGGTATGGTTAGTTGGGTGGTAAGAGATTAAGGTCGAAAAAGAGGTCGTTATTAAGGAGGGAATAAATAATTGGAAAAACGCTGGACTAAATGTATTGATCTGCAAGGCTTTTATGTTGAAAAATTAAATGCTTATATGCCGAAAACCTTTTTTTTTTTACTTAAATAGTCGTGGTGTTATCAAACAGACTCTCAAAGTCCATAAAAAACATAAGCCCTAGCAAACATACCCGCCTTTCTTCCATTTCCGGTTATTTACATGTTCATGCTCAATAACGAAATGCGCTAAATCAATTAATAAATTGTTTGAATGCGGGCCTGTAAAGGTAAATTTGTGGATTCAAACAAAAGTTCAGCAAAAACAATTATTGATCGAAAACAACTATTTTTAAGCAGCAACAAAATACGATATCCAAGGTTATTTTTTGATAAATGCATACAAATTATTTTTCAGACAAAAGTTTTCTTGTTTTTGTTTTACTATAATTTTTTCTATGTAAGCTATAACCAAAATGTGTTAGCCAAGATGCAGGCTCCTCTACCATAGAACCAACACTAGGAAGATCTGTAAAACAGAACATCTTGGGCGCATACTGATCTCCGTTTTGCCAATTAACCCTTTGGCAAGGGTTTTTGGAAGTCTCAACACAACCTAAGTCAGGCTGGGACTTCTTACAGTTTTATTTGTTGTCCTCCATTCCCTATACTTCACAAAGCAGAGTGCCCGAATTCAAAGCAAAACCTGCTCTCTTGGGGGGGAGTTTAGTTTTACACAGTTGTGAAAACGATTTACATCAGCACCTGCCTTTACGTCCTCCACGGGTTGAATTATTCACGAAACACCAGATCGCAACTTTTCGCTATAAGTTTATAGTCCTATAGACGAACACTTTGCTTAAGAGTTCCCTCCCGCATGCAATTTCGCAGGCAGTCACTGAATGGTAAGGCTTAATGAGTTGGTAGACCGAAGATCATTAAAACCAATTCAATCGTCTTACCATAACTCCTTCCTGACATTATAGGTATCTGTTACAAGACAACAGCGCCTCGGTTGGTTATTAGCACACGAAAACGGGCATGCACCATAGTTATTTGGAAAACTAGTTCCCTTTCCTGCTATTTTAGGTTTAAACCACAGCCAGAACGTTGCAGCCAAGATAGGCACCTCAAACATGAGCAAACATGACCGCAAGCAGAACCTGCCAGGTGCTTTGTTGATACCAGTTCTGCCAATTTTTACTCTTGCTTACGGGTTCGAAAGTCCAACACAATACAAGGCTTGCAGCTTCCTAGAGTTTTATTTGCTACGACAAATGAGAGTTTCCTTTCTCTCTTTGGCCCATAAAGCAGAGTGCCCTGGTTTGGTGGGGCGGGTTTACTTTTATACAATGGTAATTTGATACATAAAATTTTTCTAATTTCATTAGCTGTGGAAGGGTATAATACAAAAATATATTCCAATGGGCCGCATGCCGGCAACTGAAGCGTTACATATTGCATATTGTATATATAGGAGTATATGTATGTGTTAAACTAAATTTATTATAAAATAATATTGTCAAAAAGTCAATGTACTAAAATTTCTAGATTCTGATAATGCCTGGATTTTCACGAATTAGTTTGGCAACTCTGCATGTAATGCAAAAATATATTGAACTTTTGTGTGCAAGGATGTACTTCAATAATGGGATGTCAGATACTTTAACAAACTTTTTTTATATCATGTTTTTGTAGCACTTGTTCGAAAGCACAATAACGCCTTTCTTTTGGTTTTCAACATTATTCTTTTCTGTTTTTATTTTATACAAATTTTTTTTTTTTTTTTTCAAAACTTTAATGGATTTATAAGGAGTTTAAATGAATTGGTATTTAAGGAAACAAAGTATGTGCATTGTTAACTGGAAAGTTTGGCTCTTAACAGCTTAGAGAAGAAACTGCAATAATTATTGTTGCGCAACTAAGAAAACTGACCAGAAGTCAACAGAGATTTTGAAGAACGTATTTATGTTGGAATTGTCAAATAAGTTTAATCAAGTTGTGTTATAGAATATAGATAGTAGTTTTAGATAAGTTTTCAGCTTTTATATAAAAAACAAACGAATGCTTGGTGGCATCTTTCAATTAATTTTACATGATCTGTTTACTTTATTGTAACTAACGCTAGACATATTATGTGAATACATACCCTGAAGCAAATTGCACTTTAGTTAATGTCATACAAGAATTGGTCAATTATCCGGTCTGCTGACCGATATGTAGTACTAATAGCAACACACATCAGAAGTTGCTATCACTTTCTTTGGGGTATTACTCGTATGAAGAAAATTATTGAAAAAATTTGCACTTCCAACACATTCAAAAAAATATCAATGAATATACATAAATACGAGTACATATAGGGTGTCGCAGGAGAAACTATATAATTTTTTTGCTATTATCTTTTTGGCAACACTAGTTTTGACAGCTCACGCACGTTTTGCATCTTGTGTCACTGTCAAACATCTTCAGTTTGGTCTATAATTTAATCATGAATCGTCTTACAAACGAACAACGCTTGCAAATTATTGAATTTTATTACCAAAATGCGTGCTCTGTTAAGAAAGTTCATCGCGCGCTTCTTCCATTTTATGGTCAGTTTAATCGACCTACTGAGGCTTCTATTCGGGCTATTGTAAAAAAATTTCGCACCAAATTTACATTGTTGGACATTAAACTACCAACACGCTTACGTAGAGTGCGAAGTGAAGAAAATATCGCAGCCGTATCGGCCAGTGTTGGTGATGACCGTGAATTATCGATTCGGCGCCGTTCGCAGCAATTGGGCCTCTGTTACTCCACTACGTGGAAAATTTTGTGAAAGTATTTGGATGTGAAGCCTTATAAGATACAGCTGGTGCAAGAATTGAAGCCAAACGACCTACCACAACGCCAAATTTTTGGTGAATGGGCTCTTGAAAAATTAGATGAAGATCCACTTTTTTATCGAAGAATTGTGTTCAGCGACGAGGCTAATTTCTGGTTGAATGGATACGTGGACAAGCAAAACTGCCGTATTTGGAGTGAAGAGCAGCCAGAAGCATTGCAAGAGCTACCAATGCATCCACAAAAAACAACCGTTTGGTGCGGATAATGGGCTGGCGGCATCATTGGGCCGTATTTCTTCAAAGATGATGCGAATCACAACGTTACTGTGAATGGTGAGCGCTACCGTGCGATGATAACAAACTTTTTTTTGCCCAAAATGGAAGAGCTTGACTTGCATGACATGTGATTTCAACAAGACGGTGACACATGCCACACAGCACGCGAAACAATGGACCAATTGAGAGGCGAGTTCGGTGAACAGTTTATTTCACGCTTGGGATCAGTCAATTGGCCGCCCAGGTCGTGCGATTTAACGCCTCTAGACTATTTTTTGTGGGGCTATGTTAAGGCTAATGTCTATAGCGACAAGCCCGATTGATTCACTGGAAGCCAACATTGCCAACATTATTCGTGAGATACCGGCCGAAATGTTGGAAAGATTATGCCAAAATTGGACTAAGCGGATGGACCATTTAAGGCGCAGCCGCGGCCAACATTTGCATGAAATAATCTTCAAACATTAAATTATATCGACCCAACTATCGATCCAAATAAATATTTCATGCATTTTTCAGAATTTTATGTGTTTTTTTTTTTTTTTTGTTTTACATTTCCGATAGTTCTTATAAAATCACGCATTATAACTATATATAACTTTCAGTTATTTTCTCCGTGTTTTAAGGTTTCATTCGGTTTTGAGGAATATTGAAACCTCAAGAGAATATGTAAGTGGGAAAGAGAAATATTACACTTTTACCATCTCTGTTCACACATCTCTTCGAAAAGTCAAAACCCCGACTTTATTTGATTCAAATGTCACTTTTCCCACTCTACGTTCTTTGTGTTTCAAAATGCAACAAAGAACAAATAAAAATAATTTTCCTTCAAAATAATGCAATTAATTTAAAAAAATCTTACTAAATATAATAGCAAAAAGTAAATTAAACTGTTCTTAAGTTAAACTTTAAATGAATTTTCGTGTCTGTAAAAAAGTAAACCTTAAAAAACTTCATTGATTTGCTACATTGAACGTAAGTTAAACAGTGGCTATGCTTCTTCGTAAATTTTCCCTGTCGAATTTGCTTCAAACATACTTAAGCACATAGATGGGGGTGTACATAGTTTTACAATTTCCGCTAATGCTAAGTAACAGTGCCAAACTATTGCAATACTTTTGTTTATATTTAGTAGTGAATTAAATTTTAAAATTAGTAGCCACTCTCCATATTAGTGACAGTAATATATATTTAAAAAAAAAAAAAAAATAGTAGAAAAGAACCCCCCTGATGGAGTAATTTGTCATTGTTTTCAAAAACGATGATAATTAAAATGTTAATGTTAGTGGTGACATATTGTTGCAGCAGGACGGAACCACATGCTACACAGTGTGTTGTACCGCACACTGTGTAGCATGTAGAAACATTAAATGAGAAAATAAAATCAGGTACTGATCCATTTTATTGGCCAACAAGATCGTGCGATTTAACTTCATTGGATTGTTTTCTTGAGGTCTATATAAAGCCGATTGTCTACATCGATAAAGCAGAGAAAATTGAATAGATATGTAATTGATTTAGGTCAGCACCTACCATAACAGTCTAATCTGACAGCAGGCCAATGCTATAGGGTAAACTATCTCACGGCTCAATCGCGCCACCATCTGGTTGGCCAGGCTTACTCAGGTGGCAACTTCTTTTCATGTTTTTCGCCCCAGGGAACAGGGTTTGCCTTGGTGTAGTTAGACTTACACCAAGGCAAACCCTGTTCCTGCTTTCTGGGGCATAGTGGGGTAGGATTCCCTCATTTGTTGTAGTAAATAAAACTTTGCAAAGCTACATGACACGAAATCAAACCACTGATGTAATATAACTTATTTATGATTTAATATCAAATAAAAATTTCAAGTCTTTTTCAATCGTTTGATGTAACATTTGAATTCAAACTGAGAATCATTTGAATATAAACATTTGATATTCAAAGTTTTATCAATTTAATTTTGAGTGTAAGCAAGGCAAGACCAATAAATACAACACTACAAAAAATAAATCCTTTTCAAATCTTGAAGGCAAAATATAAACACAAAAAGGAATTCGAAAAAATATAATAAAAAAAATTTACAAAAAAAGACAAACTTTTAATTATTTCGTGAAACTTTTTATTATTTCGTGAAAAAAAAAGTCTCAGATCATAGAGCTTGGAAAGGTGAAAATGGCCAGCCCAATTTGGCAGGATTCTGGATGATACAATACATAATTTAAAAAATTGTTGAATTTTTTTTTCAATTTCCTTTTAATTATCCCATTGACATCTGAAACAGATTAAAGCTTTAAACACATAGACGACAGCAGACAGCAAGCAGCGATCTGTCAAAAATAAAATACATGTGTTTAAGTGCACACGATTATTTTAACGACATCACAGCAGCACGACTTCACAACAGCATTTGCTGCTGCTGCCAACTTAGATTAATTTCTATTTTCGTAAGCAGCAAAAAGTAAATGCAGTGCTGCCACTATAAATATAAATTGACAGCAATAAAAACTAAAATTTGTTTGAAATATTTAATAGAAATAAACATCACATAA
Organism: Thecocarcelia acutangulata; assembly: GCA_914767995.1. Taxonomy (NCBI): domain Eukaryota; kingdom Metazoa; phylum Arthropoda; class Insecta; order Diptera; family Tachinidae; genus Thecocarcelia; species Thecocarcelia acutangulata. Next base: position 121,539,399 of record OU612096.1, on the reverse strand, counting down.
ATAAAATAAACAAATAAATTGATTAGTTTTTACAGTTTTACGTGATGTTTTTACGTTTTCAGTCGGTAATTTTAATTTTATTCATATAAAATATATATGTGGCACCTCTGAGTTTTCCATTGTTTAAATACACATAGTGTTGCTGCTGTCTCTAAAATAATTATGTTGTATCTGATGAGACAGCAGCATTTGAAGCTAACTTCATTTGTAGTTGTGAAGTCTGCTGTCGTCTAAGTGTTTAGAGCTTAAAATTAAAGAAAGTTATCAGCTGCGCTGTCAATTCCACCTGTTATGAATTCGCCTTGAGTGTAACTAACAAGTTTAAAGTCAATGTGTCACAACTTACTCAAAAAAAATTTAACAATTTGTATTTCAATAAATTTCAATTAAATTAAAGTATTCAAGAAAAGATTAATAAATCTTATTAGTTTGCCTGCAATACAAAATTATACGTGAGCAAAATTTAGTTATAATGTGTAAAAACACGTGTAGAAAAATTTGAAAATGTGATATACAGGCCTGTTCTAAAAATCACGTGATTTCAAAGCACATGCCGTTTCAAAAGCACAAATGTGATTTGTGCCTGTTCTGCAAATCACAACTTTTTGTGATTTTCGGTGTGATTTACTCTCTTCTAAAGCACAAAAAAATTCTGTTTTTTTGGTCCAATTTACTGATATTTTTATTTTCAGGTTGAATTTTTTTATTCGCGGAATTATTTGCAAAATAAGGTTAATTCCTTCTAATAAATATAAAAGGAAAAATAAAATAAACCAATAAATCAAATCACAAAATAATGCAACAAATTTTGCAACAAAATGAGCGTATCTAGTTTTTTCTTAATTTAATGAATTATTTCGTATAAAATAAATGATTTTACTTAAATAATCAATAGAAAACACATTAAGATATTTATTAATGTAATAAATTATAAAATTCATCATAAAGTGCGTGCAAAAATTTGGATGTGATTTCAAATTGATTGCAAGTTAGCTAACCGATTTAAAATCACAAAAATCAAAAATATTTTGTGTGCAGAACACCTTTTTTGTGATTTCAAATCACTTTCACAAAAAGTGATTTGCAGAACAGCCCTGATAATAAGAAATAATAACTTAATTATATAACTTAATTATTAGGCTTTCGTTTCGAGAATTGCAAGACTAACAAAATTTTAATAATAAAAATTTTAAATTAAAAATATCATCATATAACTAAAATTAACAAATAAAACAAACGAAATACGAAGTTGTAGAGCAAAAATTAGTTTGCATTTGTCTTTCACATCACAATCCACATTTGAAAAACATTTGAGAATTACATTTGAAGGCAAGCTGAGAACGAATGAATTTCCCAATTTTAAAGTAATTTCAACCAAAATTGTTAAAAATACTATGTTTTTCAATTTAATTTCAAATCAGTATCAAGTGTTTGCTGTTTTAAAAAACGTTTGATTTGAAGTCATTATCAATTTGAAATCAAACATATAAATAAAACGTCTGCCATTCCGTTAAATGAAATCAAGCAGTCTATAAATTTCGAATTTGCATTATTCACATTTAGCTTCAATAATTCATGGTTTATAATTTGAAAAAGAGAATTCTGATAATTCTAGTACTAGAGGATATATGTTTTTCTTTTATCACTAAATAGAGCAAAATAAATTTATTAAAATTGTATTTAGTGTCAATGATTTCAATTAGCACTTAGTGCACTACTCCCAACTATGGGCTTAAAGTTGTTTTCATCAGCTTTGGGTGTCTGTATTCTCCAGTTACAAAATAAAGTTGTGTGTATCTGCAAAGTTTTTAAGCACTTTTTTCAAATTTTATTTTAATCACAACAAAAATTTAAATAAAAACTTCAGTGGGAAGGGAAATAAAAGAAAAAGGCGACAATGAACAATATATCTGTGTGAAAACAGTATGTATGTTTTTGTGAAAAAAAAAGTTAAACTATAAGTAGAAAAAAAAATGCAAAAAACATACTGCTACTTCATAGACTTTTTCCATTTACAAAGTTTACTTTGGAAAAAAAAACAAAATAAGAAACTTTTGTCTCCTCATAGTTTAAGCCACAAACACAAAATAGGTGCCGCTTTGTAACGAAGGTGTATGTGTCTTAATGTGCTACACAAAACAGTTCAAGGGATTTAATTTTAAGTATGTATGAAATTCTTATATAACAGGAGCCAGTGTTACCAGGATAACAGTGCGGCAAGAAGTTACATTGCTGCCTAATTAAGAATACGTGATAGAGCACTTCGACTTCGACGAAAATACATTTGATATGATACATGATACAAAAAACAAGGTAGACGCTTCGCTACAACAATACAGCAATAAAAAAAACTACAGGTATTTTGTTTGTGTAAACAGGCGAATTAGCACTTCAGCTGTCAAAAGTAGTTGATAAAGAACATGTACAAAAATTTAACTGGGGCCGAAAAAGGTAAACAAAACTTGACAGAGGAATTGCTGCCATATTAACCGAATGCGCCTAACTTCGCCGATGCATGCACCTAATAATGAATTCGCCTTGGTCTTGGCGTGCATAAGTTATCATCAGGTACGTCACAAAATCAAAATAAATGAGAAAAGACCATTTCCTAGTTTATAAAGCTATCGATCATGATACAAAAAACAAGGTAACCGCTTCGCTACAACAATACAACAATAAAAAAACAACAGGTATTTTGTTTGTGTAAAAAGGCGAATTCACACTTAAGCTGTCAAAAGTAGTTGATAACGAACATATACAAGAATTTAAATGGCGCCGAAAAAGGTAAACAAAACTTGACAGAGAAAGTGCCACCATACTAATCGAATTCGCCTGAATTCGCCGATGCATCCACCTAATAATGAATTCGCCTTGCTATCGATCTGCACAATTCCCACAGGTCTCTTTCTCTTATGGTTTCTTATATATTGTGTTTTGTTTAGTTACCCAGCTTTGATAAAAATTTAACGCGTTAAAATACGTCAAATTCCAAAAAAAAAATCGATAACAAATCATAGAGCTACGTAACGATAACTGCCGCATCAAGCCATATATATGTTTCTTAAAGTTGAAACATCTATCTAGTAGCTTCCCTGTGAAGCAAATTTTGCATTAGTGTACAATCTCAATCCTCGGCACATTAGCTAATTGTGGATAAGATGTGCTTATCAAAAATCTAGAAGTTGAATGCATGATTTAGATTGGACAGGAACTAATTCATCGAAACCTCCATCAAAGGTTAACTGGCAGAACGAGACCTAGAACGCCCTTTAAGGCCGTGATTCACTATTCTACACGATCGTACGATTCATTCACAGGAAACTGTTTCAAAAGTCTGGCAGACTTGAAAAAATCGCTTCAAAATGGCGTTGTAGGCCACACTATTATACAAGTATGATTAAAATAATTTATTTACACAAGAAAACAACTAAAAACTCTTATTAACATAATAATTCAACACTACTTAAAATTCAACAATAGGTCGAATAAATATATATTGCTAAGTAAATTATAATAATTTTACATTACTTAAATTTTTTTCTTAAGTAACAAACAATATTCTTATATTTTTCATAATATATACCACACTGATCGCACAGAAACCATAATGTTTTGTAATGTTTCATAAAATTTTTCAAATCGCACGATTTGTCAAAAACTCTGTTGCACGGTTGCATTTTTAATACTTTTTCAGCACACATGCTTTATTTAGTAGATCGCACGATCGTGTATGATAGTGTAGCAAGGCCTTTGGGGATATCCTGAAAGGTAGATTTGTATTGGCGATGGCCAATACCTGGGTAGTGGTATAACACAGCTGTTATATCAAATAAATTTGTATATGCTGGCGAGAAAAAGGTAGACTAGTGCTGTTAATATACTAAAATAACTGATATACAACTTAATATAGTAAAAAAATCGCAAAAAATTGCCTCCAATGAAAGGGGATAAGCAGCTGCTCATTTGCTTCTCCATTTTTTATTATACTACTTTGTTGTTTTTTAATTTATCTTCTGCTATTTATTAAAGTTACCAACTTTATTTTATGATATTTATTATTTATATTTCTTGCGACCAAGGCGAATTCATAACAGGTGAAGGCAGCAGAACACAAATTCAACACTACAAACAAAATCTTTTTCAAATGTAGTGGGAAAAATATAACCACAAAAAAGGATTAAAAAAATATAATTGAAAGATATTTACAGGGAAAAAAAAACTTTTAATTAATTCGTGAAAGTTTTAATTATTTCGTGAAAATTAAAGTTTTTACGATCTGAGCTTGAAAAGGCCAGCCAGATTGAGAAGGATACTAGACCATACCTGGTTCTTAAGCTACAGTACATAATTGAAAAATTTGCTTGTTTTTCAAGTTTCTTTTAATTATTCCATTGACATCCAGCAATGGTAAAAAAAAACAAAGAAAAAAGTTCTCAGCTGCACTCTTAATTTCAGCTGTTATAAATTCGCCTTGATTGCGACTACACAACTACTATTTTTACTAGCGACATTTGTAGTCATGTAGCCTGCTGTCTTATATATGTTTAATGCATTAGTATTTAATAAACAGATGCAAGTACATATGTAGTAGATTTTATATATTTATCGCCCTTGTAACATACCACGATAGCAACGAACCAATAAGACGTGAAACAATTAATTGACAAACAAAAACAGTTTAAAGCGACTTGTTGGTGTTGTTCATTTTCATTCTCTGAACCCATTTTCAGTGGAAACAAATTGGAAAAGGACGTAACATGGTGTTGATGTGATTTCCGTTTGTTTTTCTTGGCAATGAACATGACTTAATCGAATTAGATTGCTTCTGCCGTTCGGTATCAAGGCAGCGATTTTTTGCAGAAGCTTTTCAAACGGAAAAAGAAAATATGAATGTGAACAAACTTCAATAAAAACATGTTCATGGTGTAAGTTTAACACTCTTTGAATACATATGAAATGTTAAAAAAAAAGTACAAAACTTCAGTTTTGTTTAATATTTCGAATTTTTCTGTTACATTCTAACAACAAAATACGTGTGACATTTTTTGATGTTATTTAATTTTAATTGTAACTTTATCTGGTACAGCTACCTTGATTTTATGCATGTAAGTATGTACATATGCACTTTCTGGTCAAGTTTTCCACACATGAATCACAAGCATAAGCTGCTTTAAGCTATTGTCAAAACTGAACGAAAAGTTTGTCATATGTTAAAAAAAAAAAAAAAACTTATTCAAGATTTTTGAGTGGCTATGTTGAACTTACGTTTTACGGCTTAGGTCACTGCTGCTTATTTGCGTGCTTTTGTTTTCTCTTCTACGTAATTTATATGCAACAATACTAAAATGTGCAATAATGAATATTATGGCCGAGTGGCTGTTTTTAAATTACAGTACATAACCGATTTCATTTCCTGTACAAACTAGCCCAAACTTTTTCTTTGGATAAGCTCGGATTAGAATTGAATAATCAGCTGTTTTATGTTTACATGCTTATAGGCTTTTTCCACTGAACAACATCCAACATCTACCATCGGTTTTTGAAAATGATAACATCTGCCCATAAGAAGTACATTGTACTAAAAGTCAACATTTTTCAACATCTTTATAAAATGTTCCTATCTCATGTTATTCCATTCAACATCTTTCGATTATTTCAGTGTCACCACTAGAAAAGTGGCAATAATGTCGATTATTCTTGTGGCATCACAGAAAAAACATCATTTGTTTTGAAAAAAAATTAGAAAAAAATCGTAATTTATTTATCATGTGTCAATTGTTTGCATATACATATGTATGTTTTCTTCCTCAATTTTTTTTTTCTGAAATACTTTTTTCTCCGTTTTTGCCAAATTTTTTTATGTGTCCTACATTTTGTTTATAGACATACATATGTATATTTTATAATTAATCCTCTTTTCTCTTTCAAATTAATTTTTTTCGAAACAATTTTGCGTGTTTTTGTTAAATTGTTTGAAAATGGAAATAATAATATTTTTGATGGATAGTAGATGCTAGATGTGAGCAATGTAAACAGTGTTTCACATTTTCAACATCTTCCACGAGTTCCATGAAAATATTGATCAGTGTAAAAAGCCTATTATGGAACTGAAAATTTGCAAATTGGAAAAAAGTTTTGGTTTAAAAATTAGTACAGCTGTTGCCAATAATGCAAATTTTTTGTTTATATCATGGTGCAATTATAAGGTAGCAGCATTAGAGTTGCTGTACTAGATACATAATATTTTGTTTGTTTAAAAATTCCACCATAATGTCAAAAACATGTTTACAAAACAGAGGAAAATGAAGAAAAAAAATGTATATAAAGAAATTTAGTTGTGTATTATTATTTTCATAAATTGTTTTTAACACATTTTAAGTAATTAAGTTATTTTTGAAGCGAGGAAAGTTGATAAGCAGTAGAATTTTTCTTTTTACATACCTAGTAAACAGCAACGCATATTAAGGAACTAAAATATTTTTGAAATCTTTTTTATTGTTTCTTTTGCACATTTTCAAACCGTTTAAAATATTATTTTTTCACTTCACTTTGTATAAACATAAACAGCTTCTACGCAATTAAATTATATTTGAAAACTTCTTTATTGTTTTTTTTTTGCACTTTTTCACTTTTTCTTTCTTTTTTTTTTGCGCGATTAAAATATCATTATTTTTTCACTTCAATTTGTGTAAACATAAACAACTTTTGGCACTACTGATCGTTTTAAATAAAAAATAATCACCTGCGCTAGTGATGCCCCTGGTTAGTCATAATTTTCACGAGGCAATTTTAGTTGCGCAATTCTTATCAAATTTTCTTTTAAAATTGCTTTTATGTTCAGACACAGCAATTTTACTTGCGCAACTTTCGTTTTCTATTGCTTACACTTTCTTAATCTTGCATGTACTGCATTCTCAAATTTGTCCATTTAATTTCCACTTCTTCTAAATTAATACTGCTGTGCATTTTTTGAAGTTGTGCACAACATTAAAAAAAATAAAAAAATTTTCAAATGAATTGAGATATCACAATTTCGCGCCAATATTACTTTCATCTCAGACAACATATCAATACATAAAAGAAACACAAATGAAAGAAAATGTAAAATTTCTGACATTACGAATGATAGCACAAAGCGACTTTTCGAGTACAGGCAAGTCTGTCCTCATTTTTACACTCCCCGCTCTTTCCTCACTTATTTATCCACAAACTCAAGAATTGCGCAACTAAAATTGCCTCGTGAAAATTGGGACTTAATGCACCTTGGTTTATATCAAGCTGCATTGACGTCTACACGGTGGCAGCACTAGAGCAAAATTACAACAATACACCAAAAAAAAAGGCATCTGGTAAGCTATGTTTATCAAAATTATTTGTAACTTTTTTCACAATTATAAACTCTTCATAATTATAAATTATTCTTATTTGAATTATTTTTATGTTCACAAAATAATTTTTATGGGCCATATGCAAAAAAAATTATTACTAGAGTTTTAACGTAAACGTTAGTTACCAAACACATTAACACTACCACACACATTTGTTAAAAAACGTTTATGGAAAAACAGTACGTGAACTATTAAATGTAGTAAGGAATTTAATTGTTTTATTCTGGCAATGCCGTTCTGTTCAGTTGTAATTTATTTAATAGTGATGCATGAAAACTAATATTCGAAAGCCGAAAAACTAATTTAAAAAAAAGAAAGGTAATAATAAACCTTAAATCACACATTTTTGACAAACGTTAACTGGATTTAGATTTTTAATCAGTGACGAATGTATAATATTAATAAAGTTAAGAAAAATTATCACGATTACTTATACCTTAAACATTTGTATTATCCGAATATCGTTTTTTCGTCGTATTCGTTTGATTGAAAGTGCATCACTAACATATTTCTTATTTATGTTTCCCTTTCAAAATTATTATTTTCAATACATATAAAATGTAACGTTCTAATTTACTTATCTACCAAGCGCAATCCATTGATTTTGTTAATATTTTCATTATAATTGTGGACTTAAAGAAAAATTAAAGTCAACAAATCAAATGTCATTTTAACGTACAGTTAAAGTGGCTTATTTCAACTTTAAACATATGGTAAGCTAATAGTTGTTTTTGGATACAACATTAGGAAAATTTTCTTAACATTTTCTTACCAAGCTTTGTTAAGTTTTCTTGCATACGGACGGCTATGTTTAATTCAGAATAAAACACTAAATTCACTTTCAAAAATGTAAACAATACATTTAATGTAAATAGCTGACTATATTGTCAGTATCAAAAAATTGTCACATGCCGTAGCGCTGCCACCTTGTAGATGTTAATGCACCTTGATTTATATGATGTTATGCGTTTTAAGCATCTAAAATCACTAAAATATACTATAATCTAAAAAGTAAGCAGCGCTACTATTGCAAGATGTATAATTGTGGTTTTTTGCGTTCCAGCAGTTTTGGGTAAAATTTGCAAATTTAGAGAGTAATTTGCTTTTTACTCTCATTAGTCTGAACTAGTCCGAGATCTCGTGGAACACACCTTTTATTTAATAAAATCGCTTAAAAATAAATTTGTAAATATAAATATTATGTAATGTAAATCTGCTTTTAACATATTAAAAAGTAAAATTTTAGGAGATCTACTTTCGCTTTAAATTAATTGTCTATGTTTTAAAGACGATTCTACATAGTTAACAAGGTAACCAAAATTACAGGTCTCGCCGTTGAGGAATTTTCAATTTCTGAATTGTTTAGCTGCCTTATGGAGAAGAATTTAAAAACAGCATAAACACCAAGGTAGTGGAATGTATTTTCAGTTTCAAGTTGCATGACGTACAAATCCCAATTGCCTTTGAAAGACCTAACGTTTATATCCAAAAGGTCTCCTCTTGCTCTGATGATTAAGCTTAGTGTACGCGACGAGAGTATAGAAGTTTTTATTTGTAGCAAATAATTATTGCATTTAGAATATAAATCATGAAACTGGCAGTTCCTTGCATCTGAAATTAAGTTGTTATACTCTCATGGCTGAACCAACTGTATAATTGACTTAAAGTGGCTCTGCGTTATTTTCGGAAACAAAGTTAATTGTAATACATAGTTTTTTTCCAGCCTGAAATGATTGTTTTTCAAGCTATACGAACAGGTTCTGTGCTATACCAATATCAAATAAATCATTTCATCTAATACATGACTCTTTTTTTTTCATTATATATAAAAAGAAGTCTTTTATATTGTTAATAATGTAAAAGCAAGACTCCAAGCGTTCTTAAATCTCCAATCCTCAATATAACTTTTATTCCCATTTCGAAGAAAAACCTCCCGTTTCGTAGATATATCTCCTAGTCTAACAGCATTGCCAGCATAATGCACATATTTATACACTTTCCCGCTCGCATTGCTTCTTTAATCTATTACATTCACTGTGTTTCCCACTTCTTTTACACTCAAAGATGGAGAAAGAAGTACACTTGCAAAGAATGATGTTTCGAATTATTTGCACATGTCAGTAGTGTATTCAGTTATAGCTTAGAAAACGACACATTTGTCTTCAGAACCATTCTCATAAGCTCACACATATGTTTAATAATTGTGTTATTAATTTCAAAGCACTTTGCTAAAAAAACGAAGAAAAATTCAAAAGAATAAGAGAAATAAAAACGCAAAACCAGCATCAGTGTGGTCATATCCAAAAATATATTACAGTTAATTCGGCTTTAAAATAATGTTACAAAAATAATGCTAAAATTTAACTTATATTTTCATAATCATATGACCGTGCGGTACTATATCTGCTATATTAACAAAACAAGTTTCAAAACTTCCCGAATAGCCTCTTTTTAACATACTCATAGTAAAATTGAATTATGAGCTTTTAAGATTTCTTCATTTTGATGAATATAATACAATATATAATGACTTTTTCAAACAGCAAAATGAAAATCCGTGTTAAAAATTTAAAATGAAATTAATGCTAATAAATGATAATAATAAATTTCTCACGGAATTTATTTCTCGCGGAATTCATTTCTCATTTAAAGTATATTTTTCAATTCAAATAAAGAAAAAAGGCATAATATCCGTTAACTTGACCATAGTTATTGAAAATTTGATATCCATTTAGTGTGTTTAGTTAATGGACACAGGGGAAAAATATAGAAACATCATACTTCATTTATGTTCATAATTGGAGGAAGGGGAAAAATCAAAAAACTCTCACGGAATTTTCATTTGTAATTGGGCTGTATAGTTTTATAAAAAATCTGAGGACTTTTGCTAAGTATACGGTATCATGTTGATAGACTACTCAAAACGAAGTACATATAATTCATGGTATAAACCAGCATTTTCGAAGATAATCAAGAAACGTGTACATTTAAAATCCCGCATTCAAGAGGAAGGCAATAAAGAACTACTGCAAGACAGGATAAATTAATAATAAAAAAAAAATTTAAATACTTGTTAAAAATTTTATGAGACGGATCAAAATATGATTTAAGGGACAATAATGTAAGGAAGATCATTTGTAAGGCAGCCAAAGCGACAGAAACTAAGACCCAAGGTGCCCATGCAACACAAGCAAGTGGTAATATAGCCTGGAGATGTTTTCATGGTCATGTTAACTGATACAAACCTACTTTGAACGACATAATCTCAGGAAAATTAAAAATTCTGACGATGATAACAAATTGTTATCAAAATATCGAAAATAAATACTGTTGAACTTCTATATAAAACTTAAACGATCTTTAGCTGCAAAAATAATAATGTGTTATTTTTTGCTAATATATTCGAAAGAATCTAAAAAATTTATTCTAAAATAATTGTTAATAATATCGAAGAAAAATTTTAGATTTTCGCCTTCCAATAGTAAAGAAATAATTTTAAGAAAAGTTTTCACTGTCAAACCTTCCATATACGAAATAATTTTCTGGTATTATTAGTGGTGATAGATTTGAGATGCAGGGGCCAAATCACCGCATACGATATCGAGCAAAATTATCGAAATTTTTCATTTTGGTATCACGGCATACGATATCGAATAAACTGTATTGCAATAATATAAAAAAGTTAAAGGATTTATTTTTTGTATTCCTACTTTTACATTTTGTTTAAATTACGATCCAATATGCATCGTTTGCCATAATTTAGATGTATCGTAATGTTATTCGATACGATAGTTAATTCGATATCGTATGCGGTGATTAGACCCCAGAATTTTAAATGAGGCGGAATCTATCTAATCGTGGTATATCACATACAAGTTTAAAATATTTGTTACTCGCTTAATTTGAAATATTTATTTTTAATAATAAAATATATTTATTATATAGGGTTTTAAACTTATAAATAACTATTTTTCTCATTTACTAATAAACTATTAAATTTTCTCTTAATTGGTTAATATAAAATCGTTGTATGACTCAAACTTAGGATTTAATAAAACCCAGTTTAGTATTCGGTGCAAATGATGGTGTGAAAATGGTAATAAAAAACTATTAAAACATTTAATTGGCTTTAGTAATAAAATAGTTTTGTTTGCACTGAACACTGAAACGGACTTATAATTAATTTATTTAATCTGGTATGCGATAGAAATCGATCGTAAAATATCGCTTTCAGAAGGCAATTTTTTTAACTACACTTTTATATAATTATGATTAAAAAGAGGTTATTTACGAGTTTTTAAATATTTACAGAACGGTTAAAATTTGGTCATCATATAATAAATTTTTTTTAACTAATTGCTTTCAAAATTAATTTCTATCACATACCTGAGTATCTCAATAATAATATATTGCAATTTTGAATAACTTATGAGTATAAACCGAAGTATTTTTCATCAGAGGAAGATAATTGATTTATAGAAAATTTAAAATACAATATTGCTTACAATTATTGTATAACATTAACAAAAAATACAAATTACGCATATTGTAGACAAAACCACGAATATTGGCGCTTAACAGAAAGCCTTTGTAATGAAAAAATTACATTTTAAATTCAAAATGTGCATGCTTTTTTGCACGTAATCCTTAGTAGAGGTATGGTACGCTTTTAGCAACAGTTTTATGTGGAAATCTATGCATTTTTTGAGATGCTTAAGATTCAAAGATAATGTTGACTTTTGGCAGATTGCACAACTTTTGCCGTTTCTTTAAAACTACAATTACGCTTATATTAAGCGATTTTTATATTAGCAATTTTTTACACAGAAGTGTGTACTAATATGTAAAAAGCATATAACAGAATAAACCTGCAGCTAATTCCACATTTAAAAAACGAATTGCACTATTACATTCATATATAATTTCTCTCTTACTTAAATCACTTACAAAGAAAAAATCGCAGCTACAACAGAAGCACAGTGTGGTCTGCAACTTAACAACAAATGGATTTTATGCAAAGATTTTCTTTTTAGAATATTGATCATATTCGGCAATGATAACATATATATATATTTATATATAGATGATTTGATATCCGCAATCATGACAGTAAACAAATATCTGTAGTGCAATCAGTTACGGGATCACGTGAGATCAAAAACTGTTTAAGTACATGGACCGAAACAAGACATCACACGATTTTTTATTTGAGCAAATAAACGGGAACATTAAATTTATTCACATAATTGGATTGCTGAAAGATAAGAGAATTTTATAAAGTTCCAAATTTAATTAAATATTTTCTACATGAGACCGACGACATAATTTTGTACATTTTAAGCAAGTGCATTCATTAATCCCCGCTTAATTTGTTACCCCGATTTAATGATGGCACTTGAATAAATAACATTTTGGATTGTAGACGTACAATATGTTCATTGTCGCGTGCGGTATAAATACATTACAAAGAAAAAAAACATAATCAAAGGCCTTTAAAAATACACTATTAATCGTAAATCAATACTTTCATAAACAAATTAACAATTACATAACAATACAACCACTTGATTCGTTACGTTCTGCATCTTGATGCTGGAGGGAGGAGCGTCTGGAATTCTGCACTGATTGTTGCCTTAACGAATTATAAGAAGTTTTTGCACTTTCGGTGCTTAATTGACGTGACAGTATATTACGTTTGTCTTCGACTGTGTAGTTATCGTATGACCAATTGCCGTTCTTGATATTACTAGCCACAGTTGAATTTGGGCGAAGATTGAGACCATGATGTTGAAACATATGACTTAGAGAATCAATTTGGTGGTCCGCACCTTTAGAGTCGTTAAGATCGGTATCATCCGTGCTGCGGTTTTGATTCATATTTGGTTGGCCGCCATTGTTGGCTGATACAGTTGCTAATGACGTGACTGGCAATGTGGCAGTTGATGATTGAATAAACTGATCTAAAAGGTGAATGTGAGGCTGCAGTGAAATCATAAACGGGCGATAAATACATTCAATATCGAATGACCATTGAGCAACATGTTTAAGTGATGTCTGTATCCGACCACAAGCTGTAAGATTTTCTGAACGTATGACCACATTAATGATTCGGCCAACAGAGGCTGCGTCCTGAAGCAGAATTGACAGGACTAAAGCAAAATCAATACAATTAGCCTCAATAAATAACTGCAGCAGATAACGCATTTTTATAGCCAACTTTTCGGGAACAATTCTGTGATAAACTTCGGCGCAATTTAAGCCCAGCGCCAATGTTGACGAAGACATTTCTTCGTTAAGCGCATAAACACGTCGGTATAGTGCGGTTTGCTCAAGTGATGTCTGGGAGGTTGAACGAGAATTATTTATAGTCTGCTGAGCCTGATGTTGTGTTGGTTGTAAAAATGACGAGTACTGCAATTCTTCGTTTTCTTTAATGGAAGGAATGTTATGATACGTCGTTACATTGCCATTTTGTACACTTGTAGGAGTGTCCATTAGTGCTAAACTGAAGTAGCCAGATTCTGACGTTTGACTTGACGTTTGTGGCAAGTTTAATTGTTTGTCGAGCTGAAATCGTTTTTGCATTTGATTATAATCGTGATCAAACTCTTCTGCTGACGAATAAAGTGTTGCAGGAGTGGGCAATTTCAATTCTTCATGCAAAAGACTTATAGCAGCAACATAATCATCTAAACGAGCAGTTTTGTCCGCTTCTTGGGAGAGCCAAGAAACCAAATGAAAATCTAAAAATGCACTCATATATCCTAAATCGATTAGTTTACATTTCTGTAGTAGTTGACGTGCATGACGATGCAAAATAGTTTCAATGCAAAAAGTTTCTCGCCGCTCATTTTTTGTAGAATTGCTGCGTTCTGATTTCCGTCGTACAACAACTGCAGGTCCAGTAGCGCTGTTTGGAGTGGAACATTCATTGTTCGTTGCCGAATTTGCTGAAGTGACTTTCTCCTTTTTTTCTTTCGTCAAAGCGTTGCTCAGCACAGTTGTAGAAAAACTTCGCTCTCTTGCTATTGGACCTAGAATGAGATTAAAGGCATCAGGGTTTTGATTAACTTGAGATTGCGACTGAGTTGGTGGCGCTATTTTGACATTCACTATCATTGACGAACGGGGAGAATCAATTTCATTTGGATCAATTGCTTTTAAAAATCGTATAAGATCTTTGGCAAGTTCCCAATTGCAATGCTGCAAAGCAATTTCCAACAGAAGCGTAGCATATTGTTTGCTTATAAAAGATGGCTCCAGGTTTTGTAAAATAATCAAGTAGCTGGCAGCAGTGACGAGTTCCTCTGATTCTAAGCATTGTTGAAACAAGTCTTTTGGCTTGCCGGCCATCGAAAAAAGATACGGCCAAAGAGCAATTTCCGTTTTACGTGCGCACTGTACTATTGTTTGAAGATAAACAGGAAATTCTCTGATAAAATCCAATATACTTGGCAACAAAGCATCTGGAATAGGTTCCTTACTAGTAGCTTCTTCTTCCAACACCTCGTGTAACAATAGCTCAAGCGAATGGGGAAAGTATGGGAGACGGCGGCATGACTGAGCTATTTCCCAAGCACTGTAGCCTAAATTTCGTTTGATTAATTGCCTGAGCAGCTTATGTAAATACACTTGAGATTTTCGTTCCAATAGTGAAAATGGCAATGAAAAGTGGGAGCTTGACTCGTTCGTATACAGCGTTGTTTCGTTCTCTACACCTAACACGATCACATTGTCGAAAAGAATTACCAGCGGATATAGTTTTAAAGGGAATGATAACATAATACGCTTTGACATGAATGTGTGCAAACGGTGCGGAGCTTCTTGCTTTAGTTCATTTGACGGCGGTAATATTGGCAACCATACTTGCATTCCGTGAACGCCAGAAAATAACCACAGGCAATCCTTCATTGGGCTTGAGTCTTGAGCCGTATTGGAAAGCCAGAAACATTCCACACAAGAGGCTAGGCAAGATGCCATAAGAGAATTGCCTACTACATTGCTATTATCTCTTTGAATCATAAGTATTCGCCCACAAACATTCACAATAATTGTTTCTGCAGCATCGCTATTTCCGGCGGATACTAACACTTTCGTGGTTACATCGTTGCGAAGATTCGTGACTGTAAGAGAAACTATGCAGGCTGGATGTATACAAATGCTCTTTACGTCAACTTCATAAACGCAATCCGCTTTTAAAGTATAAGCATCGCGCTTATGCATCGCAAATAAGGTGACAATACCATCTGCTGTGAGTGCAATTAGTTGATCACGAAACATATTTAGAGATATAACAGGAGCCCTGACTTGAATGCGATTTCCAAATTGGTTGTCCAGTTTGCATTCTTCCGGATAACAACGAATTTCGTCTGTGCGATCTAGTAGCGAATAGCAACCACAAACAATAAATCCTTTCCACCACAACAAGCCACCGGAAACAACAAAATCTTTTTCCTGTGATTCATTTCCGAAAAGTTTCCATTTTCTTGTTGCCATAGAATAATGTGCCAGCCCTGTTCTCCCAGCGACTGCTAAATGAAAACCTTCCATGTCAATAGCCGAATACCTAATTGGCCAGTTTGTGGCAGCATATGTTTGAGGCAATTGCAGCACAGTCCAGTGTTTACTTTCTGCTAATATACTTGATATGTCTACAGTATTTTTTATTTCAACACAATAACTGTCATGTTGGCTAATGTCTTCTGCGTCCAGATTTCCATCGCTTTTGTTGTTCGGAAATACAAACTTTCCACCAAAATAAATTTTTTCTAAATTATCACCTTGATTAAGATACAAGGAATCATCCCCTGGAAAGAATTGAATACAAAGTTTTATGGATGTTAGTAGAACATTTAAAAAGCCAAAAACTCATAAACTTCACCTAGAAGTCAAACAAATTTATTTTTTCTGTAGTTATTAAATGAAGTTTGTAACTGATACGAATATTTTAAAAGGAAAATGCAACTAAATTTTTTAGTAAACTGAAAATTTATATAACATATTTTAATAAAAAATAAATTTTGGCTACTTTTTGAGTGTTTTCTTTCTCCCTGAAAAACATTTTTAAACGAAGATAAATTTAACCAATAATTTTTTTTTTTACCTTGAAGTAATATATGCGGATGAGAAGTCATACAAGGATTCATTGTTAGAGCGCTCTTAACAAAGCTTAATTGACAAACATTACTAAACGTTTCATCCACAGATTCTTTCTCCTTTCCAAAGATTCTTTCTTTTGATTTACATGTTAGAAATAGTTGATAACCTTCTGTGGACCATTCCATTTTATTTACGCGCAAAGGATTATCGTGAATTAAGTCAACATGAATTCCAAAATCCCAAGAAAACGAAGACATCAACAACGCTCCAAATGTACTCCATAATGCAATGCCACCATTTTCCCAAGCAACAACTACTACACTACCGTCTGGACTCCACTTAAGTTCGTTAACTGCCCCCAAACTTCCAGGCAAAACTGTTGCATTAAGCGATAAGCGGTGTGAAAACTCTAGACCTCCAGTAGAATCCTCTATAGCATAGACTGAAACATCCGAGTTAGTTTGGCCATAAGCCAGAAGACGGAATTTATGATTGACACCACAGACGGTAGCATCCTCCAGTTCTGGTATCCAAAACCCATGCATATTTTCTGTTTCAAATCTTAAATGGTTCGCTATCAAGAAAGCAGCCCTTTTATCACTAAAAACGGCAGCACATCCACCGATAAAAGGAGAATATTCCAGTGACGCAACGTATGATTTAGGTCGAACATGTGGAATATTTTTCAGATGACATTGTTGATTAACATAAAATTGTATTTCTCTCAAGTTTATCGCTCCAGACACCGATTGAAAATCAGAATCATCTGATTGCAGTTCGGACCACTGAATACGAATAAGCTCACAATTTTCTGTGGCAACTAGCAACTCTGTTAAACTAATGCAACACACTGTAGTGACTGTGAAACTAAGCTTTATGTTGCACACTTCTTTCAAACTCAATTTCGGTATGCTCTCCTTAATAAACAGTTCAGCCGAGTCCCGTTTCAAGCTGTACATTGGAGGATCCACTTGCTGAAATATTCCACTTCCACTTGCATCAAAATCCACTTGATAGAGTATTAATACACCACCGCATGTCAGAACTACCAATTGTCGTGAGTCTGGTTTCCATACAACAAATTTATTCTCACCAAAATTTGTTAAAGATTTTAAGTTTCTTTTGTAGTACACAATTGGAACAAGAGGATTGGCATACCAAACTCCTAGAAAATCAGAGCCAACTGCTGCCAAAAGTATTTTTACAGCATCAAAACAGATGTGTTTTATTTCGCTACTCTCGCCAGGTAAGGCCAAATTCACAGCCTTTGGCCACCCAATAGGGAAATACATTGTTGTTTCGTAAAAGAATGTTCTTTTTAAATACAGACACACACACAAAAAATGTTTTCTGCAAAATTATTCAATTTAACATTTTTTCAAACTAAATTAATCACAACTTTTAGTTAGGCAAATTTATTGTGTTCACCTAATGTCAACAATATATACATTTGTGTATGTATGAATGTGTTTGGCAAAAACATCACGTCAAACATGTTGCCACATCAGCATGTTTAATTAAAAACATCCAAAAATGATGCCATCTTACAATAATTCGAAAATGGTAATTTCAGCCGGTTTGCGGTTTTGGATTCGCAATCTAAGCGAAAAAAAATTGATTTGGGTTTGTCTAACTTTTTTCTATGCGAACGATGTGTCAAAACTCAATCAAAATACATAAGAATATGCGAACGAATAATAATGAGATAGACAAACCCAAATTGATACAAATGTGAGTGACTAGCTTTCTTTCGCGTTCATTTTCTTTCGAAATTGGTAAACCGGCTGTTATTGTTTTGACTCAAAGCACATTGTCACAAAAAATCTATGAGGGCCAAAATATTAATTATGTTGCTGTTGACAAATTCCACAGAAGAGAGATTTATAATAATTGTTAGGACAATATTGTATTACTCATATCTATAGAAATCATATCAAAAACTTTACACATAGATTAAAATAGCGCAACATAATAAAGTACCATCTTAAGAAACAAATAAACTACGGAAACCATTTGCTCTCTCGCTTTTCGTTTGTACATAAACGATAAAAATATTAACTATACAAATACAATTTAATTGCTTTTTTTATCTTCAATGAGGGCGGACGGCGATTTTGTTCCGGCAATTTGCTCGCTTAATGAAGCTTACAAGATATAAAGTATTATATATAATTTTTGTTTTGTTATATTCTACAAAGAGTTCAAACTTTTGTACACTTCAGAAAATTCTAACAAGTACATTTGTCTTGATTAATTTTGCATACTTTTTCCACCACTTTACTGTGCAAAATGTTTATAGAAATGACAATATTTAACGCTAGATAACACAAACATTCAATATACTTCAAATATTTGTTCAAACAAGCAAACATCCCCCTAAACAACGTCATGTTTGTACAAACGTAAAATATTAGCATGTTTTCCAAGCAGATTCCGTAGTTTACTTAACTAGAAAATATGGCACCTTTCTCATGGTGAAAATAATCTCTTCTGGCAATATTGAGTGAATATCACAAAGTAGACGCAAACAAAGAAGCACAAAGAACATTGAAAACAACGTTGATATAAATAATTAATTTTTGTTTTGTTTTATAATCGTTTGGAAAGTTATTATTTGAAAGTAATACAGTGAAATAAGTATCGTAATCTTAAACATTAAACCAAGGACATAGATAAGTATTGGCAAATAAAAGAGCGCCAAAAATTAACACGTAGAAATCGTAAAACACCTGTAACAGAAATTAAAATGTATGCAGATTACGAAGACAGTCCAGAACAAATACATATTTTGCGTCAATTGAAGGACATGTTTACATCAACACCACATTGGCGGTTGCGGGAAATATGTGTAGCAAACAACTGGCACTGTAAGAAAATCATTGATTTATATTTAACAAATTTAAGTTACTCAAATAATTTTATTAACTAGTGGATACTTGTGTTGACCAGTTGACAAATTTTTTTGGTGGCGTTTCACAAGAACATAGGCCGCAAAATTTTAATAAAAGTATGGTTGGAAAAATAAATTTTAGCTCGGAAGAGGAACGTGTTGGAGCTTTGATTAGAAAAGGCTATCGTGTCATGATACTTATGCGTGGACCGCCGGGTGTTGGTAAAACTTATCTATCCCGTAATATGGTAAACTATTTTGTAGATCTTGCAAATAAGAACTATAAGGTAGAAGATTTTATCTGCAGTACAGATGATTATTTTTATAACAACAAAGGAGAATATAAATACAATTCAGTTTTTATATCTGAAGCGCATGAATTTAATCAACGCAGAGTACAAGAAAAGGCTAAATCTGGCCTAAGTCCAATTTTTGTTGATAATACGAACATAAAATTATGGGAAATGCTACCTTATGTTAAATATGCCGTTCAAAATAATTATTTAATTGAAATTTTAGAACCAAAAACTTCATGGTCCAAATCACCAAGTGCTTTATCACAAACAAATAAGCATGGTGTAACGCAAAAACGTATCAAATTGATATTGGATAAATATGAAAAAGGAACTGTTGATTCATTAATGAAGGTAATTATACTCTTTATATAGAAACTTTGCCAAAAAAAAAAAAACATTCAGATTTATCAGAAAATTCTTATTATTATCCTTATATTGGACTAGTACTTAGAGGATTGTACCGAAATTTAGTGTTTTTGGAAGTTTGACTAACAACACGAAAAAACAAATGTTTTCACAGCATTTAAAATTTCGACATGATAACATTTCTTAACACTTGTTATTAATTAAAACCAAAAAAAAAAAAAAAAAAAAAAAAAATGAAAAAAAACGACAACCGGAAAGGAACAATAGTTGTAATGACCTCAATAAAAACCTTACTAGCGAAGCAGTTTTCTTTTATATTAAAAACCCATAACTTATTTGTACGCTTAATGGTGTTGAATTTATAACTAGTGGAATGCTAAATATCTTGAGACAATCTAATAAACAATACTGAGAAATAGTGTCAAATCGTTTCAGATAAAAAAAAAGAAAAATATACGTTTATTCGCTGCACTTTTTTCAAAAATTTTCCGCAACTTTTTCCGATATTAACAAATAATTCCGATATTAACAAATAACATATCCTAATGTGATTAAATAAATATTTTTGTTAAATTTACTAACGCTTTGTACAAAAATAACGTGTTTTTCAGATGCTTAAAAATACAAAATACACCAAGACTCTGCCTCAAATGCGATTACACCCACCATTGAACTCTGCAGCGAAATCAAATTCGCCTAAAAATCAATCTTTTATTAATAGTTCACCTAAAAATGAATCTTTGGAAGATAATCAGTCTAACGTCGGTAATCCTGTTTTACCAACCAACTCTAAAGAGCAACGTATAAAGTTTAAATCAAAGGTACCGCATTCACTAGATGAGGAAAATTATTCAGCATCGTCAACACGGGATGTACATAGTCTTTTGGAAAGAAAAGCAACAAACGTTTGGAAAACTTTTGAATCGGAATCTGCAGATTTTTGGGGGATAAAAAACTCTAATTCACAAGACCCGAATGGTAGCACCTCGAGCAAAAATTTAGGTGTTGAAAAATCATTGTTGGATTTGCTTAGAGAAGATTCCTGCAATGACGAAAATTACTTGCAGGCATTAAGGCAAGATGATGCAAATGAGAGGAAAGAACAAAGTGCCTTTGAGCGCCACAGTATAAATTGTTCAAATGAAAACGCTAAGTTTGTTACGCTGCGCCAAATTTACCCCAACAAAAGAGTATCCGGATTATGGGATTTATTTGTAAAATGTAAAGGGGATATTGACTGGGCAGTCGATATCTTACTTAAGGAGGATGAGCTGAAAAGTCTTCAATATGATACAGATATAATTTTTCAATCAGAAGAGGAAGAATTTTTTGAATGTTTGTGCAACAACTTGAACAGAGAAACCTTAGCAAGCCATCCTGAAATCAGCTCAAGAGATGATAATGATAATAAGAAATTCTCTGAAGAAAACATTAAATCATTTTTACATCCAGTGAATGCTAAACCACAGCGTCAGCGTCCCCGCTTTTCTCGTCCTAATCAACGGAAAAATCCAGATTTACTGGAAGTAAAGGAAAATATTGAAAACCGTTTTGTTTTGGGAGATGACCTCTATTCAGAACACTTGTTAAAAATACGAAATATTCGCAGTGGTACAAAAGACGTGTCAGATTCCTCTAATGTAGCTTTAGACAGTAACGAAATTCTTGAAAATCAGTTTATAAAAATGGAAGTCGGAAATGATCGTTGTGATGATAATGCCGAGGAAGACAATGAAAGTGATGTAGGTCATGAAGATATGTTGGAAATACTATTGGGAGAAAATTTAGTTGAGCAACTGGTGGAAACTTTTAAAAGTGAATCGTCTCTCGAAGAACAAATTCCCTCTAGTTTGCCGGCAAATTTAAAAGTTTTCATGCCGCGATCTTTAGCGAAACAGCTGTACATGTTATGGATGGAATCTGCGTTTAACCATTTGGAAGAGCAGCGTCTAAAGTTAGTTAAAGAGGATGAAGACTTTGCGCGGCTTCTAAAAAACCCTAAATATTCAGAATTTGAACAATCGCCTAATAATTTGCAAGAGCTCTTGGATATGGAATATGCTTTGAAAATATTTAATCTAGATAAGAAAGAAGAACAGCAGCGCGATAATGATATGCAACAGATGCATAAGTCATCTGATTTAGCCTCCCATTTGACTAAAATGAAGCTTTGTGAAACATTCCCTAACATTCCACGTGATACTTTGCTCGATATTCTAGCAACAACTGACAATGACTACAACAAAACAGTTGCAGTTCTAGAAAGTACAATGCAAACCGATGACATGCTTTTAACTCAGGATCTCTTAATGGAATGCGCCAAACATGAAGAAGCCTTAGTAAGTAGCATAAAATCTTACGAAGGTTTAACTTTACATTTTTTCCATTGACAGGTAAATCAAGAAGTTCAAAATCAAATAGACCAGCGGCAGGAAAGAATTTATAATAACTGGGATGAATATGAGCCAAAAAATAACTTATCTCCAGAGGAAGCAAAACGGTTGGCTCTCCGTGAATTCGAAGAGAGCCGAAACTTGGCAGCACACCACTGTCAATTAAAAGCAGAGTGCTATCAAAAAGCCAAAGAAGCCATTCAGAGTGGCAATGGAGGCGTGGCTATTTATTATTCTCAAATAGCTAACCTCCATATAAAGAAAATTGACATGTACAATCATCGTGCGGCTAACTGCATTATGGAAGTTCACAAAAGCACACAAAATAATCCTGACCTATTAGATCTGCACTACTTGTATCTGATAGAAGCCTTAGGTTGCTTAGATCTTTTCTTAGATCGTCATATTACAGGTCTAAGGCTTGCTTCTCGGAACTATAAACATGTCTTTATTATAACCGGACGTGGTAAACACAGTGCGGGTGGTGTATCAACGATTAAGAATAAAGTTAAAGCCAGGTTAAAAGAAAGGTGTCTCAGGTAGTTTATGCAAGCAATTACATGGCTCATAAATTTATTTGTTCTCTTATCATTTGACAGATGGAGTGAAGTAAATCCCGGCTTATTAAAAGTAAAAATATTTTCAGGTTCTCGCCATTCCAAGAACATCTGACTAAACCAGGTATATGCTTCCGTAATTTAGTTACAAGCATATACCTGTGATTTGTGTGTATTTGTAACTCTGTTTGTTTTTTGTTTTCCAATAATTTAAGATTTTAAAAATTAAGTACTTAACAATTTACCTGTTTTAGTTCCATGAATTATCTTAATGCTGTTTTTATACTGCAATATTTTAATATATATAAAAATGTGCTTATATTTTACTATACCAAAAACTTACGAGTATGTGCATACAAATTTTAATATTATTCATATTTTACTTTTAATAAACATTTTGTACAAATTGCGAAACTATGGAATTTAAATTCAGTGGAAAGAGACCCCGTTGTTAAAGAAAAAAGCAATCCAGGTAATAAGAATAATTTCTTCCCGACGTTTGCAGCTGGTCTATTCTATTTCGTCTACAGTTGTCACTTCACCATACATTATTAATATGGCTAACGAAAAGAAACTTTCAATCAAAACCAGCTCCCGGAACCCCATCAAAGCACTCTAATAACCAACTGCCTAATGAAAAACAGCGTATACGTACAATTGTATTTAAGATACAAAATCAAAAAGAAAATTAGTAATTCCGAAAATTGTTTTACGGATGGAAAGTAGTTTGTGTACAAATGTAAGAAGTCCGAGAAGATTTCCTTACCTTCATTGTTAGATAGAACATTGGTGAACCCAAGTTGTTAGTTATATTCTCTAATACCCATCACAGACAATTTCTATAATAAAAGAGCAGTGGCTAAGTGTATAGAAAGCCTTACTAAAATCGGTGTAGATAAGATCTGTAAGCTTTCCATGCCTGAAGGCATGTTTTATCAAATAAATTAGTCAAGATATAACGTCCTTAATGAGAAAAGGATATTTGGTAATAAAGTGGCTCACAAATTTGTCGTTCAAAAAGGTTTGGCATTGAGCTTATGTGAATCAATTAATATACATCCAGTGTTGAAGTCCGCTTCATTCACTGGTAAACATATATTTTCTTACAACAACACTTATGTATGTATATTCAACTGAAAAATAACTAGAATAATTATTCCAATAACTTTTTAGTGGAAATGAAAGTTACGAAGATTAAAAATAGACCTAAATAAAATTTACTAAAAACAAATATATCAATATATAATAGACTGTTGCCGAATTTATTGTTTTGGTTTTAAATTCGATCTTACAACTAAACAAAACTTATAAATGTAAGTATATTAGAATATGTTTAATATGCGGTTTATAGACTAATCTATATAAAGTATCCTTTTAAATCACATGAAATAAATTAAAAAAAGAAGAGTTATCAAATTTATAATTTTAAAAATCCTGGTGGTGTGTATAATAGATCAGCTTTTCGCTGCATATATATTTATAAATTTATATTTAGTTTTGAGCCAAAGGCTAAAATTATTTTTATTATATGAATAAGGCAAAGATATTAAAAGAAGAAAAAAAAAAAAATAGTTTTAACAATTTGATTGCTATGTTTTAATAATTTCTGGCTCTCAAGAAAAATGTTTTTTATACAAACAATATAAATTTTTAAAACACCAAGGTAATGTACACATTCGGGCATCATCAGAACTTCGCTTAATTTGTGTTAATCCCTCGTATTCCAAGAGGCGTTATCGTCGTCACATCAATAAACACTCGGTTACAAATTCGCCTTCGACAGCAATTATGTATTCTTTGACGGGCCTTCGGTATTCAATTGTTTTCGGCAACGAGTAAATAAATGAAAAAAAATATTTGTGCCGACTTCATGTGACAACAACTATGACGCCTTATGGAATATGTACATATGCATATAGAAAGCAAATTTTGGAGTCTTAGAGCTGTACTTTTATAAAATGAGTTATACAGGCCTGTTCTAAAAATCACGTGATATCAAAGCACATGCCGTTTCAAAATCACAAATGTGATTTGTGCCTGTTCTGCAAATCACAATTTTTTGTGATTTTCGATGTGATTTACACTCTTCTAAAGCACAAAAAACTGCTGTTTTTTGGTTCAATTTACTGATATTTTTATTTTCAGGTTGAATTTTTTTTATTCGCGGTATTGTTTGTAAAATAAGGTTAGTTCCTTCTAATAAATATAAAAGGTAAAATTAAATAAACCAATAAAGCAAATCACAAAATAATACAACAAATTTTGCAACAAAACGAGCGTATCTAGTTTTTTCTTAATTTAATGAATTATTTCGTATAAAATAAATGATTTTACTTAAATAATTAATGGAAAACTCATTTAGTTATTTATTAATGTAATAAATTATGAAATTCATAATAAAGAGTGTGCTAAAATTGGGATGTGATTTCAAATTGATTGCAAGTTAGCTAACCGATTTAAAATCACAAAAATCAAAAATATTTTGTATGCAGAACACCTTTTTTGTGATTTCAAATCACTTTCACAAAAAGTGATTTGCAGAACAGCCCTGATAATCAATATTCTTTTGTACTTATATGTCTTACAGCAAGTATTAGTTTATTTGCAACATATCGACGGTTTATACACTCTTGCTCTTGCTTGATTGTATACAACTTAAATCGAATTTTAATCGAAACTGTCGTTACATATTTCTGATTAATAAATTTTTTTATTTGAATTTAATGATAAACAAATTTGTTTACTGCTTTCAAAACTATTTTTTCATTCTAGGTATTTTGTTTTATTAAATTAGGTAGGCACTAATAAAAAAAAAATGTATTTTCTATGACAAATTAAGTTCTTTGTCAACTACAGAAGCGTTTATTTGGCAACGAAGACTTAAAGGTGAATGATGAGGTGATGTTATACTCTCTGATGCTGGCGATAGATTTTCTTTGCCGGCATTCAAACGATTAAGGGCCACCTTTTCTAATAAATTTGTTCGGCTTTGCCTGTTTCGGTTATTTTGCAAGCTAAGGCGCTGTCTTGGCGGTGTGTTGAAAAATACTCCTTCGTATATTGTTTCTAAACTACATGTTCGACTTAAAAATTCATCCTCATTTCCATTATCGCTGGGTGGACTAATTTGTGCATTAATATCATGTAGGGCGACAAACTCTGGATTATTTTGGCAGGGATTTTGTGTTAGTCCTTCCCTTGGCTGTCCTGTAGGAGTTCCAATGTCTTCATTGTCTATAGGAGAAGGTGTCCGGCCAAGTGGTGATATGAGACGAATTTCAAACACTGGTAGCTCGTCCACATCAATTGTATGAGAATTTCCTGCGAGTTCATTGTCTAACGACAGAGATAATAGCGATAAGTCACTGTCACTTGATACTGTGGAACAGCGCGAAGTATGCAGGCCATATGTGGCACATTCGACATCAGCTCCGGTTTCTAAGGTTTTTGTTGCATAAAACGTTGATGGCCCGTTTTTATGTTCGGCATTACTATCAATTATTTTATTTGTGTTCATTACTTTTGCTTAAGTGCCACTTATCAAAATTTTTAATTATTATTTAAGCTTTAGTTTCTGCCGGTAAAATTTATCATAACAAAATAATTTCAAAACAATACATTTGACAATCTTAAAATTAACAATTATTGCAGTAGCAGGTCAGCCAACACTGCAACATGAATTCGTGCTACCTGACTTTATTCTCAAAAATCGCTAAGCTTCACAGCCACGGCGAATTGATAGCACATACTTCATCATAAATAGGGCAACCCCTTCAAAGCAACTATCTAATAAAAAACACCACTATTTTATTTTGTGTACATGGCGAATATAAAACCTAAGCCACTGTGCCTAAGCTTTCAAAAGTGAAAATAAATACGTGCGTTGTTAGTTTTGTTGTGAACCCAAGTGAGCTGGCTTTACAATATTTTTTACAAGGTGAATTCAAGGCGACTTTATACAGGTGAATGCAAGCGGAAAGGCGAATTCAGTACTATGTATTTTGTTATTGAAAAACATATCGTGAATGTCATAATCTAAATTCGCGTAAGATTGCTCAGCAGAGAAAAAATTTTATATAAACGTTAAATATAAGCTTTTATAATTGTTTGTAATTAAAATCACAGATTATATTAGTTTTTCACTTTTAAATTCACACAAATTTCTTGAAATTACATTAAATCATGCAAAAAAAGACCTTCAGATTAAAATGGCGCGAAAAAATGTGTAAACAAAAGAAACAAAATTTGACAGTCTCATTGGAAAAAAACGCGAGAAGCAAAAAATAATCACCTGTGCTGTTAAGTTCACCTGGTAATGAATTCGCCTTGGGTGAATTGATTACTAGGTAAACTTGACAGCTCAGGTGATTATTTTTTGCTTGCCGCGTTTTTTCCAATGAAACTGACATTTTTTTTCTTCTGTTTACAAACATTTTCGCACCATTTTATTCAGACAGCTGGGAAACATAGAAAACAAGCTGTTTATAATTTTTTTTCCAGTCGTAAAGCAGCTCTGGGCTGAAGAAATGCTCTCGCGTCATCGTAATTATTTCATAAGTGTGGTCAAGCGTGTGTTTTGCGTCTAGCTCTCACTGGTTAACGGTTTGCCTCAACTAACTGTATTGGTTTACAGTTTTTTTTTAGAGGTTATTCATTGTTAACCACGTGAAAACTTCCTATGTGAAGGCATAGATCGTTACAGTTAGTCACAGTGACGCTACAAAAGTACTGTTAATACCATCTTGGGCATTATGGTCTTTATCACCTTGCCCATGCTGTGCATCCTATACTTTGCAAATTTACTTTGCGACTGTATAGTTACTAAATAAATAATAATAATAATATAATTTATTTTTATAAATAAATAAATTTAGCTTAAAATAAACTAACGTGGTCACGCTGATAACAAGAGGTATATAAGTTTGTAATCATAATCTGTAGTATAATTATACATGTAAGTATAAAACGTATCGTGCCGGTTGTGTTAAAGGTTCAGTGACCTTGAACCGCATTATGTACAATCTCTGCTTAATAAACCAGAGTTCTTTTATATGTAAATAGATTCTGAAGAAAAGAAAAACTGCCATCGTTTTAGATCGACCTTGCTTAGGGAAAATTCAGGATGTTAATTTCTATTATGAATTCAGGAAAAGCAAAAACAAAATAAAACAGTTGGTAGTGTAATCCTTAACAAAACTCATTGCAAAAATTGTAATGAAAAAAGAAAAAAAAAATTGCGAGAAGTAGTTGTTTTCTCACCCACATTAATTTTCAACATCCCTAAGCTACCTTGATGTTGTAAATATAATTATTATTAAAGACACCCATAAATATTCACCAAATAATTTACCTTAACCTTTTACGAAGTACACAACAGAGATTTAATAAGGCCTATTAAGAGAACTTTTCCAAAGACCATCTTTATACAAAATTTAATTAACTATTACCATAATGGGAATTAAACACATTATTTAAAGTAAAAATAAACATTAATTTAATTTACGGCAAAAAAAAGTTTTTGAAATAAATGTTAACGGAAACCAAAGTGTTCAAATGAAAAGTGTAAAAAAGGAATTTTGTAAAAAACACAATTTACAAGTTCAAACTGCTGTGTAACTAAAAATTACTTTGTATTTTTATATTTATATACATTGTAATAACGTGAAGAGGGAGGTTTTGTAAATTAGTATACAATGCTACAAAGCCCTTGAGAGCTTTATACATTTATTTTCACATCGAATTTTGGAAGAAAAATAAAAACTTTAAAACATATGTTTTACTTCAGAAAGTAAAATGTAACATTATTAGGGAATTTAGAATTCAACTCTGCGAAAAAATAGTAGCATCTTTGGCAAAATAAAAACATTAAATTAAATTCATTATTTTTTTACATGCTTTTTTAGATACCTTTATATGTTGTGGATCATCCTCCCAATGGGGATATTTTCCCAAGCTTACTTCACTGATACCTTTTTTTTTTATTTGGGACCAGTACTCAGTGGATAATCCCTACATATGCAGTGCATTGTACTGGAACTAGGAAAATAGGTTGAGATGAGGTAGGAAAGAGAGAGTAGTGTTCGTGGAAGTTTAAATTTAACAATAATAACACGAAAGACTAAAACAAACTCTATTGCAGCATTTAAAATGTTGGAATTAAATTAGTTAAAACTTATCAGTGCCCAGTGTATATACCTTCGACACTGCTCAGATTAACAATATTTAGTCTAACACCTTCCACACCACAAGTATTACAAAACATAATAAGTCGACATAACATTTTTTAATTCATTTTTTTTTTTTTTTTTTGAACTTATATTCAATAAATTTTTGATAGTAATCGAACTGTAAAAACTTGTACTTACATACATTTAAAAACTTACAGTTTAAAAACCTCCCTTTTATATGTTGAAAGTATACTTAAGGCCCGATCAGACTATTATACAAGTATAAATACTTTCATTCGATTTTGTGAGATAAAAGTCTAAATACATTTCTTGCGACTGTCTAAAAGTCTAACGTAAATTAGATTTTGCATTCACACCATCACACTTGATATAAAGCAAAAAATTTGAGTAGAAAAGAAAACAGCTGTTCATATATTTTTATTTATTCAGGAGAGAGATGTGCCAACATAAAACTTTACACGGCGGCAGGTGAGCTCTTCGTCGTAGGCGGTAGATGTGCCGGCGTTTGAAAATCTTTAGCAGCTAATATAATAATTATGTAAAACAGATCCAAATTTAAAAGCACCAAAATATTTTATGTTCTACATATGGCACAAGCAAAATACATTCATATACGACAGCTAAATCCCAAATTTCGAGCTTTTTTATAACGACAAAAAATACTATCGGTGACGGCACGCCATCGGCTAATAAATAGTCGGCTAGTAAATCTTTTTACAGCTGGTTTCCTAAAAAACACAACCCTGATCCAATGAAAAGTGTTATCGTTTTGAAAAGTTTCAAAAAACATAAAAGTCGTATGGGATGTCAAATTTTTATCGTATTATTCTTCGTATCTATGACGGATTACATTCACACTATCAGACTTGCACGTATTATTTGAATTTTTGACAAGTATTAATACACAGTATAATAGTCTGAACTGGGCTTTAGCATGATTAGCTTGTTATAAACCAATAAAGTGAGAAAAGGCCAACAAAAATATGCTAAAGTATGCTTAGCTATGATATACAACAAATTTATTACTATACACTTCCAGGTTTATCAGCATTTTTCAAAGTAGCAGCTTTATTGTCGGAAAATCATTTTTGCCAATTTTTTTGAGTGCTTTGGATCGTTGTCCTGCTGGAAGACCCATTTCAGCGTCATATTAAATTCTACTTAAGGTAACATTATTGTTTGTAAAATTTCCTTTAATCCAATGTATGGGTCCTGTACGCAAATGAAAACTGTAGAAATTACAAACGAAATCACACAATTATATATACCCTTTACATTTTTGTGAAGGGTATGATAAATATTCAATATGCGCATATAAGTATGTATGTATGCGTGTAAATATACATATGTATGTATATACCATTAGCAAGTTGAATGGCGCTGCATTGGCTTTTGTCGTGGTCGAACCCCTTTTCTCATCACGTGGGTATATGTTGGAAGATTTGTTCTTCTAGTGTTTTAATATCAAAATACATGGCTTAAAAATACTAGTAGCACAAACAAAAAATATCTATGCCATTAAGTAATTGTAAAAACCCCGAATTCAAAATAAGAAAATGTGCTTTTTAATGATTAATAATGTTGTACAATAGAATAAAAGTAATTAGGATGTGCATGCATATACATATTTATATACAATGTATATTGTAAGGACTAGAAAAACAAACTCTTTTTGTGTCCTATATGCGCCTTTTGATATACACACACTTACATTTATACATACGAGTGCATAAGCACAACATGTTTTATATCCGTTAAATAATTACATTATAAAATTATTGAAATAAGTCAAAACAAACTTTTCATACAAATATGTTAAAAAGTTAAATATATATTTAGATGCCGACCTGGGGGCAAATTTCGCAACGATGAATTTTGAAATATTCACCAATTTCAGTGTTCACTTTTAATTTTTGAGCCCGCAATGGTGAGAATGAATAATTATGACACTTGAAGTGCACACTTAATAATAATTTTTTCACCCAAAAATCTTCGGTGAATTTTAGTTTTTTGTAAAATATTTTGAACTTGAAGAAAATAAACAAAAGGATTATGTAGGTTAGGTTGTACAGGCCGCCAGTTTCATGAAACCAGCCCACTTGGGTCCTTTTGGTCCCGTTGTGTTGCCTGAGGGAGAAGTGCAGCCCGCGAGACTTACACTTCCCCCGACGGTTCAGATTCAAACCAACCCGAAAGCCGGATAAAGGAATCCAGTCCGTTCACTCGGCATTCCGATATATCTGCTAACCCGTGCAGCATTGGTCCGCCTAAGTACAGCGCTCTCATAGAACTGAGAGCCGGGCATCGACAGAGGAAATGCTCAACACTTTCCTCCTCGTCCTCATCCCCGCAACTTCTGCAGAAATCATTAAATGGAAGATTTAACCTCCTAGCATGCGTCCCTATGAGACAATGTCCTGTCAGAACTGCCACCAAGGTACGCAACCTTTGACGGGGAAAACCCTTTAAAACCGCAGTTCTACTACGATCATACGCAGGCCATGTCAGCCTTGCTACTCGGCAGGTGACCTCACCAGACCATCTGTCCTGTGCAGTCCCTACAAGTTGACGCTGCACTTGGTTTTTACAGCTGTTAAGCGGGACTCCAACCATCGTATCAATGTCCCCTCTCTGTAGACGAGCTCCGGCTTTCGCCAGCTCATCCGCCACAATATTTCCGGGCACTCCACTGTGCCCCGGCACCCAGAAAAGCTCCAGGCTCGAATGTCTCGCCATCTCATTAAGAGATATCCGGCATTCCTGAACCAACCTGGACGTCGTATAGACACCCACAAGCGCATTTAACGCAGCCTTACTATCAGTACAGATTCGGATATTCACCCCGTATACCCTATAGTACCTCAACCAGTTAGTTGCTCTCAAAATAGCTGTAATTTCAGCCAAAGGATTATGTATGTATATTAAATTTATCTATTTAACAATTTATGTGACACAGTTAATTTGACAAATCATCATATCACGCAGCCTGAAGAGCCACATTCAGCGCAATAAAATTCTTTGTTTCTTACGGAATCGCTTTTTAATGAAAAGCGGACACTGCGTCTGTCAGTGAATTTTATTTTGAGTGTTCACTGGTAAAAAAAATCAGAGTTGCGAAATCTGGCCCCTGTTTTACGATCTCGAACGTTAACGTTTGCAGGCATATCGAATCAGTGATGTTAACTGTACGGTAATTACCGTATTATACGGTAATTTTGTCCGTCAAACGGTAGCACGGTAATTTTATTACCTGTAAGGTAATTTTCAAAAAAGTTTTTTTTTATTGGGATTAATTTTTAGTACTTCTGAAATCATAGTTGCTTTATTAAAAATATAGAGCTCTTTTATTTATATAAAATAATTATAAATAGCTTGTTTTCTATGTTTCCCAGCTATCTATATGTCGACATTTCATAGGAACTACCCTAATCATCAGTAGACTTTGGTAATTTTTGAAAGATATTCTCAAACATTCAACTTTATATCCCAGCAATATAAATAAATTGCTGAGAATTTAAAAGAAAAATGCTCTAATAATTTTTATTGGTATAAATGGTAGAAGCTAAAAATAGCGAATAAGAAACTTAATTGTTTGAATTTTTGTTCTCTGCTTTTCGATACTTTCAAAAAGCAAATCGTAGCAACAAACGGTTGTTCATTTGTTTGAAAGGTGTAAAGAAATGTTAGAGAGGTGAATAAATGAAAAGGCTTTTTTTTTTGTGTTTTGACGGATATTATTAGAGCATTTTTCTTTTAAATTCTCAGCAATTTATTTATATTGCTGGGATATAAAGTTGTATGTTTGAGAATATCTTTCAAAAATTTCCAAAGTCTACTGATGATTAGGGTAGTTCCTATGAAATGTCGACATATACATAGATAGCTGGGAAACATAGAAAACAAGCTATTTATAATTTTAATTGGTATAAATGGTAGAAGCTAAAAATAGCGAATAAGAAACTTAATTATATAAAAGAATTCTTGCATTTATTTTACTTAACATAAACAAAAGGCAAATTAAGCGAAGGTATGCTGAAACTGAAGATGAAATTAAATGCTTTTTAATATTAAGATTTTCCGACCAGTTGTCAAATTTTTAATTCGGGGGTTTTCTCCCACTGAATATATTTTACATGGTAAAATTTGTACATAGGACGTGTGCGAAACGGTAGCAAAGTTCTATGGTGAAATATAGTTTGTCTGAGGTAAAAAAATTTAATGTTTTAACTGTGTGAAAAAATATTATATATGACAACATAAAATTTTGACAAAAAAAAAAAAAAAAAAAAAAAAAAAAAATTAACAAAACTAATAAACAAATAAATAAAAAAGAACAAATTAAGAAATAATTATAATAGAGGCATTATTCAATTTAATATTATATGATTTTTACACTTTTAATTATAAAATTTTCAAGTATAATTTATTTCAATAAAATTTCTACACTTCAAATATTTCCATCCTATTGTCAAAAATTATAGTAGTCCATAGGGCTAGTAAAATTGTATTTACTTCAGAAAAATTTTACTTAGTACAAAAAATATTTTTAGTTTTTGTTTACTTGATAATCTATTGCAGATTGTATTTTTTATTAAGAAAACCAGAACTAGATTAAAATACATACATATATGTATGTAAACTTATTGCTTTCGTAAAATTGGTTCATTTTGTTCACAATTTCCGCAAAAATAAAGTTATATACAAAAATGCTTCAGTCAGGCCTACTGGAAAAGTAAACGCGTTAAAAGATAGCGTTATACGACGGAAATACTCAAATGCTAAACGATTTTTCGTAATCGTTGCATAAATGTTGGAATTTCATATAAAAAAAATACAAGTTAATGTAAAATTCATGTTTGCTTTTGTTAAGAGAGTGTCTTAGCAGTTAAAATTTAAAACATTTGCAGTTTTTACTTACATATTGCTGGTATTTTTAACACTATCCAAATCAAACACAAACTCATATGTACATGTACTTTAACGATTTTTATTATTGTAAATGTAATTCTATAAAGCTCACAACAACTTATTGAGCAATAACCAAAAATATGTATTTAGGTAGAAAGAACATAATCGCTCTTTTATTGCAACATAGTCATATCTCAAAAAGTAAGCTTTTCGAGTTAACAATGCAGAATTGTTAACAGTACTACCTTTTATATTGTGCAAACAATTTATTCAAATTCATATTTTCTAAAAAAATTTTCTAAGAATACATTTTTCTCGAAACAAGCTTTTTTAGTTATGACTATGTTGCAATAAAGGAGCGATATGGTTGTAGGGACCAAGAGTGATGAAACTAAAGACGTCATGCAGCCACAATAAAAGTCTTCTGTGGGAACTCTGACGTCACACAACCTGTGTTCTGTTGGCTGATAACACTATGATACACTAAAATTATTCCAGGGCTCTTATGCAGCAATTGTGTTCTGCATGAAACCAATAGAGACGAAAATACTTTTTGGTTTTTCTTGGCCACTTTGTAAAGTGATTTTATAACGGTAAAGGTAGTAAAAAATCGGATTTCATTGAGTTAAAACTTTAAACTGTCACAACTAATTTGCTTCTAATAAAACAAAATCGGTGTGTGAGAAGTTCTGAATAATATTTTTCTTAACTTTGTATCACAGTGTTTTATTTATGCATACGAGTACACATCATAGTGGGACAATTTATTATTTTTCTACTTAAATTAATTGAAAGCAAAAAATTTGTTTTATTAGAAGTTAATTTTGTTTTCATAATTTTATTTGCTAATTATACTCTCTATATTTACATAAATTAAAGCAGATGGAAAAGTGAAAATGCTATTATAGATGTAGATTTCATTTATTATGAGTTTGCTTTGCAAAGTCTTGAGTTTAGTGGTGGCTAGGGAAAAGAGAGTGGCTCTTTTACACCCTTTATTTTCCATAAAACTCAGGACTTTGCAAAGTAAACTGTCCGTATGTGAAAGCTATGTACGTTTGCATTTGCCCACAGCTCACTTTATGGCAGCACTTTTGCCATTTTATTCGATATTTCTTTTAGATTTTTTTTTGTTCTGCAACTTCTAAGCAAACTTACTTTATCGTTTTTTGGTATAATTTCAATTAGTTTAGTACTACGAGTATATGTATTTAGTATAAAATATTGCCAAAAATTCATACTTTATTTAAACACCCATGTAATATATTATGAAGATCAAACAGTAAATTTATTCGCAGGGTCTGCAGTAAATTTATTTGTGTACATGCTTATAGTAATTGGAATATATTATCAATTTCCCCTATTGAGCTAACTCAATAAAGCTTACAAGAGATTATTACGTCACCAAGTGGGAAATTATGCGCAAGACTTAATCTTTGGTTTTATCATTCTTGGTACAGATCCACATACTTTTTATATGTATGTATGCATATAAGTTTGTAGATACTATTACTCAATTAACAACTCTAAATTGTTTCTGTTATATATACATATGTACATACATACAAACATACATACATACATATACATATTAGCTCATGAATACGTACCCTGCAAACATATTGTTACGAATTATCTCTTCTAACCCACTGTGCGAGCCTTTGATCTGCTTCTTATA
Organism: Thecocarcelia acutangulata; assembly: GCA_914767995.1. Lineage (NCBI taxonomy): Eukaryota > Metazoa > Arthropoda > Insecta > Diptera > Tachinidae > Thecocarcelia > Thecocarcelia acutangulata. The sequence continues at coordinate 121,503,636 of OU612096.1, read as the reverse complement.
AATATGCTTACACAAGCAACATAAATGTAAAAACATAATGCATAAACAAACAACGTTGTTGTTGTTGCGTTCTTATCGTTTCGTAAGTACTCGTAGGTGTGTGTATGTGAGTAGTAATTATATTTGTACATTTGAGTCTAGAATGATATTTAGCAAATTACTGTAAATTTCATGGTTGTGGTAGAAAGTAATATAGAAGTATAAATAGCGGACAGATGTTCGTCGTAGTCGAATTTTAAACGTGGTGAAGGACAGTCCTAAGCCAGAAAAGTAAGCCAGTTTAGTGTGTTATGCACAGTGGTATTAAATGTAAATAAAGTTGTGACCACAAGTGTCAATGTCTTTATTTATTTTGCAATTAACGAATCCGTAAAGCGTTTTTAACGTTAAAACATAATAACATAGAAGTTAAAATTTTGGTGGACTTACCCAAAAAATATTGAAATAAGAAAACCAAAATAGTGACTTATTTTATATTACAGTTATTTTTGATTATAAAAAACCACATTCGAAAGTTAATAAATTTCCACTAAAATTCTGGAAGAATTAGTTACCAAAAGGAGGGTAGCCTCCATCAATCATCTAGATTATAACAATTTAATGTCTAAAAAATAGTGTAAGTTTAATTGCATTTGTGATACTAAATGGACTCATATTGTTGATTTTATCCATGTTTTTTGTTTCTTGCAGGATAGTTTCATTTTTATGATAAGAAAGTGATAGTTTGCTGGATAGAAAATGTTTGCAGGGTATATATGTAAGTCCGTATGTATGTGAGAATGTAAGTCAGTATTCATTTTTGTTGCTTTTAGTGTTTCTCCTTATAGCTTAAAAACTATGCAATATTTTCAGAATATGATTTTTTTTTAATATTATGCAAATAGAAAAAAACTTAAAAAATACATATGCAGTTGTTTAAAAATTTGCTAAATTGAAAAAAAACACTAGTAATACTTCAAACAACTTTCAATTTTAACTAATTAATAATAACAAGTATTGGAAATAAATTGGTTGTCTTAAAGAAGGAACTAGTTGCAATTTTTGTATCCGACGCCAACTGAGAAACCGATTTTGGTTTAAATGGAATTAAATGTTAAATGGATGGCTCCAGAAATTTGTTTATTTAACCATAAAAATTAAAGAGAAAATTGCTTACTCTGAATATATACGAATGAGTATAAATATGTTAAAAACCATTTCTCACGACATGCTCTTAAGAGAGTATACATTTACACATACGAGTATACATATTATGGCAATAACAGTTTTCAACTCGCAACTGGCGATATTAAGAGCTGTGACTAGTGTTAACTGCAGTTCGTATGTGGTATGTATGTATGAATGTATGTATGTAAATATGTGCTTGTAATTAAAAATGATCTGGTAACAATTTTTTGACTGATTATTGTTTTTGGAAGTTTGCGCAAAAAAAATATGTAATCATAAGAGTAATTACATAAATGTATGTAATAATATGTACTGTAATAATGTATACTTACATACATACATAAGTACATATAACATTCTCCGCATTTAATTTTTTACGATCCATCCTAATCTGCAGCCGATTACATTTATACATTTATGTTTCAATGTTTATATTACTCTTTTATGATTATTCATAAAATTCTTTGAATTACTCTCAAAATTTACTAATATTTCCTTATTTGCTATGGGCCAGTCAGATTTAGATCAGTTTGATAGGCTTCTAAACTTTTTACATAAGTTTTGTTGAAAGTTTGAAATTCTTGACCTATAGTAAATAACAGGCTTGATTTTTGCTTAAAAGTAAAGTTTAATTTATAACTAAAGGTTTGTAAAAATTAACTAGAATTTCATTTAGTTGCTTATAATTAGTGTAGTGGTGATTCTAATCTTAGTTTAAACCAAGAAGTCTTTTGAATGCTCGTCTATAATCAAGATTAAATATTGTATAGATAATTGGATTCAAGACTGAGTTAATGTAGCCCAGCCATGTTATGAAATTTTTTAATTTCGTCGTTGGACAGCATTTAGAACAAAACGGTAAGATGACATACATTAGGAAAAATGGCAGCCAACATATAACAAATACTCCCATTATGATGCCTAATGTTCGGGCAGCTCTTCTCTCCTTTGAAAGAGAAATTTTTTGCTTCTCTTCTATAAACTGATAGACTCCACTAGGCTTTTTTTGCAGCGGCTTTGCTTGAATCGAAGTAGCGCCTGCCGAAGATTGTGGTGGAGTTATTTTTAATGACACGTTTTCGTCATCGTTTTCGCCAGTGAAAACTTCATTGCCATCGCATGCCTGCACGCCTTTTGCATCGCTACAACTCTCTGTGGAAATATCTGGATTTTCAATATCAACATTTTTGGTTTGAGGACATAAAAGGTTATCTGCAGCACCAGCATGAGCTGCTTTTGTTTCAGTATTTGTACTTTGTTGAGTCTTAAGGGCCTTTGATTTGCCATGTTTAATGGAGTCCTTGATTTTGGCTCTTCGAGTCTTTTTGCGTTGTGCCACAACTGCCACTCTGGGCTCAGAAATTTGAAATCGTGGTTTTTCGTTGTTTGCATGAGTTTCGCTGCTTATAGATTCTTGGTCGTTTTGAATCATTGGAGTCGACGAAAAGCGGGAGTTATTACAGCAACAGCAGAAAACATTATTGCACAATATTACAACGCTTAGTGGCCTGGCTCCTCCCTCGTTGGCATTTAATGTGGAAACCGCGTCTGCATTAACTGAACGCTTTGCAAAAGTGTTTAGTTTTGCTGTTTGCGCACGTTCCCGTAGTCGTCGTCTGGTGGCTACGAAAATTTCAATATATACAGTTGCCATTATAATAAGCGGTATGAAAAAGGAACCTAGTGCTGAGTATATTACATAGCCCGGGTCCGAGTTAAGTTCACATGGAGTTGCATCTGTGAACTCTTCTGGCCAATCATTCCATCCGACCAAAGGAGGAGAACTTATTAGCAAAGATAATACCCACACTCCTGCAATTAATAATAAAACTCTGCCCACTGTTCGCTTTTGAGCATAGTTGATTGGATCTGTGATTGCCCAATATCGATCTAAGGCAATGGCACACAGGTTTAAAATAGAAGATGTGCAGCACATAACGTCACACGTTAACCACATTTTGCAAACGTAAATGCCAAATACCCAGCGACCCAAAATTGAATAGGCGACATTAAACGGCAATACTAACAATGCTACAGTCAAATCTGCCACCGCCAGCGACACTATAAAGAAATTCTGCACAATGCGCAATGGCTTGTAGGTGAACACGCTTAATATTACCAGAATGTTACCAATTATCGTCAGTATAATTATAATAGATAATACAATTGCAGTTAATATTGCTTCCCACTCGGGCACAGCTAACTTTACTCCAAAGTAACTGTCATGCCACTCTTCGTCCGGCTCAATGCATCCATTTTCAAGCAGGTTAAATGGTTCAAGTGTTAAATTTCTGTTACTGACGACCAAACCATTAACATTGCTTGTGTTCGGTAATAAAAATGTTGTCGTTGTTCCAGTGTTAACAGCAGCAGTAATTACGGTTTTGGTTGTCAGTGGCTGATATAGATTCGCAGATGAATTTGACGCTTCGGTTGAGCTTATTAACTGCATGTCTCCTGCAAATGGCATCTTGCATTTTGTGTCATAATACGATAGGAGCGAAGTAAAACGTTTTTTATGTCAAAAAAATCTGAAAGAATAAAAGAAAAATTTCATTAGCTGGTTAAGAGAAACGAGTTCTTTTTACAAAAGCTAAATTTAATAGAAATTACTAAAAGTATTTTTTTTTTTGCTTTAAAATCATTTACTCGTTATAGAAAAAGATATTTTTATGTTGATAGAACAAAGTCGGCTTTTTGAACGTAAACTTTACTTTTCTTTTCAACATACCTAAATATACTACAATTGCGAAATTATTACACTAGTACGATGAGAGTAATAGCACTATTGCATTGATTTGAATTTAAAAACAAACCTGTACACAAATTTAAAAGAGAAAATAATTGAAATAAAACTGATGTTTTAAAGAAAAATATTGTTTAAATGTTTGCTTAATGATATGTATGAAAATTTTAAAGAACTATACATTGAAAATTTAGATTGATATTCAAAGACGGCTTTTTATTTATTGATGCTTTCGAATTAAATGAAAAAAGAAAAACAGCAAGTATGACTTAAAACTTTAACGAAAAATACTTAAATTATTGTGGTATTTTATTATTTGTCTAAAAATAATAATACAATAACTATTTATACAGTAAGCACTATTACCGCTTTCATCTTCCTCATAATTTATTTTCCTAGTTCCAGTACAATGCACTGCATAGGTATGTATATAAGGGTTAGCTCCACTTATTACTGGTCTAAGACAAAAATAAAAAGAATAGCATATAAAATAACAATTTGCTGGAAAAATTGGTAAATAACTTTCTTCTTGCTTATACACTATAAAAAAATAAAATAAAGAACAAATTTCATCATTGAAAATATGTTTCTGCTTTTGGTTTACTCTCAGATTTACGATTGCAACGGCATATCAAATCAAGCAGAAGAGCAAAAAGTCACTGGTTTTATTTGCGCTCTTTCCCTTTTTGAGAACATTTGCTTTGGGTTTGCTCATTGGCAAAGAACAATAAAAACAATTGTATATGTTTTTGTTGTAAGTAGAAATACATACTTGTAAAATTTACGGCTCTCTCCTCTTCAACCATTCGCTTATAAAATTCGTATTTTGTAAAAGCAGTTAAAAATCATATTTGTTAATAATAATTTTACTAATCGTTTCAAGACATAATTTCACTCAATAATAATGCAGAGGTTTAGTTTCATGTTTGAAACCTTGCTTAGATCTTTATGTATGTTTATCGCGGCTTGTGCTTATTAACGTTCATTCTCTTTATATTGTAATTTTTATTGTTTTATTGTTAATTTACTATTATGTTGTGCACTTATGCTCATTTGTTCCTTTTTACAATGTTTTTATAAATACGTACATTTTTGCGTCGCTGCTTGTTTACTGTCAATTATTACTGACAGTTTTTTTCTATGATTTTCGTTTGCTCTTTCATTTGACTGAACTTATTCTGTTTGTAGTTGGTATTTTTTTCCTGGGGTCTTGGTAAGGAAATACCTACACAAAAAAGTAATATTACAAAGTTTTCTTATAAAACAAGGTGTCTGTCGAAAGCATCCAGCTGAGTGAAGCTATTACCAGTAGCAACAATAGAAGTGATAAAAGCAAATGGTGGGCAACGTTACTCTTTATGACATTGGTGTGTGATTTTAATATTGGCGTGATTGTCAATGTGTTCCGGCATAAAAAAAGCGAAATGATGAGGTGGTAATAAAAAGTTAAACGAGCACTTGAATACATAAATATTTAAAAGTTTTAATTTAAATTTATTTACAATCTAGAAACTAAAGGCAGTAAGTAAATTTGATAAGATATACAGTGGTGGCCACATAATTAAATTAATTTATTGTTTTGATGGTATATCTGAGATTTTGTTGTTGGTTAACTAGACGCCTTTCATAGCGTTTTCCATCTGATCCCCGCTGGAAAAACTTGGATTCACTGAATTGTGATGGTTAAATTATATAGTAAAATATTATGATTTAAGAAATTTTAACACACTTTCAATTATATGTTTGATCTCTCTCTCTATTTTAGACTTTTTTGAATAGAATTTGATGTTTAATATATGTATCCGGTGGATAGATTTTGACGACCGATATTGATTTTGAATAAAATACAAATTGTTAAGGAATTATTGCCATTTTTTTGGTATGGTTCAATTATGGATGGAATAAAATATCGGCCAAATGGCCGCTGCGACTTTGCCGGCACGCCTCCATTCGATGGGTAAAATTTTCGATGACGTTGAGGCATAATTGAGGTTCTATGCCGTTAATTTGCCGTATTGTCTCATCCCTTATGTCAGCCCTGTAGGGAATAGGTTTTACCTTGGCGTATTCCAAACCAGGGCACTCTGTTTTTCGGGTAAAGAGGGGAAGGAGTCCCTCGTTTGTTGTAGCAAATAAAACTCTAGTACTTATGCTGTGTTGGCTTCAGAAACCCTTATCAAGGGTATAAATTGGCAGAACAGGGATCAGCATGCCTGGTAAGCCCTCTGTGTACCTTGCAAGCCACACGAGGGCACTAACAAATTGTGAATAATTCACCCCGTGGAATTGGTCCATCAGCATATAAGGCCGTAAAGGCAGGCGCTGATGTAAATCCTTTTCACTCTCATCCCTTATGTAAGATAAATTTCGAACTCGTTAAAAACTTTTTATTGGTTTTTGTATAACTACTTACAGCCAATTGTCGTCTGTACGTTTTCACACTGTGAAAAGCACACAAATGATAAGAATATATATCTAAACATATATTTATATAATTGAATTCACACTCTATAATTCTCGTAATAATTAAAATGCTATCTATGTATATGTAGTGTACATAGTTTTGCCTTTATCATGTCTCAAATGCACATGTTATAAACAACAAACGTGATTGTATGAATCTGAATGAATTTTATCATTGTGGATTTTGTAATCCATTTATTCTTCTAACTAAAAATGTTTATTTATTTGTTTTTCGTTTTCATTTAGTTCTTTTTTTATTGCTCTTTTATTATTTTGCTATTTTCTAGTACATATTTTAAATTCATTCTTTTTTTTTTAATGTTCATTCGATATTTATGGCAACGTTATTGTATTCGTCATCATTCTGCATTTTGTCGTAGTTCTTGATTGTTGTAATATCTCAGATGTATTACGAGTTTACTTGGATGTAGATTATTCGCTTCATACTCATATACTCGTATGTGCACACATGCATATGTTAGTTTGTATGTACTCTCTTGTATCAATATTTCGATGTTATTATTGATGAGTCTTTTTTAACATTTCTAAGTTCTCTATTTTTTAGTTGTTTATACACTCACATGAGAATTAATTCGTTTTGTTGTAAAGTTTAAATCAAATTCTAGCAATTGGACAAAATGTGTAAAAGAATAAAAAAAAAAAACAAATTTTATAGAACAAATTTACTTCTTGAATTCTATTCCAAAATAATATTGACATAAATAAAAAATTTTGTGGCGACAAAAAATTTAAATTGATTGAAATAAGTAAAAGATAATTAATAAACGTGAATTACAGAAACGAATAACAGATTTTGTTATAGAGCATATGAAGTTGATGCGCAAGTTGCTCAGTTGAACTCAAAAGCAGCGCAACTAAATTGGCTTATGGGCAGAAATTCGGTATTGAAGCTGGATTGCAAACTTTTGTTATACAACGCAATCCTAAAGCCTATATGGTGCTACGGAATTCAATTATAGTACACCGCCTCAACATCAAACATTGAAAAAATTCAAAGGTGACAAAACCAAATTCGTCCAACGATTACTGCAGCTCAAGAATTCATAAGGATCTGTGTGTTCCACTGGTAAAAGACGAATTTTCAAAACACGACAAAGAATATCAGTAAAATGGAAGTTTACCCAAATCCTCTTGCACGCAACATACTTAATTTTGGCAGCTACACTTGGTTGAGAAGAGGAGATACTCTTGCCACCGATATTGTTCGTGCAAAGTAGCATTTTTTTTTCTAGCATTTGCTGGACTTAATAACTTTTTATGTTTAGTATTAAGATATGCATATTTATTGTTAGTTCATATTTTGAAGATTCAATATATAAATGAATGAAGTAAAACAATGATTTTTCAAAATACTGTTATATAAAAACAATGGTGCTTGTATTTTTTGTATCTAGTAGAATATTAAATAAACTGAAAGAAGGCAAAAAGAGAGGTGTTATTGTAAAAGAGACTTTTAAAACTCAGAACCAGATACATCGACAGTAACACGTACATATACTCAATTTTGTGGTGTTCAGGAAATTACTCATACGCTAGCACGTTTTTCAAATAAAAGATCAACTACTGAACGTTTGAACAATCGTTATCAAGTGCAAATTTCATATAACGTTATTATATTATATAATTTAATTTGCTTGTTCTCTTCTATACACAATAGGAAAAAAGATATCGAGGCTCGTAAAATATATATTAAAGTGGCATTCACTTACTTACGGAGAGCAAGAGAAGAGGAGAATAAAATAGCCAAACAGTTATACATATTTCGGAGTTAAGCTGTTGCTTAACACAAACACATTTTTTAAAATTCTTTGTGTGGCCGAACAGTAGCACCGATTTAGAAAAATTATATATCGTTTTAAGGTTCTTTCCGCACAGAAGTGAACGAGCTTAATTTCATTTTGATTTGATATTTTAGGAGTAATACGGCTATTAATTTGTGTCTAATACTAACAAACTAGACATGTGTATGTGTTTGACTTAAATGCAAGTTAAAAAATAATAGTGTGACAAAGAATGCGTAAAGAACATAAATTTGAGTTTTCACAGTTTTATTGGTTTCAACATTGGGTTTTATATGAGAGCGGCAAAAAAAAAAAAAAAAAATGCGGTCGTGTGGGTGATTTCCAATAGTATTAATTATAGTCCATTAAAAATTATAATTGATTTATTTAATAGAAGTTTTATAACATTAGGTAAAACACAACTAATACAAACGTATGCGTTGTTTACAGAACACAGACTAGCGTGTAGAAGATTTGTATAAGAAAGAGGCTGTCTTTTGCATGCTCGCCAGACAATTTTTATAGACGAGTTGTGTTATGTGAACAGCACATTCAGCTCTTTTATATGTAGGTATGTATATGTAAATGCAAAATTCAACAGCATCAATTGCCCCAAATAACACAGAAACATATTTCTAGAGGCATAAAAACTTTTTATGTTCGATAGAACTTTAAATCTTTATTTAGTATTTGGATATACGAGTGACAAAATGTTGCCAATTTTTAATATTAAAAATGGCTTGAATACAAAAACAGACATCAAAAATTTTCTAACATCACTCACCCTTGAAAAAGATTTTCAAGAAAACTGATAAATAAAGTTTATAATAAAGCTTTTAATAATAGATACAAATATAATATTAAGAAAGTCGAGGAAGGTTTCAATGCTGACCTATTTTGGTTTTTTAATTATACTACTCCTGCAATATTCATCTTATGCTTAACTGTATAAAAATATTCGATATAAATATTCAGTGAAAATAGTTGGCAAATTTTAAAAACATCATGCAATAGTTTCTAAAGAATCGCAAGCATCTGTATTGGTTAAAGTCGATATAAAACAAAAAATACAGATTATGGCATATTTTTTTTTTTTTTAGAAGAAAATATCAAATTAAAATTGTCAATTGCATGAATTGTCAAGGCAAACAGCTGCTAATTTAAAGAAGCAAACTTAAATCCAAACAACACAGCCAACTGTGCTTTTGCCATCTATAGAATTCACACCTTGAACGTAAATCTATTAAGATGCATATTGCTTTCAAGTAAAGTGAAAAATACACATTCAAAGTTTATAAAAGAAACTTTGTTTTATTCTAATAATTTTATAATCTCAGGCATTTCTTTTGCAACGCTCAATATGAAAGTTTTCTTGGTATTTATATACATAAATGGGTTCAAATTCATATTTTTTTTTTTTGCTTTCTTAAATTAAAAAGCACCTTTTGTAACTTATTGCAGAGATTAATATTTTCTAAAGAAGACCAGAAAAGTAATTTGCAGACTTTTTATTTTAATTTTGTTGGTCTTAATATTGCTTTCTTTGTGCTTACTTTCCTTAATAACCAGATATTTTTTAATAACCAGAAAAATGATTGAGACAAAAAATTTAAAATAAATGAAAATTTATTTGTTAAAGGCTTAAGACATAAGATTTTTGCTAAAGTTGAATAAATGACATCTCTAAGCAAAATTAATTCAATAAGTTTTTAAACTGACTAAGAGTATTTTGCCATAAAGCCTTTTTTAATTTTAATAAGAATATATTAAAACAAAATAAAATATATTCTAGACTAGCCAAGAGCACTGGTTTTCCTGCATTAGGAAGTTGTTCGGGTATTTAAAATTACGTAGCATGTTTATTTTAGTCAGAGCTATTACAAAACTATAAATTTTCTTAAAAATTCCCCAAACTAGTGTGCTTTTGAGATTCAAAAAATGTATGAACTGATCATCTGCAAGTGAACATAAAATGAATACTTAAAATAAACAAATACGGGTTCCTAGCAGTAACAAAAATGAAGTAATAATTTTTAATTCACGCTCTTATTCAACACGCTCACCATATATGCAGTTGATTGACTTTAATTAACACACATATCTAAACAAAGTAAAAATTATTTATGTTGCATTCAAGAAAACTGTTCTTTGTTTTTTCTTGCTTCATAAATATGAAGGGTACAAAATGTTCCTGTGTTTATATTTATGCAAGCATTAATACATGAACACGCACGTGCAGTACTCCAATATATGTAAAATTTTTTCTTATTTTTTTTATCAAAGTACAGTTCATTGTCATCAGTAGTAAGAGCGCTGTATTGTGTTGTTCTTTTTTTCTCAGAAAAAGTAACAGAATTATGTTACTCTCATCACTGTCTTTTTTATGTATTAATATTCAATGTACATAAAAAACTATCACTAACAATTTGTATAACACTTTTAGAAACTTACAAATAATCGCAAGTAGCTTACTGTGCAACCTAAATGAGCGCGTCAAACGTATTTTATCAGTCAAAAGTCATCATGTACATACAAAATGTATGAGACTAACCCAAATAGCGCGGTGTCAACGCTTTGCAAGTGGACAGAGTGTAAGAGAATTTACTGTCCCTCAGTTCGTTTTAAAACAAATGTTACTCATTTTTTGCGGCCATTAGTAACCACACTTTAGGTTCGTTCAGACTAATTTAGGTGCGTTCAGACTAATTCAATTTAGCGATTTTATCACTTTTTATTATTACTGTTTAGCGATTTTTATTAATCGAGGTTAGTGAATAATACTATTCATGGCACAGCTTGAACGCTTTTATTTAAGTTACTTACTACAACGTAAAATCAAAGTGTTACGTTACGTTGCGTTTTACGTCTTAATTTAAGTTGCCCTGTTGCCTTGTTGTTAAGATTGCAAAAGATTGTGTGATTTGAGTATAATTGCTTATGTGCCTACTTAGAAATTGAGAATAAATTTTTTGTTTTGCGTTAGGAGAGATAATAAGAAAGTGTTACTAACCTTATTATTATTTTATTTACTTATTATTATTATTATTAAAAGATTAAGGGCCATATCCAAAAAAAATTCTTACTTGAGTTTTAACGCATACGTTAGTTACCAAACACATTAGCACTACCATACATTTGTTAAAAAATTGTATGCAAAAACAGTACGTTAACTTTTAAATGTAGTAAGAATTTTTTTGTTTCATTCTGGCAGTGCCGTTATGTTCAATTGTATTTTTTTGAATAGTGATGCATGAAAACTAATATTCGAAAATTGAAAAACAAATTTAGAAAATAAAAAATTATTATTGTTACACAAAATAATCAATTTTCGATAAACATTTCGTGAATTTATATTTTATATAAATGAAGAATACATAATATGTAGTATATTAATTAAAATAAGAAAAATTAATAGGATTACTTATACTAGAAAATTGTTTATTATTCGAATACCGTTTTTCGTTGTATTCGTTTGATTGAATGTGCAGCACTAATATATATCTTGTTTTTATTATTATTTCAAAATTAATATTTTCAGTTTATATGCAATGAAATACATATGTCCATTTCTTTATTTAATAAGCATAAAACATTAATTGCATTAAAAATTTTCGCTAAGTTTTACTTTTTACAAGAAATTAAAATAAAGAAGTCAACTGTCATTTTAACGTACAGTTAAAGTGTATCCAATTCTACTTTAAACGAAAGGTAAGCTAACAATTGTTTTTGCATACAACGTTAAGAAATTTTTCGTAACAACTGCTTACCAAGCTTTGTTAAGTTTTTTTGGATATGGCCGTACATCTTCAATATTATTTTAAACATAAATTGCTTATAAATTATTAACTGAATCCGGTGCTCCAGTTGCATCTCTTTCAACTATTGATTAAAAACACAATCAAAGGTTATTTTTCCCGCCGTTAAGTTAGTTCGCAAAAATTCCCAAAATGGTTTTTGGAAACTGATTTTATAGCATAATTTTGAATGTCTTACCTCACTTCCATTCTCTATCAAAAATCACAATATAAAATTCATCAAAGTGAGCTCATCAATATACACATTTTCAAAACAATATTATTGTAGTTTGTTGTTTGATTTATTGTAATTTACGAGCTAACAAAAGGCCATCGCGCCAATTTTCATTACTCGCACCGGAAGGTATTTTCAAGTTTCTTAAAGAGCTAAACAAAATAAACAATTTTTGATTGTTTCATTATTTTTAGAAATATTTCTTTTGTTTATTTTCTCTGTAATATATTTTATACTTTTAATTAGTTTTTCCCATTAAAAATTATTTATTTGTTTTAAAAATTTCGTTTAAAAAAATTAGCAAAATTTTGGAGGAAAAGAAAACAAAATTACCAGAAATGCAATAATAAATTTAGTCACTATTAAGAGGCACATGCAGTATTTACTGCATCCCCATAGATTTCAATATTCGTTTACAAGAGCGTGAGTGTTTCTATAATTTTGTTTATGTGCACAAAAATACGAGAACATACTTTATATATGTTTGTACGTAAACGAGTATATGAGCCCCATGTTTTCTCGCACTCAACAGCTTTCTCGTATTCGACAACTTGAATTTTTCACCGACACGCTTTTGTGGCACATTGCTGTTTTATCATCGACATTTCGTGGGAAATTCAAGTATTGAACTAATTGCAAAACTTAAACATCTCGAGAATTGTGGTGAAAAATTAACACATTGTTGTTTGTTTCGTATGCTCGAACTACGATTAGTACGAATACAAATTAAAACACAACACACATTCGCATGCACATCCACACATGACAAACAGATAATACCCAGTTGGCTATGTTGTGCACGAAGCGTTGCTGATTTATACACAATAATACTCGACTAATAAAAAATTTCTAAACAAATGTCGCCAAAATCGTACACCTATTTCTTGTTTCTCTCAACGACCTTCTATATCAAACTTCTAACTCTATACACCCTTTCGCGAGTGACAGCAGCATTTGCCAGTCGTACTCATTCAGTTATAGGCTCAGCCTATAACCGAGATCGTTGCCAAGAGGCAAACTATGAATGACTCACCGAATAGGGATTTTCTGTTAATCTCCGAATGACAGTGGTCGCTTTCAATGGTCGTGAGACTCATTGTTGTTTATTAACACACAAACACATAACCGCAAAAGCTGCTTCATCTATACTCATGGATGGTATAAAGATTGAGGTATCGGATTTGACAATACAGTGTGATTTCTTGTCTCGGTATTTTGAAATCTGTGTACTATGTACTTCACTCCATCTGGTCTCCTTACTACTTATACCACCTCTATCCGACCGCAAATGGAATACAACTCCCATGTTTAGGCTGGCGCCTCAAAGTCTATTTTATGATTTTTCGGCAGTGTACAAGGGAGAAGCTTATCGGTCACAGTAGTCTACTCTGGGGAGAATTCGTTTTTCGTTCGCTTCGTCTGTGGAATAAGTTAACTGAAAAGTTCAAGTCAAATATTCACAAATACTACCCCCCTTTCCCCTTTTCAGAACTTATTTTCGTAATTCTAGTACAATGCTCTGCATAGGTAGGCGATATCCACTGAGTACTGGTCCAAGACAAAAAAGAACGACGCAAAGTCAGACAATGTCACTCATTCTGTCGTACAAACAAAGATGGATTACATAGAGGATAACAAAAATGTGTTGAAACAGGAAAGTATCAAATACGCGTTGATACAGGAAAGTTGACAAAATAATGTCACTGATATTGTCGTATATATGCGTTGATAAAGCGCATCTTACTGTAAAATGTCGGTCATGTTGTTATGGATAGCTCATGTTGCCTTGGATAGACTTCATGCCATATTGTTGTTTACAAATTGCTATAAAAGGCAGTAACAGGATGATTTCGATCACTCTCTCATCTACGAAATTTTCCTTAAAACTTTCTTTTAGAAATCTTAACTGATAGCAGACATGTCAAGCACTAACTGTTGGCGGAAATTTTATCGACGACAACTTTGCCAACTGGGTTGTACTTGTTAGATGAAAAATAGATGTGCGGCAAAGATTTTTCAATCTTTGTGCTTGTTGTCTGTGTTAAAAATTAAATGGAATTGTCGTTGCTCATCTTGTTTGCGGTTTGTTTTCTAAGAGCAGAAGTTAATAAAATAGATGCAAACAATTTACAATGAACAATGTTAGGCCTCGACTTGTAACTTTATTTGATTATACTCAAAAATAGGAAAAAGTTAAAAGTTTTTTTTTGTGGTTTTCTACATTACAAACCATTTTTTATGCAAATGACAATGACAAACTCTGCTGCAATAAACTTGGATCTAATAGCAATTGTTTAAAAACTATGTTACGTTTTTATGATGATATTTAAGTCATGCCTTTTTTTTTCTAATTGCTGTCTTTGGAAGAAATCGTTTGTCTCTTTTTATCTTTTTGTCCAAGGCGAATTCATACCAGGTAACGGGAAGAGCAATAAAAACAACACTACAAAAAATGTCAAGGGAAAAATATAAAAAAAAGAAAAAAAAAGAAATCAAAATAAAAAAAAAAAATAATGATAATGATCAAATGATGCCATTATATAATATTAGAAATATAACAAAAAAATATTTACAAGAAAAGAATAACACTCAATTATTTCGTGAAAATTAAAGTCTTGGATCATAGTGCTTCGAAAGGTGAAAATGGCCAGCCTGACTGACATAATTAAAAAAATTGGATTAAACATTTTTTTTCAAATTTTTTTATTCCATTGACATCTGAAACAGGTTAAAATTAAAAAAAAAAAAAAAGTGCAATTATTAGGTGGCAGCATTAGAGTTGTTGTATTACATACATAATATTTTGTTTGTGTAAAATTTACGGAAGCCGTCAAAAACATGTTTACAAAACAGGTAAAAAATAAGAAAGAAAAGTTTATATACAGAAAATTAACAAACAAATTTAATGTAACTATGCATAATTGTTTTCATAAATTGTTTTCAACGGATTTTAAGCAATTAAAATATATTTGGAAAGTTTTTTATTTGCACTTGTTCAAACTGTTTAAAATTTTATTATTTTTTCACTTCACTTTGTGTAAACACAAGCAACTTTTTGACACCTGCGCTAGTGATGCCACCTGGTTAATTGCACCATGAAAAAAGTTATCAGCTGCGTTGTCAATTTCACCTGTTATGAATTCGCCGTGCTGCTGTCGAATGAAAATAACACAATTTGAAAAAATACCAAAGGATTTACATTTTTTTTTAGAACAAAACTAAGACATATCTTTTAGATCGGCTTTAAGTAGTCGTGCAGATTTTCTAGTTATTTCACTCATAAAAAGAGAACCTCATAAATTAAAAAACCGGATTTTTTAATTTTTTTAACTCAACGATTTTGAACGCTAACGCTGCCTAGAGCTTTAAATAAAAAACTACCACGCAACCAACAGACCATGATACAAAAAAACAAGGTAGCCGCTTCGCTACAACAATACAACAATAAAAAAAACAACAGGTATTTTGTTTGTGTAAAAAGGCGAATTCACACTTCAGCTGTCAACAGTAGTTGATGAAGAACATGTACAAAAATTTAAATGGTGCCGAAAAAGGTAAACAAAACTTGACTGCGAAGGTGCCGCCATATTAACCGAATTCGCCTGAATTCGCCGATGCATCCACCTAATAATGAATTCGCCTTGCAACAGACATATCAAAGATACGAGTAGATAAGGTAAATGATACGGGATTTTGGTAAAGTAATGCTTGTAGCTCTGGGAATGAGTTTTTTTTTTTGACGTTGACAATAACGTTCAATAGCGTGAACAAGGCAGTTGATTTCATGCCAAGGCGAATTCATTACCAGGTGAACTTAACACCACAGGTGATTATTTTTTGCTTCTCGCGTTTTTTCCAATGAGACTGTCAAATTTTGTTTCTTTTGTTTACAAACTTTTTCCCGCCATTTTAATCTGAAGGTTTTTTTGCATGATTTAGTGCAATTTCAAGAAATTTGTGTGAATTTAAAAGTGAAAAACTAATATAATCTGTGATTTTAATTACAAACAATTATAAAAGCTTATATTTAACGTTTATATAAAATTTTTTCTCTGCTGAGCAATCTTAGGCGAATTTAGATTACGACATTCACGATATGTTTTACAATAACAAAATACATAGTACTGAATTCGCCTTTCCGCTTGCACTCACCTGAATAAAGTCGCCTTGATTTCATGCTTGCTAGTAAAAATCTACACAAACTTTATTACAATTTGTATGTTTTCGTAGTTAACTTATATTTCATAGATAAGATACCAGTTGATGCTTTTCTTTATATAAATTTCAATAAAAAAAATCGTATCCAGGGGCAAACGTTGCCTATCATATTTCATCATTTTGTGTTTATATTTTCATCAGCACAACCGTTTAATGACCGTCATTGCTTTTGTAGAAAGAATAATATTATGTAATGGTTACCAAACTCGTGTGATTTAAATCCATTGAATTATTATTTGTAGGATCATTTTGAGTTCTGGGACAGCCTGTAATTTTTTTCATACTAACTTTGTGATTCTAACCCGTAATTATATTTTATTTATAAACACAAAAACTGCGTAGATTTCAACTTCTCTGCAGAAATACCCAGACTGTAGGTCGAACACCCCGACAACTCACTCATCGATAGCATAGTTTCGTTATCGTGTTATTAAAAAGATTTTCATTTTATAAGTTTAAGTAGTTTTACTTTTCCTTTTTAACAAATTATTTTAAGATTCATTTATATACATATTTATATAAAATTTTGCCTGAATTTAATATTAATTTAATGCTTTAAGGGATTTTCACACATTCACGTACTCGAGAACGAAAACAATATTTACCTGGGGGCGTAGAGTAAAAAAAATATTTGTTCTGAGTATAAGAATTAAACATCCACGATTTGTGGTTCAACATAACGTACGTCTGCATATATACATATCTACTTATGTATATACGTGCACGAACAAGCAAACATGGCTACATTATAAAAACTAGACCAGGAGTTCCCAACCAACACTAGTCTGCGCACTTCAAGCGAACTTTGTCATTATTATATTTTCTTTACTTTTCTTCCTACATTTTTGAAGAGAATAAACAGCCTTTTGGCTTACCGTTTGGGAACCTATGATAAAAACTGTTGCAAACTTGTAGGCACTCTTGCACCCACTGCTTCCCTGCTTATGCTGGTGTAAACACACGCATGCGAGTCTGTACGTGTGAGTGTATGTGTTGGTGTTTTAAAATAAATTCAGCTATTTTGTTGTTGTACTTTAAGACTTTTTGTTTAAATAAATTTCAATTGAAAATCCATAAATATCAACGCCACTTTTCAATAATTATATACTTGGTACATTTCTCGCACGAGGAATTTATTTAAAAGTAAATAATTGTGAATACTTTAAAATGTGTGGGAGGATCATTTTTGATCCGAACTGTCACAATAACAACAAAGAAATGTAAATAAACAATTTGAGAAAGAAACTTTCTTCAAAGAGATCTCATTACTTTTAATATAATTTCCTCAAATAATATTTGAAATGAAAAGTCCAGTTTGTGCATTAAGGTGGTCCAGAAACAAAAAAAAAAAATGATTTTATTAAAGATAGCAATTTTAGAGATATCGAAAAGCAAAAATATGCATGCTACCTTGTAGACAAGGCGATTTATAATGCTGATGTAAAAAATATCACAACTGCAATAAAAGTTAGCAAATTGTGAGAGTAAAGTGCGGTTGCAGGCATAATTATTATATTTCAAATGGAAGGGAAAGTAAGACTCACTTGTGTAACTTGAAAAACACATTGGAAAGTTAAACAGTTTGCTAACTAAAGCACCCCATACACGTTTCAACTCAATTGGCAACTGAGTCGGTTGTTGTCCAAATCAAAGCCATATGTCAGTTGATTAGTTAAGCTATGTACGCACGGGTGTCAGATGTTACAATATTGTAAGATCTGGCAACATGCTGACAATGTAGTGACAATGAAAAATTGTCCCGCAGAAGTAAATTGTGTGTTCAGACGATCGTAAGAAAATCTTACAATTTCATTGTCAGACTATGGTCTGACAAATAATTCATCTGACAACAAAAATTGTCAATTCACACGGTTGTCAGATTGTTAGATGAAAACAATTGCCAGACATATTGTAAGGCATTGCCACTTATGTATATCAACAACTATCTGCTTGGCAGTGTTGCCCATCAAACTTTTTTCTGACAATGATGCCATTGTCAGGTGCATTAATTCTATACATCTGACAATTAAAACTGAGCTTACGAAGAGTGTTCTCACGATTGTCAGATGCCTGACAACATTGTCGTCTGACAATTGATTGACAATGGTTTTTCTGACAACGTTGTAAGTTAAAAATTGCCAGTTCACACGATTGTAATACATTTTCAGACAATTTTATTGGCAATATTGTAAGATCTTACAACCGTGTGCACGTAGCTTTCGTTTGGCAGTTGTCGAGTTGGTTGAAGAAAAATTAAAATATTTTGATTTTTTCTAGTTGACTAGTAAGTCTTTCAATTCGATTGTGCTGTATGTGTGTGATCGAGTCTCTTTATCAGTTGTCAAAATTTATATTTGTAGTGTTTTTGCAAACAGAAGGTTTTATATATTTAAAATTGTGTATAATTCCATTGAATCTAATAGTTTAATGGAAATCGTTCAATTAAGTTTATGAACTGTGTGGACAATAATCAATTCAATTGAAAGACTCAATTGACAATTGAATTGAAGCGTGTATGGGCCGCTTAAATATAAGTATATCTACATAATGGTATCGATAGTTTTTTATAGATAGTGTAGCATAAACCCAATAGAGCTAAATGCCAATAATGCAAACATATTTTTTTATATTAGATCAGTAATCATAAAGCAGGGGATGAGAGGGACGATAGAGGGAGTACTTCTTCTGGATGTTTGAATTGAACTTTGCAACAATGTAAATCACAGGAATCACGTCTGCAGGCAACTTGTTCCATAGGCGAAGCATATGGCTGAGGAACGAGTTGAGATGAAAATTTATAGTAAGCCATAATTTTTTACACTGACTGCAAGCTTTAAAAGTTAATACTCAGAGTATGAGATTATTTTAGGTTTTACCGAGCTGCCCTAATGCATACAGTACGAGTATAAGTGCTACGCTTGTGTTTTTCAAAAGGCCTTAAATATTTATGTATTTGTAATAAATATGATTTATGATTTTAATATAATAATCACATAATGAGTTTATAGATTTATTTGTTTGTGGATTTCTTCGTAAGTATTTTCATATGTGCTTGTTGCATTCAATGGGTTGTGAAAAATACTTATGTATGTATGTTTGTATTCGTATGTAAATCATCTTATTGTTTGAAATCCCTTTATAAATACACAGATTAAATCTTATTTGGCATTTTTAAACAATGGTACTCGTAGTATGAATAATGAAATAAATATGGTTAACTTAATTGAATAAATATTTAAAGAAAGTTTTTTGACAATTCATGCCAAAATTATATATGTAAATATATTCATGCAAATATACATATTTACATATAGGCTAATATCTTTTCTAATATATAAAATGAATTAAATTTCTTTAGTAAAACTGTTTGCTCTTGAGGTTTTGATAAAAATTATATGCTATATAATAACATTGTGCTATAAAATATTGTTTATGTTTATTTTTGTATAAAAATGAAAATATATGGGTGTAATTTTTTAAAATAATTATAATAAATAAATATAATATATAATAAATTTAAAAATCACAATCACGATATGAGATTGTGCTGCATGTGTATTTGAGGTACGAAAAAAATTGCAATTGGAGGTAACGTTCTGGTTTTTTTGAAGGTTTATGGACCAATGGCTTTAGCAATAGCTTGTGGTTTATCCTCACTCCAAATGCGATAATTCTGCTTATTTACCGATATATTTAAGCAAAATTTGTCTTCACCGTATAACAAAGTTTGAATGGAAATTCAATATCATTAGACAAATAGAACCATTATGTTGCTCTAGAGCAGGGGTGCCCAAAAGTTCTTTATGAAAGAACAAACACCAATACATTTAACGAACAACACGCTTTTATTTAATATTTTTTGTTGTAAAAATTAAAATATATTTACAAAAACGAAATTTACACTAATAATCGCTGTCGTCCATGTTTACCAGCAAAGCATGTGAAAGTGTTGCTGATTTGCTCTTGTGTGTGTGCAGTGAAGAAGGACAAAAAAATAATCATAAGATAAAACTATTTGTGTATTTTTCATTGCTAGTGCTGAGTGCAGTATGTGAATATTAAATTACATAGCCCTATAGCTAAGCTTTTATAAAAACAATTAATCATCAAGCACATAGGGCTTGGGCACTCCTGCTCTAGAGTAAGTCTGTTCATAATTAAATACCACACCAAACTAAACAAAATGAGAGCCTGAACAAAATATGCGGTACGATTTCTCGTTGCGCGAGAGCAAAATAAACATAACACAACGGAAGACCGCAACGGCTTTACTTGCCATAGTTAATTTATATTTTAGTTAATTTATTTGTGCATACATTTTTATAAAATTTTTTAAAAAAATTACTGTTAATTAAGTGTTAACTATTTTGTTATGGCAGTAAATAAAAAAATTATAGCTGTGAAAAAATGGTTAATTTGATAGGTTTCATTTATGTATATGTGGAGTTAAAAACCACGACACATACTAACAGGAGATGGTGGGTAAGGCCCGTTAATGTGCCTATTGTCCGTTTGCTTCCACTTTTTATACGTATCTAGTAAATTGCGATTTTTTTTTACTTTCTCAGCTAAAACTAAATAAAGTCTGACAAAAGACGAAGAAATTCACTTACCTGGTACGCCAACATCTTTGTCAATATTGCACCAAAAATCTTCTTTATACTGGAAGTTTTTGTAACTTTCTGACGGCAAATTATGAAAACAGTCATACTTCCTAACTTCTTCGATAATTCTTTCGTTATTGCTTATTTTTCCTTCTTCCACTAATATATTTTTTAAACTTTTATATATTATGACAAAGATTTATAAACTTCAAAATCCTGTTTTTTGTTAACAATAAAATATGGCCTATTATTCAAAAATTATGGCAACATTGGAAAGAGAAAGAGAGTCAAAAGTTTACAGAATAACAACCCAGCAGTCCACAAGTCATAGTGTAATTAACCAGGTGGCATCACTAGCGCAGGTGATAATTTTTTGTTTCATAAAATTGTGGGTGTCAAAAATTGTTTATGTTTACACAAACTGAAGCGAAAAAATAAAAATATTTTAAACAGTTGGAAAAAGGTCTTGCTCTTACACAATAAAAAAGTTTTCAAAAATATTTTAATTGCTTAAAATGCGTTGAAAACAATTTATAAAAACAATTTGTATTAATTTTCTTTGTTCATTTTTTTTTTTATATATAAACGTTTCTTTCTTCATTTTCTTTTGTTTTGTAAACATGTTTTTGACAGTGTCCGGAATTTTTACACAAACAAAATATTATGTATGTAGTACAACAACTCTTATGCTGCCACCTAATAATTGCACCATGCCACAAGTTATTACAATTTGCAAAGCATCCGATTGTAAGCGATTGTGTCAACAGAAAAAATCAAAATAAACATAACAGCCCGTCTACATTAGACATGAAACACTGTTAAGACATACTTTTAAAACATACCTTTGACGGCTCGATTGTTATATGGTGGAGTACCCGTATGTCTTGATTTCTCATTATTTTAACTCCGTCAACAAAAGCACATCATCACTTTGTATGCCCTTTTTTATAGTTTGTGGAAAAAAATATGTTTTTATTGCAAAATTTATAATCTAAAATAAGAATTTGAACTTTTTTTTTGGCAATTTCTCTTAATTTGAAACTATTTTTACTTTTTCCATATTAAAATGTCATTTTCTGTTAAGACAGAGCTTTTAAAACAGACGTCTTAACAGCCGTGTCAAGACGGCAAGAAAACATTAACATTTGTAGTCTACAACTGACAGTAACAGTATTTTGCTGTTCCTGTTAGTGTTCTCGTGTCAGATGTGGACAGCACTTAACAAGCACAACAAACAACTAGCATCCGATTCAGATTAGTCTTTTTCTACTCATTTTGTTAAAATGTACATAAGAAGCAATGAAGAAAACAAATGCTAATAATATAGTTTTGAACTCATCCAATCTTCGCTTACAATGTATACAGTGTTGGATGCATCTTACGGCCTAGGCCATCGCTGTGTAAATGTAAGTAGGAATTGTATACAGACTTCGGATGGGTCGCACTTACATTGTCAATGCTCTCAGATCGAAGATGTATGTGACAAAAAGTTCACTGGGAAAGTCGGCAATGAAAATAAAACACATTTTAATTTTATGCCGTTCCACACTGTTGTTTTTTACTTCAAAATCAAGAAATTATCGATACATTGTGTTCAGATACTGAATTGTGAAAAAGGCAGTGCTGCCAGCTCAACGTTGTGAAGCTCTAAAAATGTCCAATACATAATCTCTTTCAGTTCTCTCCCTAAATAATTCAGTTCTCTCAGTTCTCAGTTCTCTCCCTAAATAATTCAAAAACCACAAAATGAGATTGGGTAGGATAAAGTAATTTAATGTTTAATTTATGTCAACTTATACAGGGTGGCCCAGAAAGACCGAAGTGGTGTGAATTGCTTATAACTTTTTATTTAAGAGATATTTTTTTAATTTTTTTTTTTTAAATACATTAAATTTATGGGGAATATTTTTGGATTAGTTATTAAAAATGATATCCCGCAAGTGGTGGCCATATTCTGCTTCGCACAAATGTGCTCTTTCCAACACACTTTCCATGACCTTTCGCAAAACTTCCGGTGGTATGTTGTTAATTTCTTCTCGAATATTGGTTTTTAACTCCTCAATAGTCCTAGGCTTATTAACATAAACTTTTCCTTTTAAATAGCCCCAAAGAAAACAGTCTGGAGCGGTTAAATCCGGGGAACGCGGAGGCCAATTAAAATTGCTGTTACGAGAAATTATTCTTTCACCAAAGATGTCGCGTAAAAGAGTCATTGTGGCCCTCGCAGTGTGCGCTGTGGCTCCATCCTGTTGGAACCATATTTGCGGATGGTTTTCCACGGCTGGCCTTACAAAATTTTGCAACATATCGATCACCATTGACGGAAATGGCGACACCTTGTTCATTTTCAAAAAAAAATGGGCCAATGATCCTTTCTGAAGAAACACCGCACCAAACGGTACACTTAAGTGGGTGCAATTGTCGTTGATGAAGTACTCTCGGGTTTTCCGTAGCCCATATCCTACAGTTTTGCTTGTTAACGAACCCATTTAATTGAAAATGGGCTTCGTCACTCATTATTAAGTTATGAATAAAATTTGGATTCTCTTGTGCTTTTTGCTGGAAATAATTTGAAAAGTAAATTTCAACAATTTGGGCACGTTGTTCAATTGTGTATTGCTCCATTATAAATTATCCAAGTCTTCTTTACAAAATACTGAAAAGAAAAGAAAAAAAAAATTATAATAAAAAAGTTATAAGGAATTCACACCACTTCGGTCTTTCTGGGCCACCCAGTACAAGAATATTTTTTTTTTGTACTGAAAATTGTGCGAATTTGAAAAAATAACATTTTTTGTTTTTCATGAGGTGTGTTCATTTACTAAAAATTTTCACAAATTTGTAACAATTGTTACTAGAAATCGTTCATTAACCCAAAAAATTTGCAACGAGAGAGCGTCAAAAGAGCGAAACAAATTGAGAGACAGAAAAATTCTTGCAAGTTTTTACAAGTAAAATTTTTACTTGCAATAATTATTCAAACAGCTGTTTTGTGTTTGTGTTTACAAAACAATATTTCTAAATTAAGTTAAAAATAAAAATATTGTGGAAAATTTAAGAAATTGTAAGTGTATGTGAACTGTTAAAACGATAAAAAGTATTAAAAGGGTAAAAAATTTATTTTTGTGTAACTTAGGAACAACAGAGGTAAAATAAGGTGTCTAATGGCAATGAACTAAGCAACACAGTATCTGGCACATCAATGGCAAAGGATGTTTCGGCAAATTTACTTGCTTGGGTGTGTTTAAAACTTTTAGAAGAGCAATTAAATTTAAATTTTTAATTATATTAATATTTTTCAAGTTTTAAGCTCTGAAATGTTTTTGTTTCTTTCATTTTTATAGACCGGCTGTTATTTTTAGTATTATAAATATTATGAGTACCTAGCTACTCGGTACTTTACACTTTGAAATTAATTTGAAAAAAAATTAATTTGAAATAAAAGCTGTGTATGCAAGCTGTTATAACGTATAAAGCGGCCCATACATATTGAATTGAATTGATTCTTGGCCATACTCTTCATAAGCTGAATTGAAATATTTCCATTCAATTATCGGATTCAATGTAATTAAAGACAATTTTAAAAATTATATATAAGTTTTGACGGCTGATCAGGAGACTCGAACACACACAGTACAATGGAATGAATTGAGAGACTTATTAACCAACTTGAAAAAATCAAAATCTTTTGATTTTGCTTCAACCAACTCGACATCTGCAAACTAATCAATTCAACTAGCCATACGCGCCTTGATTTGCACAACTCAATTGAATTCAAACGTGTATGGGGTGCTAATTAAAACTAGATATTTTATTCAACAGTAGCTAATCACCCTTATAGTGCTTAGCGTATTTCGACTATGCCTAGTACTAGGTTAAATAAAATTGTAAAACTTTTTATTATTCAGTCAATACAATGCTGAATATAAATGACCATAATCATATAATTTTTATTATAATATTCATATATGTATAATATGTCCAAAAGATATAAGGATAGTTATTAAGCACTTATACATACATATACACAACAACTCTACTCTAACTTGCAAATCTTTGCTAGTAAAGTGTTCATTTACTTCTTCACATTTTTGAGAGTAATTTTGAAAAATTTCTTGTTACTCTCTCGTTGCTAATTTTTACTAGTAAAGTAAATGAACACACCTATGTTTTATTCCTAATATCACTTCACTCACTCTCATTTGCTATATTTATATCATATTTTATTTTCATTCAAGTGACAAGGGGATTATATCGATACTAACGAAGAGATAAATATGGACTAATTACTTTAGTAAAGAATTTGTGGATTGTCTTCAGAAACAATTTTTTTTTATAACAACAATTAAAATAAGTTAAGCCTTAAAAATTACCGTAAAAAATATAACATGATTTTGGCAGCAACTTTAAAAGAAAATACAAATTATAGGCATGGTCTAGAATCAACGTTTAATTGTGCTCTTAAGACAGTTTAAGACTTGTATGAAAAGCTTTTGTGCTTTAAATGTATTCTTTTTTATATTATTTACTACGATCTTTTTTTTTTTAAACAAAAATAAACCAATTTTTTTTTTTGTTAAAGAGCATACTTAAGGTTTTAAGCTCCCATAAAATTTATCTTTTATAGAAATTGTTATTACAAAAGGGTCATAAAAATCCCTTTATCAGATTATATTCAAAATAGGTAAAAGAAAATGAGAAAGGGTTGCTGCAACTAAAACTTGTTTAGGCAACCAGCATTGTGTTTAGTCCCTTTGGTCACCTGAAGATGTTGCTCTTTTGGCCTGTCATTATACGATATTAAATTGTAGATTTTATATTTATTTATTTTATTATTTTAGAAATTTATGTTCATACAAACTATACATACACACTTATGTACATACATAGACATGTATCTATATTTCCAATTACTTTTTTCAAATTATTTTATATTCATACATCTTTTGCCATTAAAAATATTCTTTTACAAATGTAAATTAAATATCTATCTATTTGCATTTGAATGTGTAAGTATGTACTTGTATGTACATACATATATACGTACATCTTTTTTGAATACAATTAACTTTTTTATTTGCAGAAAAATCCAAAGCCACCTGCCACGCTCCGTAATATAAATTTGCTATAGAAGACTTTCAGTCGCTTTGTGTTTTAATTGCTTTTCTTTTATCTACAGCAAACTAAATATTTGCTTTTTGTTCATGAGTATCTTAGGCATGTGAATGTAAAATTAAATGCACAAATGACAAGATGAAGATGATGCACATTAGGCGTATTGCTTTTCATATATTTGCAAATTAGAAAAATTTGTATGGCATAATTGAACAGATCATTAACAAATCTATATAGTCGTAATATTTGTTTGCGATACAATTAAAAATTAATACTTATATATCGGGTGGTTAAATTTCAAGCGCCGATGTTGAATGTGAACCACACCTAAACGCCAAGTTTTTTTTTCGAATTTTATTTGACATTTCTCTGTTTCAGACTTACTCAATTTGAACCACGGAGAGATATACAATCCAACAACGTGTTAAAGTTATCCAGACTTATTATGAAAATGATGATCAATTTTCGAAGAAAATCATCTTCAGTGATGAGGCACATTTTCACCTCAGTGAATTCGTCAATAAACAGAATTGCCGCATTTGAGCGAATGAGAATCCAAGAGTGACTGTCGAAAAACCAATGCACCCACAAAGAGTGACTGTTTGGTGCGGTTTATGTGCTGGCGGCATCATCGGGCCGTATTTTTTCCAAAATGAGGCCGGTCAGGCAGTTATTGTGAATGGTGTTCGCTATCGTAAGATGATAACGAACTTTTTATGGCCCGAATTGGATGATATGGATGTAGACGATATGTGGTTTCAGCAGGACGTTGCCACTTGCCACACAGCTAACGAAACAATTTCTCTTTTGCGCAACATATTCAATGGCCGTGTTCGCCATTGACATCGCCGTAATGGCGATGTCAATTGGCCGCCAAGATCATAAAGAATGAGATAATTTGGCACATTAACGGCATAGAACCTCCATTATGCCTCAGGGTCATCGAAAATTTGGACCATCGGATGGAGGTGTGCCGCCGTGGTCGCGGCACCCAGTTGGCCGATATTTTATTCCATACATAAATGAATAATACCAATATATCATAATAAAATAAAATTACAATAATTTCCTAAATAGTTTGTGTTTTATTCAAAATCAACATCGGCCCTTGAAATTTAACCACCCTTTATTATGTGTATATTAATGATAAATAGTCGAACTTATTGAGTATTTCTAATATTATATGATGGTGTTTGTTTGGCTCCAGTTCAAACCTGGCTTTCACCAAGAATTATTATTATTTCTAATATTATATGATAGTATCATTCGCCTGGCTCAAGTTCAATCCTGGCTAAAGCCAAGAAATATTTTTATTTTTTAATTATAACAATATTGCCGCGATCAATAACTCTTGATCAAAGAAGACAGGAAAAAATAATTGAATACTCTAAGTGCCAGTTCACGGATAACGAAACTGTTTCGTTCATTCGCACAGTTACATTTAAAACAAAAACAACGTTTAAAGTTTTGTTATTGTTTTATATATTATTGCGCGAACGCAAGAACAGCTGGGGGACCACTAGGTGTTTCGCAGTCGCTACACTGCTCATCAGCACGCACTAGGATTCGAACTGGACGAAAGCCAGGTTTGAACTTGAGCCAAACAAATACCATCATATAATGTTAGGATTAATAATTCTTGTTACTTTCTCCTCAAAACTTTACGACTTTTAATGTTTTTCCTTACGATTCCACGTTTCTGTAAAAGTACTATAACATAAGTTGAGGAATAAATGATAAAACCAACACAAAAGTATGTTCCCAGTAAACGGAAATGTGGACCGATAATAATTCGAGAAATAAATTAACAATGCTACAACTAACTATGCTTTTCATTACGTTTCCACGTTTCTGTATGTGAACCAGTGATCACCAAAAGTCATGTTTTTGCTTGATTAACTCATGCACTAAAATTTGTAATCAACAAAAATCGGGCAACAAAGTTCAACGCTGAGTAAAATCAACTCGTTTTGTAAACATTCTAAATTTCTAATAAAAAAAAAATCAAGGAACAAAGTTCATCGTTGAATGAAATCAACTCGCCTTGGAAGCCATCTGAATGTGTAATCAATGAAAACCTAGCACAAAGCTCAATGTTTTGAAAAAATCAACTCGCTTTGTAAATATTGCGCGTTTGTTTTAGTACTGAGTGAAATCGGCTAAACGTTAGATGTTGCTTCGATTGTGTGTTGTGGAAACAAATTTGAAACATATTTACATACATATTTTGTATGTTAAAGTAAAGTTAATTTAGAAGCGCAGTGAAACAAGTGTAGTTTTTGTTATATGTATTCCATTGTGTTTTTTAATAATGTTTAAAAATAAATACAAATTTGTTTTTTTCTATGAAAACCTTTTGTTTCTATGTAAGTGCATTGTATGTCTATGTATGTCAACAGAAACATACAGAAAACCTGTTGCATACATCACTGCATTGATTTTTGTTAATTTTTTGTTTTTCTTTCAAAACAAAAATTCACACACAAGACATGAATGCCGAACTATATGCGCATTCATTTATATTCCAGCAT
Organism: Thecocarcelia acutangulata; assembly: GCA_914767995.1. Taxonomy (NCBI): domain Eukaryota; kingdom Metazoa; phylum Arthropoda; class Insecta; order Diptera; family Tachinidae; genus Thecocarcelia; species Thecocarcelia acutangulata. The sequence continues at coordinate 121,474,961 of OU612096.1, read as the reverse complement.
GAACCTTAACGATGAATTCACTCACATAGCGAACATGCCGCTCAGTGTGTTTACTGATTAAAAATCAACTGCGTATTTGTGCGGCTGAATACAAAATCATATTTGAACGAAATGAAATGGTTTTCATGTTGTTGAGCAAGTATGATTTTTTTGCAATCACTCAAAGTTGTTCTCTGATGTGAACAAAAACTAAGTCAATTAGAGGAACTTTTTCCAATTTTTCGGGATAGATGAACAACTAAAACTTAATGAAAGAAAATTGCTAAATGAAAATGTTCAAGCTAAGTCCAAAAGAGTATTGATTAAAAAAGTAAGCTAGTACGGTTACGTTGGTTGTGATGAGTTCTTACCTTTTTCAAATCCAATCTTGTATTCCTTAAATGTAGTATCAAAATTTTGTGTTGTAGTTCCTTATATAAATCAAATCAAAATTGTTATTCTTACCGTTCCATTTCATTTCGTAAATTTATTACGAGTTTAATTCCATTTCTTAAAAAATCTACTGGCAAGAAAAAGTACGCGCAAACTCGATCTGATTACACGATCGTGAAAAAAAATTTTTTGATAAAATAATTGCAGACAAGACCAATAATATCTATAAACTTTAAATAAATAAATGTTCTATAAACAGCACATAACACTAAATTAAAACTGATTGTATTATCAGCAATTTGTTTTTATAATTTTTAAAAAATTTTTTACCAATCCAGTTGAGTTAAAATATTTAAGTACTTAGTTTATGAATACATATAATAATAAGCAAATTAAATGTAATCTTTCAAACAGTGTTTTTGTGAAATTGGCTCATTATGTCCCATTTAAACTTTTATTCACAATTGGCTTCTTGTTTTGGCCTTGTTCTAAGTGTCATTGCCCCCTTTAGTGATTGTAAAGTAAGGCAACGTTCTTGCCAAGTTTTCATAATACTTGTACTAAGTGATTGGCTTTTGGAATTTAATTTTTCAATTTGTTTAGGTTGTATTTAAGAAATATATATAAAAAACCCCGCCAGCGCAATTTTTTATATTTTATTGCTTTAAATTCAATTGCTTGAATATTTACGTGGGTTTTATTACTGTCTACTTTTTTAATACAAATCGAAGTAACCAAAAGTTACTCGTTGTAAGATCGTTATTTAGAAAAGTAAAACATAAAAAGAACACTGTTCCTCGTTTTTATTGTATTTTAATATATATTTTTAAAACATTGAACTGTTTTATTGTCATTGGATTTCAAAAGACAATAGAATATAAAAGCATGTTTACACGAAGGCCAACATTCTCTCATTCATGAGAGAGCATGAGCCAACATTATTTGCCATAAAAATTTTGAGAGCGAACCAACCTTCTCGGTTCACTTTGAATGTTATTGCAAACCATGTAAAATTCACTATCATCTCCAAGTTTGATAACAAATTTTCACATATCGATTTCCAAAAACTGTAAGCAAAGAAACAATTAATGAATGAAGAAAAACGTTGAACATTTAAAGCAAAATACAAGTTTTAAATAAAAACTTTTAAGCCGATATCCCCAGTTGCTTGTGCTTCATTAAACATAGTTTATTATAATTTAAATTATAATAAATTTGTAAATAAATAAATAAATAAAAACACAAGAAAATAGTGAAACATATAAAATATAATATAATAAATATCGGGTGGTTAAATTTCAAGGGCCGATGTTGAATGTGAACCACACCTAAACGCCAAGTTTTTTTTCCGAATTTTATTTGACATTTCTCTATTCTAGACTTATTCAATTTGAACCATGGAGAGATACACAATCCAACAACGTGTTAAAGTTATCCAGACTTATTATGAAAATGATGATCAATCTTCGAAGAAAATCATCTTCAGTGATGAGGCACATTTTCACCTCAGTGGATTCGTCAATAAACAGAATTGCCGCATTTGGGCGAATGAGAATCCAAGAGTGACTGTCGAAAAACCAATGCACCCGCAAAGAGTGACTGTTTGGTGCGGTTTATGTGCTGGCGGCATCATCGGGCCGTATTTTTTCCAAAATGAGGCCGGTCAGGCAGTTACTGTGAGTGGTGTTCGCTATCGTGAGATGATAACGAACTTTTTATGGCCCGAATTGGAAGATATGGATGTAGACGATATGTGGTTTCAGCAGGACGGTGCCACTTGCCACACAGCTAACGAAACAATTGCTCTTTTGCGCAACAAATTCAATGGCCGTGTTATCTTACGTAATGGCGATGTCAATTGGCCGCCAAGATCTTTGGGGTTATTTGAAAGAAAAGGTGTACGCCGATAAGCCAGCAACAATTCAGCAGCTAAAGGATGAGATAATTCGGCACATTAACGGCATAGAACCTCCATTATGCCTTAGGGTCATCGAAAATTTGGACCATCGGATGGAGGTGTGCCGCCGTGGTCGCGGCGCCCATTTGGCCGATATTTTATTTCATACATAATTGAATAATAGCAATATATCATAATAAAATAAAATTACAATAATTTCCTAAATAGTTTGTGTTTTATTCAAAATCAACATCGGCCTTTGAAATTTAACCACCCTTTATATATAAAAAACTAAAAAAAAATGCTTCGATATCAAATGTGAAATTTTTCATTCACTATTGTTTAAGCTTCTTCTTAAGTTATATATATAACCAGATAATTATTTTTATAAAGCGTGATGAGTTTCTTTTTTGGTATTCCCAAACTCGGCTTCAGGAATCACCAAAGTCCCCCCCTTTCCAGGAAGCAATACAGCAACTTCAATTTTCACACTAAAGCGAATGACCGTTTATGGTTCAGATGCATGTTCCACGACACCGAGCATGAAAACCCGGTTAACAAAGGGGTTCCGATTTTTTTTGGAAATTCCCAAAATCGGCTTCGTGATCCCCAAAATCCCCCACTTCGCCGGAAGCAAAACGGCAACTCCAATTATCGGACTAAAGCTGCAGTTCTGAGCATACAGTTTTATATACCTACATATATAATAATCTCTCCTATGGCATAGGTGTTGAATAAATACTAACAATCAAACATACAAGTGAAACTAATATCAGTGAACTAAAAAGTTGCACTAAGTACTTGCCAAGCCGAATTAATTATTAGGTGGATGCATCGGCGAATTCAGGCGAATTCGGTTAATATGGCGGCACTCTCTCTGTCAAGTTTTGTTTACCTTTTTTGGCGTCATTTAAATTTTTGTACATGTTCTTTATCAGCTACTTTTGACAGCTTAAGTGTGAATTCGCCATTTTACACAAACAAAATACCTGTTGTTTTTTTTATTGTTGTATTGTTGTAGCGAAGCGGCTGCCTTGTTTTTTATATCATGGTACTTGCATGAAAAACATAAACTTCAAAATCAAACAAGAACAGGCATCGTCTGAGCACCGAGGTTGCCATTGTCAACTTAGAAATTTCAAAACGCACCAAAATGGGAGAAAAAACGCGTTATATAAGAAAAATGCATCAAATGTGTTATTATTATTGCAATTTAAAAAGTTCTCCACAAAATGGTTAAAAGGATAAAAAAAAATTTTTGGTCTTAAAATTAATAAAAAGGAACTTTTTTCCTTTTACTTAATGTGCTGTTTACAGAACATCGGCAAGCCAGACGTTTATGCAACCCGTACGAATCTGTTTCAAAGCCTTTAAGACCCTTTGCCCGATATAATATTTCATAAATAGTTTTTCTTTATCCTAATTTTTCGACCTTTTTCTTAAATTAAGATGAAATGATCTTCAAGCTTGAGGTCTTTTTTAAACAAAAAAAAAAAAAAAAAAAAAAAAACAAAATTTATAAAAAAGACCTCAAGCTTGAAGATCATTTCATCTTAATTTCATAAATAATCCTATCCTCTGTGCTTTATGATTCAAGAAAAATATAACAGCCATAAGACTAAAATTTGTGTTGTCTATTTAATTAAAATCTTGCGTTAATTTTGGGGTGCACTAGTCATACCAGAGTTGTATCTACAAGTTAACAATGTCAGCACTTTGAGCGTGTGCTAAAGATGACGTAAACTTTAGTAACCCCCAAAATCAATCAAGTCAAAAACACTTTCCTTTAAAAATGGTATGACGTCAAAAGGATACAAAGCAATTCAACAATATATTTATTTTCCTTTTAAGAATGAATGACGCTGTTGCTTAAGTATGCACACATATTTATTGTCAGCTTTTCTTTCGAAAAACATAAATTCATATTTATTTCCTGTTCTAGTCCTTTTTTATACGCGTGTAACCTTTAAAGCGTTTTGTTTTTTGTGACTGCTCAAGCATACTTGTTTGCAAACGAATTTAAGTACTCGTATACGAGTATATTGGAAGCCGTATGTTTGCTTATTACTTTATCAAAATTCATAGAAAATAATCATACACCAGTTGTTTAGACCAAAAACTGGATAAAATACATTTGCATATAAAATACACAAGTCTGTATTGTTGACTTTACCGCGAATATTTACGGAAATACGCAACTTCTTTTAAAATTCTGGAAGACTAACTGCTATGCCCAAATTATGTAAATATGTATTGCTTGGAATATACTTGTTGTGTTTACTGTAATAAAAAAATATTAAATTAAATTAAAATTTACCCAACGCCAGAAAAAAATACATAAATAAAATTTATTTCCTTGCGGGCGTAAAGATTGCTAATTTAAATAAAATAATAATGGGGATTTAAGACACTTGCGCATACTGTAAAAGCTACTCTTATAACGAGTGGTCCAGAACACAGGATGATAATTGTAAATAAAACAAAATGTTTAATATCTTTTAATATAATAGAAGAATCTTGAAAACTAAGTATATGTGAAACAAAATATCGGGCAAATGCTCACCGCGGCTTCGGTAGCATACCTCTATCTGATGGTCTACATTTTTTTTTATTAGCTCCGAGATATAACTGAGGTTCAATATCGTTAATGTGCCGAATTATCAACTCCTCTAGTTCTAGCATTGTTCTTGGCTTATAGACAAACACTTTTTTCTTTTAAGTTTGAAAAAAACTAAAACTTATATAAACAAAGCTCTTGAAAACCCCAGTGCAACTTATGAAAGTTCAGCGAAGTAATAACACCTCAAGTGCTTTTTTTTTGTTCAGGTGCTACTACATGTTTCTCCAACATCCGGAGCTGCCCTAATACTCATATTCTTGTCTCTCTCTCTTTTTTCTAGCATACTTATGTCGTTGGAAATTAATTTTATTACTAAAAAACAATAACAAAAGTAAAATGATAATGGCGAATATAATACTATATGTAATCATGATACGAGTATTGTGCACCACTTACAGGTTTATGATTTATATTTTAAGTGCCCTTTTAAAAGTTTTCAATAAACGTATTGTAACTTACTTAAGTATTTAATTATAATGGCATAAAGGAAGACGAACATCCATTGAACTCAATGTGCAACAGAGTTTTCACAACAAGACATGAATTTTCGAAATACATACATATACATACACGAATGTATTCATATACCACGTGTCATGGCATGTGATGCTTCTTTTTGAAAATGCATTAAACATATAAAATGCATTTAATATGTGATAGAAGCAGCGTTGCCCTTTTGATACTAAAGTGTCAATTTCACCCTTTTTTGAAGTGCATGTCTGTGAGACTTTTTATGACACTTTTTTTGAAATACCCTTTTTGACCCTTTTTTCAAACATGAAACTTTTTGTTGAGAATGATCGAACAGCTCTTTTATCTATGCATTAATACCCAGTTCTTATTCATATTTAAGTAAAGTTTTATATTAAACTGGTCTTGTATATATTAACATAATATTGATAATGAAATCTTTATTTGTAACAAGTATGTAGGTATGTTTATATACATATATGTATAAAATATGTATATAAACATTTATATATACGTTGAAAACAAAATAGTCGAATAATTTATACCAAGATTGCAAATATAAATGTGATTTGTTTTATTAATAAGGCTGAAAAAAGGGGGCTGCAACGAATTAAATTCGTTTGGTTGTTTCTGGGGTTTTGTTATCAACTCTGTTTCAGCGTTGCCCAATTTGATCAATTTTTTTTTATTAAAAAGCTGGTGGCAGCCTTGTTGAAGCGGCAATTTGATTTCAACAGCCATTCTAGATTTTCTGCCGAGCACGCCACAATTAATTGAAGAGAACAACCCACCAGCCTGTTGATGTTAGAATTGTGTAAGTTTTATGGATTGTAAGTTTTATGGATTGATTGCACCTTTACAATTAATAAATTTTTTATATATGTAGATAATAAAACCATATAATACTAATTACTACATTTGGTGTTTAATTATAATTCCCAACTTCGACAAAGTTACTGCCGTAACTAATAACTGCCTTCAGAACAAGAGCTGTGTTTCAAAAAAGTTTCTAAAGCCCAGTTTAAGTTCCATTTAAATATGAAAATCAATTTCCCACTACAAATTTGAATCAAATTTGAGAAGAAGGAGAGACAGCTGTGTGTTTCAAATCGCTTTCTAAAGCCCAGTTTAAGTTTCGTTTAAATACGAAAATCAATTTTTCACTTTAAATTTGAGAAGAAGGAGAGATCTGTGTAGCACAACTGGTAGCGATTCCTTACCCAGTGTTTAGACATACGAGTAAGAGTTCGAAAAACTCAATACACTCACATTTTTTTACTGCTACATTCACATTTTTGGCACTCGCAGGTCTACTCGCAGCTGAATTTGCATGCGAGTGATTTTTTGCCACTTCCATGCAATCAAATGTCAAACAAACAAACAAACAGTGTTACCGTGTAAATAATTTTAAACAAATCACTGGATCATTATAAAATTAAAACCTAATTTTTAGCTAGTTTGTATGTTAATTTATTAAAACTAATACTATAGATAGAAATGTTTAAATTATAAAGCGTTAATATCAATAATATAGTGATAATACAAATTAATGCCAACTATTTTCTAAAAATATTCTCAAGTGAAAAACACGGCAACTCCAGTTTATAAAGACAGCCAAAGAAACAAAATATATGTAGGAAACAAATTGTTTGAAGTTCACGTGCTGACGACAAATTTAAAATGAACTCTCACTCGCATGTGTAGACAGAAATGAAAATTGCAAGAGATTCAAGTTTTTCGAAGAAATTTTCGTTGATAATACATATTCAGCACTCGCATGAGATTACTCGTATGTCTAAATGCAGGGTTACTTTTAATACTTTTTTTTTTTAGTTAATAAACACAAAAACTGCGAAGCTTTTTTGCTTGTCTGCAGTAACACCCAGGGTCTGTGGCAGGAATCGAACCCACGACCTCGAGACTGTTAGTCGAGTACTCTACCAAATCAGCCATCGAGGCACCCAATACGGTTTCTAAAGCCCAGTTTAAGTTCCATTTAAATACGAAAATCAATTTTCCACTATAAATTTGAATCAAACTTATATGTCCAAACCTCTTCATTTAAGTATTTAAATTCAGTTCATTTCCATTTTGTGTGGTTTTGTGTGCTTGCCTTAGTATTAGAGCAAAACAGGTATATGAGCTATTGCATGTAAAATATATTTTAAAATTAGTCACTAATTTTGTACTAATTAATTATGTTATTTAATTAAAATTACATCACATGAAATAAACTTATCAAGTTTTTTTATGCCGTTCATATATTTAATACTTTTCTTTAAGAATCGTTCCATTCATTTAATAACAAACAGCTGTTCTATGGAAAACTTTCCACAATATTTGGAATTTAATTGAAGCTGCCAGACTTTCATATATATAAGAGGAATTGCTTAAGACTGAAAAAATTGAACTTGCATTTAAATAAAAATTAGCTAATTTTTAATTCAAAAATTAGACCTGAGTAAAATTAATATTATTTCAACTGATTTAAACTGATTATTAATTATATTTGAACCATTTTTCTAGATTACACTTTTATTCAAATACAATAACTTTTGAAGAATTTTTGTTTAGTTTTCTAACGGCCTTATGTATAATAAAAAACCTTGTGCTAACTAACTAGCTGCTATCTTTCCTTTATTTTATACATTAAAAAAATTAGCAGCTAGTTAGTATACGATTTTAGCATAAGGATTTTGATTACACATAAGGCCGTAATAATTTTACCCTGTTATTCATGAAAATACCTTTTTTTTGCAAATAACCCTTGTTGTGAAAAGTTTTGAAAGTTTTCAAGGGCAACACTGGATGAAAGTATGGTATATGAACTGTAATAAACTAGGAGAAATGAAAGGGAAAATTTAAAGCGATGTTGTCTTGATTCATTTTCAAGGCTGGCAAAACTGGTAATTTTTCGAAAATATGTGCCGCAGTTAATAGTAGAATAGTATGGGGACATCCATTTGGAAACATAAATTTGTATTGTAAAATTAAAACGAACCGTTGCTCTCATCCGACGCAAGTAGAAAACTGTCTTCACCAAAATTTGTAACATTAATGGATCTTCACTTGATGCTAGGAATGATTTTATGAGATTTTTAAAAAAAAACAGTAATCTAAACTCGATGAGAAAATAACGGTTATTTCATATTATTCTGTGAGAAAACCAAAAACAAATCAAAAACAATCAGAGTGATTATTTTAAATCCAAATAATTAAAAAATCGGAATCGAATTCCATTTCAAGTGGATGTAAGTCTGTGGCATGGCCGTATATCTAATTTTGCTAAATTTTGGGCTGTCTAAACTTTTTCAAAGTAAGATTTATATTTTTATTTTATTTTTTATTTTTGCCAAAAACCTTTTTAAATTCTTTTTTGCCGGCAAATTCATGTTAAAAAAATTCATAATTCAAGGAAATTCTATCAGCATTCCAGCTTTTATATAAATACTTGGGTTTTTTTTTTCAATAAATGAAAAAGGAAACATAATTCATATTTTTCGCTTTCAGCATTTTTGGAAATATAAAAGTTTTCCAATTGGTTTTCCTTTTATCAAGAAATTTAAAGGTTTCACCTTAAGCAATTCCTTCGAAAACGCTCGTTACATAAAGTTGCTTTAAATTTTATTTTTTTGTCGCAATAAAAAAAGCAGTTGAACTTAAAGTTCACATTTGGCAGAAGGAAATAATTATTTCGTCAAAAGGACCACAACCAGGAAAATTGGAATAAATAAGTGAATTATTTTTTCAAAAGACTTTATTTCCCATTGACATTTTATATATAATAAAGAAAACGGAAAATAAATAATTTTTGCAAGATTTTTTTTTTTAATTTGATTGCAGTAAGTTCACGCTTTTTATGGCTGAGTGATTTATAATGTCATCAAAAAACCACCAAATGCTGCAAAACGTATATTTAAATTGGAGTTTGTAATGCATATAATAAATTACTTGAATACAAATTTAAATAAGCAGCTTCGTAAGGAAAAGCTTAACGAGGCAGTTTGAAATCTAAGCGTGCAATAATAAATGTGCCTAAAAATAAACTTATTTAGGCGTTATAAGCAGTTGTTAACCGTTCAGTTGCATCATCAGCTACTGATCATGCGAAGTGCATGTTTTCACATACAAAGTGTTTCTTTGGAGTTCTGCAAATGTGAATCTTAACAAAATAAAAAATCATGTAAATGATAGTATATAAATTAGCAGATAGAAAATTTGATGACATTATTGTTTAAATATTGGCTGTACAAGTTAATAATGTCGCTTTGGTCAACATATAACATAACTATCACACACAAGTATATGGTTTGTGTCAATAATTGTGGGCAAACGTCTGCCATTGTAATTCAGGGGTCTAATCACTGCATACGATATCGAATTAACTATCGTATCGAATAACATTACGATACATCTAAATTATGGCAACCGATCGTGATTTAAACAAAATGCAATAGATTGAAGACCATACGTTCCTTAAAAGTAGGAATACAAAAAATAAATCCTTTAACTTTTTTTATATTATTGCAATACAGTTTATTCGATATCGTATGCCGTGATACCAAAATGAAAAATTTCGATAATTTTGCTCGATATCGTATGCGGTGATTTGGCCCCAGTATTTGATGGATGCCAAAGTGTAGATACACGTTTTTATTAATCGCTTTATTAATGTCGAATTTTGTTAGCATTACTCGACGAAGATTGTTCTTAAATGCAAGAAGAGGTTGCAGTACTGTTGAAAGTCACACAACAAGCCATTTCGTGACTTTTTAAAGTGTTCGGACTCATTCAAAAGCACGGAAATTGTGTCCTATATGAAATAAAGCCGAGAGGCGTGAGAGCGATCAACGAAAAACGACCGGAGTATTCGATCAGACACGAGGCTATAATCTTCCATCATGATAAGAATTAGCCACATCTTGCAAAACTTGTCGAAAACTATTTGGAAAATAGTGGAGGCTTTTACTTCAACCGCCTTGTAGCCCAGACCTTGCGCCATCTGACTAACTTTTCTTTTTCGATCGATGCAGAATGCGCATACCGTAATATGCTTCAGATCAGGGCATCAGAAATTATCTTGATTCATTTTTCACCTTAAAACCAGAGCAGTTCTTTTGACGCGGAAACCATATGTTACCAGAAAGAACGGAAAAAGTTTGAAAGCTAACGATGGACAGTACCGAGAATAATATATCAATTTATTTTGTTCTTATACTAAATGCGTTTTTCAACCAAAAAGTCTGCATTATTAACTTGTATACCCAATACGATTTCGGTGATGTGGCTGCTACGGTAGTCGAGTACAAAGCGCAATATGGGGCACCAATTTTCACCACCTTTTCCCAGTTTTTATGGCGATATTTCACCAATAACTTCCAATATTGATTTCCAAGTTAGTTATCTCCCCCCAGGGAGTAGTGTTTGCCCTGATGTATTCCTAACTATGCAACCTAAATTAGCGTGTCCAAATAAATTTATCTATCAAAAATCTTCATTTACATACAACACGCATGAGACCAAGAATATCAAATTCTGACAGTGCATTAGAGAGAAAGCTTTACTGCCTCTCAGTAAAGTTCGCTTCAAAATAAATGTTACTCATTTTTTGCGGCAACTAGTAATCACACATTTGGTGCTTTCAAACTAATTTAGCGACTTTATCACTTTTAATTATTTCTATTCAGTGACTTTCATTAAAAAAAGGTTAGTAAACAATACTGTTCATGGCACAACTTTAACGCTCTTATATAACTTACTTACCTAGTGTCTACAACTCTGACATCATATCTGAGAAAACGTCGTCAGAATGAGAGAACGAATTTCTTTATGCCCATCTTAATATCTAACAGGGAGTACATGTATTTTTGTTAATCTTATAAGAATTCATAAATCATTGAAAGCCGAGAAGAAAACACTTCAATGCGATCAATATAATCTTATATGAATTTTGTCTGTGTGCACATTTTGTACAAAGTAATCACTTATGGTATATATATAATGCATAAAAACAAATTATTTTGCATTTAAAATGGGTTTTATTAAAGATATTTTGCAAAACTAATAATCGGTAAAATTGTAATGGCGTCTTTTTGTAAACAATTGCACACACAATCGTTTTTGTGATAAGATCGTTTTTGCCATAAGTTTTCTCATAAGAATGCTCTCATAAAAATTATTATAAGACTGCGATAACACTGATTTTAAGTCTACACGTATCAGAATTCTCTCTGCGATTGAATTTGACGTTCGCATCTCTGATGCAAGTGTGGACACCTGCGGTAAAATCTGCGATAAAAAAAATCACTTATTGTGATGGGTGTGTCTGCTTCTTGTTAGACCTAAAATCACAGGTTATAAGTACTACTCGATAATTATGGTGCATTATGGCAAAAGTATGGGGCAACAATACCAATTCGAAAAAACAGATCGAAATCTCTAAGAGCTGTAAGGTGACAACTGTCAGGTGACACCTGACAGTTGTATAATATACGATTAATGTTAGATATTTCGCCGAAATGTCTGAATGAGGCATCGTCGAAATGCTTTCGCTCACTAAGTTGCATTTCGTCGAATATATACACATACATCTTTTATTTATTTTTGGGGTTATGTTGGTATGAGTTGCAGTGTGGTATTTAAACATTCTTTTATATAATATTTTTCTATGAAAATAGACAAATGTGGTTTCACATAGATATTTGCTAAAATTTTTAGAAAACAATTTGTTTTCAACTAACAGGAAGAAAACTCTTAATGTTGTTGTGTGTGTATGTGTGTGTGTGTTCGTGTGAGTTTCAACTCAAACTAGTGTAAACACTTATCACTCCTTTTGAAACAGAGCCAGACATATATTATACTCGTACATATGTTAGTGTTTTATGATATGCAAAGAAAAGTTTTCCTTTCTTGTTGACAAAAAATGTGGTTGAAGGGCACTTTTAAAGGTTCTAAATATGTATTCGTATAATAAGTTTGATTTATGAACGGACATTTTAAAAAACATTGTTCCTAGTAAAAGACCCTTAAGAAAACCATTAGTTTAATAGCTTAAAAAAAAACAGTATGTATAGCAAACTTGGCTATTAGTTAGACAAAAATTTGTCTTATTAAACAAATTATGGCAACAAGTTATTTCAGTAGGACGTTAATTTGAGCAGGGATTTCGCTAGAATTTACTTTTGTCAAATTGATAGCAATAATATATATACAGAAAAGGAGCAACTTCTTGGCTTGAGAGATTGGTAGTCGAAGAACCAGTCAAGTAAAAAAGGAAAGAGATATTAAGAATATAATTTTTAGAATTTAATACTTCTAAATAATGCGCCTTCATAAAACTAATTAATTAGAATTAATTTTAAGACTAAGTCGAGGTAAATGATACATATCAAGACCCTGCCACACGAAAAGGCAATTGAAACTACAAATGAAAAATGTTGGATACAAGTTCAAATATTTGTAAAAGGGCATTCCTGGAAATGTTTTTCATTTCGAAAAAGATTTTTGGGTTCGGTTGTAAAGGAAAAATAATTATACAAAGCATACGTACATATAATTCTTACTTACAGTTTTCATCACAGTGGTTCGCGGGGTGTATTTCAATGAAATTCGGCACATTTCATACTTTTCTGTTTTTAAGAGCTTTTATACATATTTTTTATTTAATATTTTTTCAATTATTATTATTTACTTCTCAAACAGCTTATCGCTTAACTAACTGTCCAAACTAGCCCGAAGAAAAATTACGGACCGTTTCGTGCTCAAAGAGTATGCATAATGTTCTTTCAAAATTGCTCTCATTAGCCCAACTTTAAAGCACGGGAATAAGGATCCGTAGGAAGTTTTTTTTCAATAAGGGCAACCGAACTTTGATAGCTAATAGCAGCCGTGTTACTCAAACTAAATCTTTCCGCCTGGAAACAGGTTTTTGCTTGACGTATTCCTAGCTATGGTACACTGGTTTTTATCTGGGGCTCTGGGATAAGCCCTACATATGCAGTATATTTATGCAATAGAGTTACGAAGAGGAAGATAGAGGGAGTAGTGTTTCTGGACTTCTGACTGTCAATAACAACATGTAAAGACTAAAGCACAAGTGATTACAGCATTTAAAGTGCTGGAATGAAATTAGTTAAAACTGATCAGCGCCCAGTGTATATACCTTCGACACTGCGCAGACCAACAAACTTTAGTCCAACGTCTTCCACACAGCAAAGTAATGAATTGCATTGAAAAGAAAATGCAGACGACAACAAAATAAGAAAACCACATGTATGTAGGATGAGAGAAGCACTGGTTGTTCCTGCTAGCTACCTATTCTGGAGCAATTTGGTTTCAAACGAAATCTATAATGAACATATACATATATATATATGTATATATATATATATATATATATATATATATATATATATATATATATATATATATATATATATATATATATATATATATATATATATATATATATATATATATATATATATATATATATATATATATATATATATATATATATATATATATATATATATATATATATATATATATATATATATATATATATATATATATATATATATATATATATATATATATATAGAAAACACGGACAGCAGAAAAAACACCTGTGGACAGGATAGAAGACAAAACGCTACTCTTTTTTCTGGTGTATAGCGGGGCAGGGAAAATAAACCCCTAGGAGGCCCCAGCCTCATTTAGGTTCTGTTGAGACTTCCAAAAATCCTTACCAAGAGAGTTAGCTGACAGAAGAGGGATTAGCGCCCTTCAAACGCTTCTATTTTGTAGAATATCCCACTATCGGGTTCGAGGTGCCGGTATTTTGACTGCAACGTTCTGGCTGAGCTTTGGACCTAAAACTCTAGCGAGAGTTTATTAGCATTGCCTGATAATTATAGTGAATGGCGATTTGTAATCCCCAAGGTGCAATTGTCTTACAACAGATACTTGATACCACGAGAACTGGTGTAATATTTCTCATATATGAAAGATTGGAAGACCCAAGTTCTTCAGCAGGTGGGTTTTTTTTATTATTTGTTGTGGTTGCCACCTGTGTGCGCCTCACAAGCCAGATGGTGCCACTGGTAAACTGTGAACCTGCTCACCTTGTGGAATTGGATCAAGCTCACATTAGAGCTTCATGGCATAGGCTAACATAAAACAATTAAACATATCTGTTCAGTTGTCTCTAGTTTATCAACGTAGACCAGTGGTAAAGAACATAATCAAATGGAGTTAGAGCACACGATCTTGTTGGCCAATTTATTAAACTATTTTCTAAAATTATTTTTTCAAAAAAAGTTTCTTTGAAAAATTCAAATGTGTGGCTTGTGGTCATGTTCTGTTGGAACCACATCTCAGCTTATCGAAAAAAGAACGAATTTATAGTTATGTATTAATCATGTCTCTATATCAGTCATCATTATCAGTAACATTCTGAAGACATATAAACCAATGGCTCCACTAATCTATTAAGCTCATCAAACAGTCGTTTTCTGTCGGATTAAGCCGTTGATGCAGCTACTGACGTAAATTAATAATTTGACAAAAAAATTTAAGTGCAAGTAATTATCGTCGTTTCACGTTTCTCTCCAGAAGGCAGATTTACAGAAACAGACACAAGACATGAATATACACGACGAAATAAATAAATAACAGCATTAATGTGTGAGTGTAATATTGGCACAAATTTGAGTTTTATTGCCCATTGTGTGTAAAATTTACAACTAGTAAGAAACACGATTGCGTTATAGCAAGCAACGCGATTGTGTTATAACAGTTATAACTCTAACTGCAGGGCAAGTAGGGCACATTAGCGTTTTCGTCGTTCACTCATTTATGACACGAAATCATTAATAAAAAACGTTAAATTAACATGCTTATAGTTGATTTCGGTACGACTAGCTTTACTAATATTAGTATTTCTTTTTTAGCTTGTACTTATTTCATCACAAGAAGTTACAATTTACTATTCCTCTTCACAAGAATTGAACATTTCTATAAAAACCATTTTTGTGTTCCGGACTTGAGTATGCTTTTGCTTCCTTTTTTTTTTGGAGTACAATAAGAAACGAAAGCTATTTTGTTATATAAGAATTTAATATGCATAAAATAGCAGATGTTGTTTTAACTCATTTGAATATAAATACATATAAGCTCATACATATGTAGATATGTTTATACAAATATATGCAAATGTTGGGCCACTCAAAATACTTAAACTGCGAGAGTTTGAAAGACAAAAACTCTGTAAAAATATTGTATAATTTTTTTATATAAACATTTAATTTATTGTTACGGATAAACCGAAACAAACTGCAAGCCATAGATTATTTTAATAACGAATATTAAACAACCTTTTAAGTTTTTGGCGGAGCCCAGATGCGCAGTTGGTGACTTTTGTTTTGTAAAATGGAAACAGACAAATCCCAAAGGCATGTTTTTTTTACGTAAATAAATAAAATATATAAAAATATTAAATATAAGATTCTTGCCGTGTTTCTAATTTTTAGTTTTAACCAGAATTAATTCGCCTGTTGACGTTTTTTTCCAATTTGAGTTGTTTTTCTTCAAGTTAAGAAAATATTCAAATCTAATCTCATCGTAGATAATAGGGCAAGCCTAGCCAGCATTATAGGAAAAGCCAAAGCTTCATGGAATGAGATTTTTTTGGCCGCCAGTATGTATCTTACCCTAAAAGAAATAGATGACTCAAATGCATTCACTCAATTGAATTCACTCAAATGCTATTTTCCAACACATTCACAAAAATGCTACACTATGGCGTTTATGGGACACGATTAGATGATACGTGTAGAAAAAAAAGCCAAAGCTTCATGGAATGAGCTTTTTTTGGCCGCCAGTATGTATCTTATCCAAAAAGAAATAGATGACTCAAATGCATTCACTCAATTGAATTCACCCAAATGCTATTTTCCAACACATTCACAAAAATGTTATACTATAGCGTTTATGGGACACGATTAGATGATACGTGTAGAAAAAAATCCAAAGCTTCATGGAATGAGCTTTTTTTGGCCGCCAGTATGTATCTTACCCTAAAAGAAATAGATGACTCAAATGAATTCACTCAAATGAAATCACTCAGATGCTATTTTCCAACACATTCACAAAAATGTTATACTATACCGATTATGGGACACGATTAGATGATACGTGTAGAAAATTTGTGTGAAATAAACTCAAAATTGCGTATATATATAAAATTGAGTATATATCATACAAAATTCTTAGATGTATTAATCAATCGTTACACTAAGTTTGAGTAGGTTTTAGAAGAATTATCGTACACGAAAGTTTTGGCAATTCTTTTCACGTTGCCCTTAAGAAAATGGTAGAAAATTCTGAAGTGTATTACCCTCTGCACTACCGGTCATACGACGGTCATTGTTCTTGTAGGGTTACCGGAATTACACAGCCGAGTATTACACAAGTAGTAAGATAATCCCTATACGAGTGTCAAACGACTCCCTCTATGACTAATGTCAACGCAGCTATGTAACAGCTGCTCCAGTGCAAAGCATCTTCTATAATTAAAAGCTGTGCTCGGTGATAATCACATTCCTAGAATCGTGGTTGAGTTGCTGTTAAACGCACCGGCTTTGAACTTAATTTAATAATTTGTAATTTTATACAATTATACGTTGTTAGACAACACGTGGCAGCTTCATTGAAAATTGCGTGTTTATGGCCTGAGCTTTTGTCTGCTTTTTGTTTGAAAGGTTACTTAGAATAATAAAATTAAAAAGTCATCAATAAAAAAATTCTTTTTCCAATAAAAAAAAAAAATAAACTCATAAGTCAAATCCAAGTGATTAATGAAGGCATACAAATTGAATATCCTTTTTGGAATGTGCCTTGTTGTTCCACAGGATCTATCTTTTAAATATTTATTAGCCTTTGAAAGCGTGGCAAAGCTTTATTGAGCCAGCTTTTGTTTCGTAGTATAAAAAAAGCAAAGAAATAAAACACAACAATAGGCTTTTTCAGCTACTCACACATTTCTCATCAATTTGCCAAGATGTTAACATAATCCCATAAGAAAAAAAAAACACATCATTCAACATCTTTCGTTAGATGAGCCACTCTCATCATGTTCCATTTTACATTTTTCGATAAGTTTAGTGCTGTCATTAGAATAATGAAAACAATTTAACAACAACGAGCTGTCAGTATTCATAGCCCTTCGATAAACTGGATTCTTGCTAAAGAAAATATTTAAATAAAAAGCTGTTACTATACTTTTTTGCTTTCACGCCAAAAAAAAAAAAAATTAAGTGAGTGCCAACTTTTGTTTAAAATTTATTTAAAAATATAATAAAAATAGACAAGATTTCCTAATTTACTGTATTTTTGTTTTGTGAACAAAGAAAAAATTGGAAATTGTAGGTTTCAACTACTGAGAATCACGCGTTTTGTTTACTGGTTATCTCCATTAAGGCCCTGACACACTATCCTACACGATCATGCCATCTACCAAATATATCATGTGTGCTGAAAAAGTCCTGAAAATGCAACTGTGTGACAGAGTTTTTATGCAAATTTGCGAAAATTTTCATAACATGATAGTTTCTATGCGATCATTGTGGTATATACTCGTATTGTGAAAAATAAGAGAATATTGTTGGTGCCTGTAAAATTAAATTGAAATAATGTACAATTTTTATGGTAATAAAGTTTTTAATTAATTTACTAAAGGTACGTTCACATTGTTCAAATATTTGCCCCAAAAAGCGTAACCACTACATTCTTATTGAGCCCTATTGTCGGCAAGCACATGCATACAAACAACTAAAATTTAAATAAGTATGCACATGAATACATATAGCTACAATCATGGATTTTGCACCAGCTCACACATCGATGCTCGTGCGTGAGTTTTTGGCCAAAAACAAAACCGTTATCATGTCTCAACCACCGTATTCAGCGGACTGGTCCCCCGCTGACTTTTTCCTCTTCTCAAAATTGAAGACGCCGATGAAAGGAAAGCGTTTTGCTACGACGATTGAGGAGATAAAAGAAAAATCGAAACAAGTGCTGCTGACGATACCAAAACGTGCTTAAATGCAGTGTTTCGAGGATTGGAAAAAAATGCTGGCATAAGTGTATTATATCTGAGGGGGATTACCTTAAAGGGGACAAGATAGTTATTGATCAATAAATAAATACTTGTTAAAAAATTTTTAAATAATAATTATTTTTTGATCAGCCCTCGTAGGTGAAAAGTATAGTACATAGTTAATAGCAAATTACTCTAAAACTCATTCATTGCGTCTCTTAAAACAGTCTTTTAAATATTCCAAAATGTTTTCTCTACGATTAACTAAAATACAGGTTTTTGTTTTTTGCAATTAATGGAATTGCTTAGTTCATTTTCACAATCTGTCACTATGTCGTCATATTTAAAAGTACACTCACTCTATATTCTCAAGAATATTTTAATTACGAACACATTTGGAATTGAAATAAATGCAAAAATATAATATTTACATTTTAAAGTCCCGGTTAACCGTATTAAAAACCGGTTTCTTCGCTATTCAAAAAAAAGAAGACATTTAGAAAACCCCGTTTTAAGTAAAACCAAAAATCAGTCAAATCATGACCGTTCAATCACTCTAGTATATATCTGTGGCATTATATCATAACATCTTAAGTCAAGATAAGACTAAAAAAAGTTTTTAGCAGAAATTTCGATGAAAAACTATCGCTAAAAATAAATAAAACTAAATCAAAATTTCAACAAAATTTTTGGCAATAATGCGAAAAAATATTCTGACAAACAAACATTTTATATATAATAAATTAATCCTATTATATACCATTTATTATATAATGGGTGATTTTATAAGAACTATCGGAAATTAAAAAAAAAAAAAAACACACATAAAATTCAGAAAAATGCATGAAATATTTATTTGGATCGATAGTTGGGTCGATATAATTTAATGTTTGAAGATTATTTCATGCAAATGTTGGCCGCGGCTGCGCCTCAAATGGTCCATCCGCTTAGTCCAATTTTGGCATACTCTTTCCAACATTTCGGCCGGTATCTCACGAATAATGTTGGCAATGTTGGCTTCCACTGCGTCAATCGAAGCGGGCTTGTCGCTATAGACATTAGCCTTAACATAGCCCCACAAAAAATAGACTAGAGGCGTTAAATCGCACGATCTGGGCGGCCAATTGACTGGTCCCAAGCGTGAAATAAACTGTTCACCGAACTCGCCTCTCAATTGGTCCATTGTTTCGCGTGCTGTGTGGCATGTGGCACCGTCTTGTTGAAACCACATGTCATGCAAGTCAAGCTCTTCCATTTTGGGCAAAAAAAAAGTTTGTTATCATCGCACGGTAGCGCTCACCATTCATAGTAACGTTGTGATTCGCATCATCTTTGAAGAAATACGGCCCAATGATGCCGCCAGCCCATAATCCGCACCAAACGGTTGTTTTTTGTGGATGCATTGGTAGCTCTTGCAATGCTTTTGGCTGCTCTTCACTCCAAATACGGCAGTTTTGCTTGTTCACGTATCCATTCAACCAGAAATGAGCCTCGCAGCTGAACACAATTCTTCGATAAAAAAGTGGATCTTCATCTAACTTTTGAAGAGCCCATTCACCAAAAATTTGGCGTTGTGGTAGGTCGTTTGGCTTCAATTCTTGCACCAGCTGTATCTTATAAGGCTTCACACCCAAATCCTTCCGCAAAATTTTCCACGTAGTGAAGTAACAGAGGCCCAATTGCTGCGAACGGCGCTGAATCGATAATTCACGGTCATCACCAACACTGGCCGATACGGCTGCGATATTTTCTTCAGTTCGCACTCTACGTAAGCGTGTTGGTGGTTTAATGTCCAACAATGTAAATTTGGTGCGAAATTTTTTAACAATAGCCCGAATAGAAGCCTCAGTAGGTCGATTAAACTGACCATAAAATGGAAGAAGCGCGCGATGAACTTTCTTAACAGAGCACGCATTTTGGTAATAAAATTCAATAATTTGCAAGCGTTGTTCGTTTGTAAAACGATTCATGATTAAATTATAGACCAAACTGAAGATGTTTGACAGTGACACAAGATACAAAACGTGCGTGAGCTGTCAAAACTAGTGTTGCCAAAAAGATAATAGCAAAAAAATCACTCGTTATATATAAAAGTTCATCTAGCAATCTAATTTTTGATTGAGAGTTGAAACAAACACATTTAACGTGATTACTTTCCGTGACTTCAAAATGTAATTACTTTTGTTTGCGAAATGTGAATATTAAATATTATATATTATTAATAAATCTATAATGTATTTTGAGTCGTTCTAAGTTCATTCCTCTGAAATCTAACGCTGGCAACGTTCCCACTGGTGTGCATAAAACTAAATATAGTCTACTCCATCATAATTTTTTTTTTCCAGGCTAGATAATTTTAAAAGTAAATATATATTTTTTTTTTGTTCGAAAAAAAACTTTTTATTTATACATTTGATATGAAACAATTAATATTATTAAGTTAAGAAGTTTTCTATATTTGTAAGTATATTTGCCAGTAAGAATGTATTATTATCCCTACTTTAGACTGTCAAAATCAAACGTTGGAAATCAATTATTTATTAAATGCCATTCTTTGACGGCAGACATTTGAAAACGGTTTTCCTATTATGTTTTCAAAACAAAATTATTCTTTACACGTCCAACTTAAGTGATACAATGTCAAAAAACATTAAAGTTAAGCTAAATTATACTTTAAATGAAAAATATAAACATTTTTATTTACAACGAAAAGATATTTTGTAAAGTCAAATCAATTGGAAACTGCTGCAGGGGTGAATTTATTACAAAGGGTGGTCCAACCAAAACGCACAATGTTAATTATAAATATAGCAAAAAGTTTTCTGAGAATTATTTAAATTTTAGACAAATAAGTCTGAAACAAAATATTGGCCAAATGCTCGCCACGACTTGTGCGGCTCTGAGACATAATTGATGTTCAATGTCGTTACTCTTCAATTCTTACGGACAAAAAATGTGGTTTTATATAAATTGAAAAAAGTTTTTTATAAGAGAAATAAATTCCGTGAGTAATAAATGCCGAGAGAAATAAATTCCGAGAGAAACAAATTCCGTGAGAATACTCATAATTGGGATAATAGTGTTTAGGTATAACAGTTTTAATCATTTTGTAAAAGAAAACAAGACAACGAGTGTTTATATATAGTCAAACACAGAGCAGCCCAAAAAGTAAAACACTGATACCGAAACAAGTACGCAGTATTTATTCCATAAGCAAAGCTAGCAATTCTTTTAGTAACGTTGTTAAGTTTATTGGAATTATAGAGTGTCACAAACAGTTTCAATACAATAACTAATGCGATTCATCAATAAAGTATGCGCAAGAATATACTTAATTATGGTTGGTAAATAGAAACCATAATTATAAAGTGCTCTTAAGCCAGATGCAACCTTTGAACTAACTGAATCAGTGTGTGCACTAAAAACATGATGGTGGTCAATAAGAACACCATGATATTTGAAAGAACTAGGAAAATGCGCTCATGCGATATCCCGTTTGAAACATAACAACTCCCACCTTGCTATCATTAACACTCAATTTATTAGCTAACATTCAATCCTATAAGTTCTGAACAGTAAAATTTATACTTGTAACTAGTTCCAATACGTTAGTAAAATCTATCAAAACACCAAACAAGAGTTGAATATTATCCACAAAGGATTAAGGTTTTAGCTAAATTAACATCCAACGTGTGAAAACAATCATTAGTGTAAATAAGAGACAAAAATGGGTCTTGTGGTACGCCCTAGTTAACAGAAATAATATTTAAAGTATTCCCGTCTATAAAAATATAATGAGACCTTCCTTTTAAACAAGAACCTACAAGCCATAATTGAAAAACCAAATCTTTCTTTGAGTTTGGTGCTGAGGACTTTATGATGGAGGAAATCAAACGCTTTAGATGGATGTAGAGACACTAAAATACGACTACGGGTTCTCTTGATATTTCAGATGTGCTGTAGCCTTCCCTATAAGCATGTTGAGCATTCATAAATGTTTAAGAATTATCTTTGACATAACGGGTAAAATGCTTATCAGCCTAAAGCTGGTTTCGGAATCCTCTTTGGGAATCCAAAACACTCTTGCTATTTTCCAGGAACCTGGAAAAGTAGAGGTGACAGTGACAGTATTGGATAAATGTAACATTGTCTTAGACAAGTTTAATTTTAATGCAGCTTCAACGAGGATTCTTACTTGCCCAAAGTCACCAATTTTGCTTGTTAACGAATGCACTGATGTGAAATTTTTAGATTAAATTCGTATTGGCCAAAGAAATCACGAATGATTTGAATACCCATTTTGATAAAAGGCTTCTACAATCTTTTCAACAAAGAAATGCCAAATAAAGCTGGGCATCAACACATCAACATCGTGCATTACGGTGGGGCCGCCCTCTATATTTAAATTTCAAGTTACAAGTTTTACACACATACAAGTTCGAATTTTCTTTTAAGGCGGAATTTTCTTTAAACTAACAAAAAAAATGTAAACAGCTTTATTACTCGTACAGCAATACTTCTTCATTTTGCCTCCCTATTATAAGTATGATAAGTCTTTCTCAGCAATGCGTGTTTATTTATGTTCTTTGCCTTTTCTTGATAAAATTGACAACAATATTAAAAAACTTTGGGGTTTGTTTGCTTTTCAAAACCTTTTAGTTCCATTTGAAATCGCACATAATGAAACAAAGTAAATTGTATTGTGACAACGTCAGACTGAAATGATAAGTGAAGAAAGCTTTTTTAAGTGTATGTTATTTTTCTTTTTGAAGTTAAACAAATTATTAACTTTTCTTTGTGCCAGCTCCGGGTAAAGCAGCATCAGTGAGCAAAAATATTAATTTGTGCATTTATAATTAAAGCACGCTGTCCACAATTAATTTCGAAAATTTCTCACGGTATTGCTTAGCCCCTTTGAAGCTTAATTAATCACTTTGGCAATATGGAGAAAGGACTAAAGGATATGTTAAATAAAGTTCTAAATCGGGTTTCTCTCGCTATGCGACGACATTTTAACATTAAAATTCCTTAAATAAAAATTCCTTAAATTAAAATTAAAACTTAAATAAATATGTAAAAAAGTGCTCTGCACGCAGAGAAAAAAATGTTTGAAATATGGTTACAACAACATTAGTGTACATTTTTTTATATCTTCTATAGCTTGGTGCATTCTAGAGGGGTAACCAGAGTCACATAAATTACTGAACGATAGCCAGTATGGATTTCGCTGGATCTACATCTATCGAAAAAATGATGGCCTTAATGTCGTCAAATTAAGGCATTTGAAAGAATGTGCTATAGTGCATTACAGTCAGAACTCCCTGTTTTTGGTGTCGGTAATGATTTCTCTCGACTTCTATTGAGCTTCTCACCATCTCAGAGACCGCACTATACGAGTTGTGATAGAGGAGACTCATGTCATGGGTTCAAGACTAATTCAATCGTATGTTTCTGCCACTTTACTTCTTATTTTTCTTAATGAACTTCTATATCAAACTTTCAATCCTAATCACTGATAACAGTATTTGTCATTCAAACACATGTGAGATTAGTACTCTGAGACAAACTAGGAATGATTCTATCAACAAGTTTCTGCTAACACAATCTAAAGGGTGTCAGTTTATATACAACAGGTTTATTTAATTAGTTTCTGTTAAATTTTCTTTTGAGTGTTTACTTTGTTTCGCCAAGTTTAAGACTTGCTTTAAACTTTTAATACTTGTTTGATATATTTTTTCCAACTCAATGATACGGTCAAGTCTGTTCCCCTTTATATTCTTTTCTCGTCACTGTCCCAAAGACTCGAAATTTGGCGAGGCAAACATGATGTGTGTAAACTTGCAGATGAGGTCGTTTGAACCAAGGCGAATTCATTACCAGGTGAACTTAACAGCACAGGTGATTATTTTTTGCTTCTCGCATTTTTTCCAATGAGACTGTCAAATTTTGTTTCTTTTGTTTACAAACTTTTTCGCGCCATTTTAATCTGAAGGTTTTTTTGCATGATTTAGTGCAATTTCAAGAAATTTGTGTGAATTTACAAGTGAAAAACTAATATAATCTGTGATTTTAATTACAAACAATTATAAAAGCTTATATTTAACGTTTATATAAAATATTTTCTCTGCTGAGCAATCTTAGGCGAATTTAGATTATGACATTCACGATGTGTTTTACAATAACAAAATACATTGTACTGAATTCGCCTTTCCGCTTGCACTCACCTGTATAAAGACGCCTTGGTTTGAACAGGGCCTATTTGAAAACTCGTAAGACCAGTACTTAATCCCTGAGTACTGGTCCAGTTAAAAAAGCGTTTGTTGGTGAATTTTAACTGTCTTAGACTTAACGTTATTTTGAGCCCATTTTCCTTTTTCAGATTTTATTATGCAAGCCCCAGACTATGCGACTAGTTGTACAACATGACGATGTTGGTTATTAGATTGTAAAGCGTGTGGGGTCGTCATATGAAGTTGTTTTTCGGTTATACGAAAGATTAAAAAGTTTTGATTTTTTGTGTAGTTGTATCAACTGGTTGTAAAATTTAGGAGCATGTTGTACAACTTTATTTTGATTTTTTATTAGTTTATATAAACACTTGTTGCATCTGCGGTCATCTTTACTCAACAAAATTTTTTAAGAAATGAAATTGTGATTTAATGTTGCATAGTTCGTGCGCAAAACTCACAACTTAGCAAGCCAACGTGGTGTAGCAACGGTTGCATAGTCTATGGCATGGGTTAGAGTCCAGCTTTTAGAGTCTGCAGCCATGAGTATGCGAATACGTTTTGTATAGAAAAAGTAAAGAAAATCTCGATTATACAAAGTTTGTCCAATTATTGGTGGAGAACGTTAAGGGTTAATTGACTGTGTATATATATTTCAAAGGACCCAGACAACTCGGACTCGGACTTCATTCAACATCTGTAATGAAAGATATGGTATTGATTCAGCTCGATATATAGTCCTTGAAACATTTACAAAAAACTGTTGTCTCTCAAATTGAAAACCAGCAAAGAACGTCTAACATACGCAAATACAGAATTAAATAAATTAAACAAATTTAATTAACTTATTTACACACATACATACTTATACATGTAATGCAATCAGCCAGAAACAAAATTGTTTAAACGTATCAACCAATCAACTCAGACAAATTGTTCAACAAATTTATTCAGGACATGAATTTTATGCTCAACTTCGCAACATCTCTAGTATTTACTTTTTGCCTTTTTTTTTATCAATTTGCTTTTAGGATTTCACAATGCCAACAATTTCAAGTTGTACAAACAAACGCGCGTTTGCATTTAAATATTGTATAAATGTCTCAGTGTAATTACTTTCAAAAATAATTAGAATTAATACAATACAAAAACAACAGGCGTTTTGCTTTCGCTCAAAATCAGCCTGACGTCAAAAACGACTGATTCGAAAAGATTAACTTATTAATCACACATGTAGAAAAAATAAATTCACGTGACAGTTTTCCATCAGTTGAATAAAACATTTTTTTTCCGCAATAAATCTTCTGTGAAAGAAACGTTTTACGGTTATATTGATAACAGTGGTCTTATACGAAGTATTTGGGAAAAGGCTTATAAATAAAAATTTTTCCAAATTCTGTACTTCATACAATCAAAAAGTAATGCATATGATCATTTAGCATTTTCAGAGTACATATTAAACAGTGTGGGGGAAATTTTTAAATAATTTAAAATAAAATGCTTATTGATCCTATTACAAATTAAATCTTATATCCTACAAAAAGTGGAGTGAAATTGACTGCAGACATGGTTTGGCAATGTTATATTTATTTAAAGGTGTCTTGGTTAATGGCTTAAGCAGCTAGACTTAGAACGCTTTCGCGCGATCTCCATATCCTACACATCACCACCACGCGGTATCACCACATCCTCAATTTTCGAGTTCCAATCTAGCACAAGTTAATTAGATTTGATTCGATTTGCTGTCAGTCCACAGTAGCAACTAGATCAAACTAAAAGTAAACAGAGATGAAACAATACAAAAAACAGACAGACAAATTCGTGAAACTATGTCTATCTCTTTCATTGTTTTCTCTCCACTTCTTGTGTCTTCATTCGTAAACAAATAATTTTGCAATCTTCATCAAAATAGTATACGCAAGTAGGAGAGAACAATAATACACTATCTGCTATCTCTGTTTTGAAATTAAACACCTGATTTTATTTTATTCAAACTTCACTTTCTGATCTCCTAGCTCCTTGTGTGGTAGTCTCCGTGCCACTATTTTCCAAATTTTCCACATTTTTATAAAAAAAATTTCATCATTTGCACGAAGTGTTGAACGCTTTATCTGTCAGTGACGTTTTACTAAAAAAACACACTTAATTAATGACAGCCGAGTCAACAGTTACAGCTTCAACAATATGACAATTATCAGCTGTTAAAATTTTAAAGTTATTATTAAAGTAAAGGGTAATGGATTCCATTGAAGATCCAAGCCAAGTAGTTAGTTTCATTAATAAAACTTAACGCTTTGAAATAATATAAAACTTATATTAGAAACTTTTATTTATGTGTGCAGTCCTTTAGTGTGTGCACATGTGCTAAATTTCTGCTTAGCATAAATGATTAATTAAGTTCTTTTTGTTTTCAGAGGAAATCAAAAGGAAATTACTTTTTAAATGCAACAATTGCAGACGATACCAAGAGACGAAAAGAAAAATAAATCAAAAATTCCCCAAACTGCAAGCATTCTGATAAATAATCTAATTTGCTCATTTTTGTCTTCCATTAGAATTGAGCTTACAGATTTTCAATTGAATAATCTCTTCTATTGTCTGTGGAAGACGAAGTGCAAAATAAAATCATTGCTTTCTTGTAATATTAGTGTAAATTTTAAATTAAAAGAAAACTTACTTAGAAGTTATTCATTATTTTAGATGCAATTAACTAGTTGGTTATGAGTAGCACACTTTTGAAAATATATAATTTTGATTTTTAAAACTATTTGGTAATATTCTGTTAGTTCCAGTTTCTAGGGTTTTCTTTAACATTTCATTTGCGCTGACATTAAGCGATTTTTATAGCAGCAATTTTTTACACAGGTTTGCATATGTATCAAAAAGGCATGTGTCAAAATAAATCTACAGCTAATTTCACATCTATAAAACGAATTGCACGAGAACATTCATACGTGTACCTCTTTCCATTCTTCTCTTCTCTCTGTTCTCACCATTAAAATGTAAACGGCATTTTTTTTAGTTTATTTTGGATTTTCATAAACATTAAAGGCCGTGTCAGATATAACTTTATCGTTTTGCGTGGATGTATGTCACATTAAAAACTTTGGCAACGCTCACGATTTGTTTATTTATCGAAAAAAATGGTTGTTAATTTTTATATTTAATAATTTCTTATGATAATAGAAGTTAAGAATAATATTGGACGAACTACTGAAATTGGTTCTAATTGTTTTCTTAGTGCATAAAGCTTTGGAACTATTAGTAAAAAACTTCAACGCGTAAAAAGATGAGAGTTGCCGAACTTTTCTCTTCACGTTGCGTTAACAGTGCTTTATGTGACATGTTTCATATTAGTATGTATATTTTATCTTAGATGTCAAAGCGAATTTGCAACGCAAAGCGAAGCAAAAGTTTTGTTTGACACGGCCTTAAGTGTCACCCACCTACATTCATACATACTTGTCCAAAGAGAAACTAATCTTTTCTGATAAAAAATGCTGCCCTTTAAATGTTTATAAATTTTTTCCGATTACCATCACCCTTAAAAAGTTGTGCATGTGTTATTAGCACAAAAGAACAAAAAATGCTAACAAAGTGCCATTTAATAATAATGTACACTTAGCGTTTCAAATATATCATGACTACTTTTAACATATCAACGTTTTAATCACTATTTTTATCTTATAAAAGCTATCATCAGCAGCACCGTTTACTCATCTACAATTACAAAAGAATTTCATATTTGCATAAACACGTATGAAGCCAAGATGTAAAAAAGGGCACCTTACTCGAAGTACAGTGTAGGACATGCTATACATGTTTTGCCAGTTTTAAGTGCAACATGTTTTGAAAAGAACATGATATCCTTTAATAGGGTATCAAAATTTTTAGAAAAGAGCGTGTTGAACCACTATATGTAGCATAGGTGTAACATTTTTATCAGAAAAGAAAACACAATTTTTCTCAACATTTAGTTGGTTAATAAAATATTATTAAATTTTTCTTTGATTATTTAACTTTTTTTTTTGGAACAATCGAATTAAATATAAGCGTGAACAAAACACTGTGCAGAGTTGAATAAAAAAAAAGGAAAAATTTGTAGAGAACCCTTGACCAAAGAAGACCTCAACATACAGATTAAGATCTTGGCGGGGAAACTAGCTAGAACCGGACAAGTTAAGAACATGTAATTATTAGTTGTAGATAACCTTTATTTACAAATTCTGCAGCTATACTCATGTTTTACTTATATGTATGTATATGTTTATATTTCTCATTATTTTTTGTGGCTCAAGTAAGTAGTATGTGTGTCTGTTTGTGACAGCTCGTCAGCATATTTTTGCTAATAGTTTTTTAATAGAGTAAGAAGCCCGCCATTAGTTTGCTCTCACAAAACTGAACTAAAGTTCGTAGCGTATGTAGACAAAAGCATTTTTTACAGGCCTATAATTTTTTTGATTATGGATATACTTATACACACATACATACGAACTGTAAAAATGCTGACGTCAAGACAATTACTTGAGTTCTTTTGTAAAAGTATAAATTTCTCAAAAATTTATTAGCGCTCCTTGATTTATTTGATGACTTGCCATCAGCTCTCTTCATTACAGTAGTCACTAGTATGGAAAAGCCCGTTTCAACGTTGCGCCATCTCCAGTGTCTCTTTCGTTATTAAGATTAGTTTTTATTTTTAAAGGCCTCAGTTAGTGGTTTCTGGTACAAAAGACATAACAATAACAACAATCTAATGAAACTCAAATAAGAGCCTTTTAGTTTTATTAATCAATATACATACATATATGCACATACATGTGGAAGCATGTATGTATGTATGTATGTATTTATATAACAGTTTGCTTGATTATACGTTTTTGTTTTTATGCTCTCTATTTTAAATTGACTGTTCTTTTCTGAGCCCTTTTTCTGGCGAAACATACAGTTACGGAACTGGGATGCCACCTAACCTAAATTTGGGTATTTTTTCTTTGCAGTCAATGAGAAAATGTTTACACGACAATATTACAATATTCATGAGCAAGTTTCTAAAAGAAATGGAAACTATTTCATATCAAAATAAAATTACCGTTACAATAATCAACCACATGTACATTTATACATGTAGTATGTGTATGCAAGTGTAAGCAAGTTATTTTAATTCTCACAAAACCAAAATAATACTCGAATGGGCTGTGTCAATCGCTAAATTCGGCTCCTGCTAAAGTAAATCTTTAAGTAAAACTCTGTTGCTATATATTTTGTATTCGTAGGCGAAAAAAGTGTACTGTAAGCTGATCTGGCCTTAAATGGCTGTCAACCTTTATTTGCTCGATGTTTACTCACAATTCCGAATCAAAAATTAGAAAGCAGCAACCACGAACAGCTGCTGTTGTTTTGTTTACATTTCTTTAAGAACTCAGTAAAAATACACAAGTTATTTTGAGGATTTTGTACGTTACTTTGCCAAAAAATTTTGGAAAATAAAGAAACTAAAAATAGTAAGTTTGAGTTATATACACACATACATACATATATATGTATATTATCGATTAGTTAGTCAATGATTTAATTTGAGAAGCTGAAAAAGCCAAGAGGCAGAGAGGCAAATTGAGTGCTGCTGAAAAGGAATATCTCCGGGTAAGTATAAATGTATATCTAGATATCATGGAGAACATAAAAACGATGTATCCACGAGAGAAAAAGCAATAGAGTACATGTAAAGCTGTAAGAAACACGATAAGTCCCAATTTTCACGAGGCAATTTTAGTTGCGCAATTCTTATCAAATTTTCTTTTAAAATTGCTTTTATTTTCAGACACAGCAATTTTACTTGAGCAACTTTCGTTTTCTATTGCTTACACTTTCTTAATCTTGCATGTACTGCATTCTCAAATTTTTCCATTTAATTTTCACTTCTTCTAAATTAATACTGCTGTGTATTTTTTGAAGCTGTCCACAATATTAAAAAAAAATTTTTTCAAACGAATTAAAATATCACAATTTCGCGCCAATATTACTTTCATCTCAGACAACATATCAATACATAAAAGAAACACAAATGAAAGAAAATGTAAAATTTCTGACATTACGAATGATAGCAGAAAACGACTTTCCGAGTACAAGCAAGTCTGTATTCATTTTTACACTCCCGCTCTTTCCTCACTTATTTGTCCACAAACTCAAGAATTGCGCAACTAAAGTTGCCTCGTGGAAATTGGGACTAATGGCTGAAGGCAGTCCTCGATGGTTTTTGGTTCGAAAATATTCAACGAGCAACTATTTGTAATTTCGCTACAGCTGTAGCAAGGATAAAAATTATCATTACTAAGATCAAAAGGATTAAACGTATTTTTGTGTATATTACGTTTCCCTTGATTAAATTCTTCATCGCAATCTTTTATAATTGCAAAATCTCTTTCTACGCGTTGAAAAGTACACATTCTTCCATGGCAACATCATCGGGCCGTACTTCTTCAAAAATGACGTCTGCAGGCGGTTACCATCAAATCGCGAGATGATTGCGAACTTTTTGTGGTCAGGAATTCAATTTATGGCCTTGGTTCCAAAAAAAGTGGTGTAACTTGCCACTCACCCAACTAAACAATAGAGAATTATATGCAAATTTCAGCAAACCGTGTTTGTAGCAAATGTAAAAACATCCATGCCTTTTCACCCAGTTCGTTCTACGAAAAAATATTGCTGTTGTTTGTGATAGTAGGCAGAAGTGCGGACACAGTTACCGTGAATGGTGTTCGTTTTCGCGAGATGATAATAGACTTCTGGTGGCCAGAAATTGAGCAAATTGGACGGTATGTGGTTCCAAAGGGATGATGCCGCTTGCCACACAGCCAAAAAACAATGACTCTTTTGCACGAGAAATTCAACAGTCGTGTTATCTCATGTCATGGCGCTATTGAGCCGCCGCGATCATATGATTTGCTACCATTAGACTTCTTTCTTTGGATATATTTAAAGAAAAAGTGTACATCAATGCGCCAAGAAAATTTCAAGAGTTAAAGTTTTATTTATAATGCACATTATGCGTTTCGGTTGGACCACCCTTTATTAAATTATTTTCAATGCTAATGTCATATCACAACATCCCTTTAAGAAAGTTATTGCTTATAAAACTACAGTTGATAAATTTGCTACATTCTCTAACAGTGATATTTTCAGTTTTACTTTTACCACTGGGTATGTCTTTAGCTCGTAAACTTATAATGCAGGAACATTGCACGATGTATTTGCATGCATACTAGTTTATACATACTTGTACAATATATATATTCATACTTATTTCCATAAGAATTTGCGTTTGAAACTTCTGCTATGGTTCGACTTGTTGATTTTTGTTGCTGCAAAATGCCGATGTCGCAGCATGACAGCATTTGAAAAAGGCAATACAAAACCAAGGATTCAAATGTGTATGCACTCGTGAACATTAAATGCAAAAAAATTAAAAACTAAAATATTTTAGAATGATATTGCTGTTGTATAGATATAAAAACATATGTGCTCGCATATATGGATATGTATATACATATGTTTGTATATTAAAGGATGCTAACGAAGCGGAAAAAGATAAAAAAATACTTCTGTAGTTCTTGTACAAAAAGGCACATAAAGTTCATATGAACATTCCATAGTTTCTAAAAACATTTTTTTTTTTAAATCAAACCAAAACAATTTGTGTCAAGTAATAAATTGCTTGGCTGCCCAGCAAACAATATCTTCTTTAAAGATCAACAGCAATTTGTTTTCTCTTCTGGTCAAATGATTTCAGTTTGACCCTTTTATTAATAATAAAAATAACAATGACAATATAAAGGCGGGTAAAGCAAACCCATGAAAATTCAGGTGAATTATTTTTTCATTACTTTACTTTGCACAAGAGTCCAGTTGAAATTAAGTTAAAAAAGTAACACTGTAGTAAGATTTTGTTTGCATATTAATTGAGAAACTGAGCTTGCTGAAATGTACTAGTATTGTCAGTAGTGATAATATAAACAAAACTCGTATAGGTGTAAACAGAAATATAAGCTTAGAACAATTTACAATAAACTTTTTTAATAATCGCTACAAGTATTCACTCTCTATGTTACTGTTATGTTTTTCTTTGAATAACATGAATGTTGTATCGAATAAAACTCTAGGAAGCCGCATGACTTATGCTGTGTTAACGCTTAAAATTGGTAGAACTGGGATCAGCAAATTACCCGCGAGATACTGCCCCATAAGATTCTGCTCCGCAGACCATCTTGGTGCTGATCATGGTTGAGGTGCCTGTCTAGGCTGGAGTGTTCTGGCTGTGGTTTGAGCCTAAAATCGCTGGAATAAGAATTATTTTCCCTCATAATTATACAATGTCTTGCAACAGATACCCATAATGTAAGGAACGTAAAGTGACGGTTAGACGGGTGAGTTGATTACAGGCTAATGCTCTTAATGGAGTTTGGCCTACCAACTCATTAAGCCTGGTCTTCTATTGACTGTCTCGGAAATTGCATACAGAACCGATTAGAAGGCTCGAACTCTTCAGCAAGGGTATTGCTCGTATGACTACAAATTTATGGCAGGCCCATGGGGCCGCTAGCAAATCGAGAATAATTCACCTCGTAGTTCATCATCCAGTAAGGCTGACAAATCAATTTCATGATGTAAATCAATTTCCACAATCTGTGGAATTGTCTCTGGTGGCCAGTTAGTTGGACCATTATGTGAAACTTAATATATGGGTAAATGAATTGCAGTTCGCTCCGTGTATTTTGCAGCTCTGTTCTGTTATTATCGCAAGTTGTATGCCCGCTAATTGAGGCACGAACATATTTCCAATTATGTCTTTGTAGTGTTCATCATTGACAGCAACATTTTGACATATGGACATATGTCTGTGATGTTTGATCTTAGGTTTGTGGATTTTCGCCGTTCCGAATGCGACAAATTTGTTTATTTATAACAATTTGTTTATTTATAACAATATTTTGAAAATAGATTCAATATCAATTTTGGATTCAGCCTATTGGCCGAACGATTAATTAAATGTCAATCTAAAGTAAACAAAATACAACTTTCAGTTGTCAAGTGAGCTATCAAATAAAAGTAGTATTGCCAACTCAAAGCTGTTAAGCTCTAGAAAATATTCAATAGCGGGAACCCAGCCGCGAACATTGCCTACATTACAACTGTATACTTTGTGCTGCATGAGTGCTAACTTACAATGTGTGCGACATAGTGCGCAAGACGTCTTCTACCTGCTCACAAAGTAAGCGAGATTGTATTCGAGCTACTTACTGCTAACTTATAATTTGTGTATGGCCATAGTAATAACCCTTTATGTTTGTTGGTTCAACACATCAGTACTCCGCTGACTTTGTATACGAGTACATATATGAAAATGTAGTCTAGATTAGTATATGAAATGGAGTTTTAGGTTCATCGCTTCTGTAATCGACATTTTCGCCGCTGGGATATCTCATTTTTCTTTTTTGGTTTTGTCGTGATTTAGGAACTTTTTGTTGTAGTCGGTATTATCGTTCGGGAGTGTGATGTTTCTGGTACGAAAGTACGCGGCGGAAAAATATGTAAGAGGTACATCCAACAGGCACATCTAACAGTGAAACGGGATCTTGTACAAGTTTTGAAAATAAAGCGGAGCCCATAAAATAACTAGACACGTACAGAATTTAACCACAACATCATTATATTTAAAATTCCTTCCGCTTATCCTTAGGATAATATTAACGAAAGACTTAAAAAAAATAAATTTAAATGCTCATGTTCTATTCTGTTTCATGTTTATGGCTTTACATATTAATTTCCTCATAAATATGAACGTGAGGAGTGGCAACACATTGAAAAAAATCGAATTGACTTTCAGTACAAGAAATCTCTTAATATATTATAGACATACATATATACTCATGCAGCACATTAAGAGTTTTTTCTTTTGCACATATGTACGAGTATGTATCTTCTGCTTTCTCTTTTTTTTCTTAGTAAAAGAAGAGTTAGTGCTGAGTTGCAAAATTTTTCAAAATTCAAAATCTTCTTGGAAAAATTAAATCTTTACATTTAATTTTGGAAGTAAAGAAATCTTCATAACAATGAGTGTTTATTGTAAACGAGTACATACATACATATATTCGTACAAATATATTATTGTTATATACATACTTAGTTCCTGCAAAGGGAATTGTATCTCGCACTTAAAATCATTACCGACAAAGACTTTACTTTTTCTTGCAATAACATACAGTTTTGTTTAATGTTTCCTGGAATTTATTTGTGTGATGTGGTGCATTCTTTCGCATAAATACTCACTCAGCGCAAACAAATTTACGGCAGCAATAAATGTATGTAATTATGATTTAGTGTCTCATAAAACCGAATTACATTGTTGAAAACGCTTGGAATACTCGTACTTGTCTGTCTTGCAATACAATAAGTAAATTGTTGGCAATGCCTGTATCAGGAAATTGCGTATACTGGTGATGAGACAGCTAGAAAATACATAAAAGATAACAACTTTCACTTGAAATTGTGTAACTTCATTTGATAATATGAGAAGAAAAGAATTTTGAAACAAAGCCTTCAAATCCATTTAAGAGGATTTTTTTTTTTTTTGTGAAAGCAGTTAAATGTAAATCAATCTAAGCAAAGCCTTGTTTGATCACAGAAATAAATTGATTTGTAAAAGAAATTGAAGAGCAAGACATCTTATCATATGACAGAAAGAAGTCCATTCCATCCATCATCAGACTAGGCTGACAAGGCAGGTGCTGATCAGAGATCTGCACCGGTGTACCGCAACCATAATTACACCGGTTGTTTACCCAATCATTTTCACATTCAAGTTTTTTAAACACTCTTAAAAATTGATGCGGTGGTATTTATACCTGTCGTTCGTTTGCGAAATCTTGATACATCAAAAATGTATGCAATCACTTTCGTATCTTGTATATTTTTTTAAGAGTAAAAGAAACAATCACAAAAAAGAGTGTTGTTGTTACTAGCATTTAGTAAGAGCAAGATTTTGTTTTCTATTTTCGTTTCGTTTTTAACCGTTTGCTTAATAATGAGTGTTTTCTATTTTCATTTCTAATCGTTTTCTTAATAATACATACATGACATCGTCACAAAATCAACTTGTAAAAACAACACAAGTTCTTTTTTTGTGTATATGTGTTACTTTTATTTAACATTAACTGAAATCACGGCTGCCAGATTTAACAATTTGCAACCATGTTGACGATTTGGAAAGTGGCATACTGAGTGATGATTTTAACATTATTTTTGCTAAAGAATTTTTAACAAAAACTCAATTCAAACAAAATTTTTTCCACACTTGGTTATACGTATGTGTTACTGTGCATTTATTGTGGTTATGGATTAAACCAAAAAAAAAAAAATAAAAATTATTATAAATAAAGGAACATAAAATAAAAGAAATTTGATTAAAATATGCTTCATAAAAAAAAGTCTATTTTTTTCAAGAAAAAGTTATTATTATTACCGGTTTTGTGCTAAATATGTTCAAATAAAATACTAAATATGTTCAAATAAAATATTAAGATATTTTCTTAAAAACCTTCTGGCAACACCGCACTTTACACAAATACGTTTACCGAGTGTGAGTGAGTAAATACATAAAACTGAACACGCACACTCTCATGGGTAAGGTAAATGTGTGACTGCAAATTCTTACATACAAATATCATTTTTATGCATATGTGATTCAATATGAGATGAATATAGATAGAAAATAATTAAATGCTCGGTGGCTTAGTGATTAAAGCAGTAGATCATGATACGTCATGTCCCGAGTTCAAATCCCAGTGGGTGCTGATGAGTAGTGTAGCGACTACGAAACAGCTAGTTGTCCCCCAGCTAAAGATTTGATTATTATTTTTCTTGTCTTCTTCAATCAAAATTATTGATCACAGCAAATTTGTATTGTAAAAAATCCTTCTTAAGAAAAAAATTAAGAAAGGAAAAACTTGAACTAAAAACCTGTTGTACATATGTACAAACCAAACAATTTTTAATTTAAAAAATTATAAAAGTTCAACAAAAATTTAACAAATAAATATCATTTTCGTTTTTAAAAAGATGTACGAGTACGATTACCGAATGTGGAAAAAATAATTGAGAAACCAAATCAAGCAGCTATCGCACATAAACTTGACTGGGTATGTTATATACTCTAGTTAGAAGACGCAAGCTCTAACGAGTAGAAAACATACTTGTGCAAACAATATGCGCTGGCCAATCACACCATAACTCGATTTAAGACGGGTGTACTTAGATCATGCAAAACGCCACCGGTTGCAGATCTCTGGTGCTGATGTAAATCAATTTCACAATCTTTAATTTATGCCATTAAGTAATATTTCAATTTATATTTATGATTTGCCAGAAACATTTAAAAAACAAAAGTGAAAAATTTGACTGCACGAATAGATTGCAATCCGCTGCTCAAAAATGAGCAAGAATATGTCTGGAGATAAGAATGCGTGTTTTCCGTAGAAAAACTGAACAATATACTAATGATTCCTTCCGCTTTTTAACGTTTATGAATGCAAATTTTTATTTAAAGTTTTTAAGCTTTCAATGTTTGATAACTACTTTGTAAATTAAACCTGAATAATAACAAAATTCTTGTGATTAAGATGGTAAATATTTACTTCTTTAAGAATTTATGTGTGCCAGTGGAAGGAAGGAAGACTTGACAAGAATGTTTAATTTAGAATAAAAGTAAATTTAATGTTGACATGGTATTTTTGAGCAAAATCTAAGTCTGTTGGCAAATACTCTAATTTTAAGAGTAAAACGGCTTCTACGTTATTCACAAATGCTCTGTATATATTTTGTGTGTAGTAAAGAAAAATATTAAAAAAAATATTAGATGTGTTCCATAAAATCTCCAACTAGCTCAGACTTAAAAGTTTAAAGTGAAAATTTCTCTCTTAATTTGATAATTTTACCTAAAATTTCTAGAACACTAAGAACGTTTTTTGTATATCTTGAAATTTTAGTGCTGCTTAGTTTTTTAATTAAAGTGGTTTTTAGTAATTTTAGACGCTTAAGACGCTTAACATCACATGAATAAAACATTTGAATTACTGGCAACAGCTGTACGAATAAAAATAAAGTAATTTGTCAAATACAAATATACTACATACTTATAAAATGGAGGTCTTTATTTCTTGTTTACCTGGAACTTAGCTCAATTTGTTTTTGGAAAAACCTTCCATTTAGCTTTTAAACTTGATTTTAAGCAAAAAATGTTTTCCTATTTCGAAATTTTCCCATGCAGCAGAAGTTGTTATAAAATTATTAAATTATTCTTCCTACAAAAATAATAGCCGTCATATGAAGGGTTGTGCTGATGGAAATATACATCAGAAATTTTTTTTGTAATTTTCTTGTATATGAAAAACATTTTTCTCAATGTGTTAGAATTTATCTTAAGAGTTAGTTTCCACGATCGATTTTTTGTAGGGTTAGCTTAGGTTAGGTAGGCAGGTCACTGGATACCCCGGAATAGTCTAGGTTGTTCAGCTCACTTGGATCCGGAGTCGTTCCCTTTGTGACTGCCTGAAAAGTGGGATAGTGGAGTGAAGAAAAGAAGTTATAGGAATATAGTGTGAGTGGAATGGATGGGCGGGGATGGAAAGGAAAGGCGGGAACCTCTTAGTGTAGCGTTACATGCTGCTATACTAGCCATCCGCTGTTTCTTATGAAAGAGGCAAGAGCGGTCGGTTTGACCGAGGCCAGGGTTGTTTTTACAGTTTTGGCCATGCACACAGATGATTAGGTTAGCTCCTATGAAATGTCGACATATAGACAGCTAGGAAACAAAAACTAAAGCTATTTATAATTTTTGATTTGCATCAATTTTAGATTCTAGTATAGTGAATAATAAACTCAGTTGGTTTATCGGCATATTATTGAAGCCGTGATGAGTATTTGGCCGATATTTTTCACATAATTGCTATATAGCCTTCTAGCATAACAAAAAATATTAAGATAATTCTCTGAAAACTTTGTGTTTTATTTACAAATTTACCCAAAGGAAAATTTCGTGCAACTTTAATATAAAATAAAATACTCTCTCAAGAAAAAGCCCCCATTTGAAACATTTTTTTGACAAGAGAAAAAATTTCAACTAAAGAAAACATTTTTAAATTAAATTAAGCATTTCGTAGTAGAGGAAAACGGAATTTTGAAAAGAAAAATCTTGAGAAAATATCAACAATAACTGTAATAAAACAGATGTAGAAGTTTATACTCCACTTCAACCACAAGGAAGTCTTGTTTGCAGGTAAATACACTTTTGCGCTGACTTTCATATTATTAATGCTTACATGCTCATAAGTCTCTAGACACTTAAGACCTAAAGAAGTTGGAAAGAAAATACGCAGCGTCGATGTCAGTTTAAGAAAAGTGGCGAATATATTTAATGACAGACTTGAAATTGGGTTATCAAAACTAGTTCGCAACTTTACCAACGTCAAAAATTTTTTTGTCTTTGAAGTATTTTTTAACCCTATTCAAACAACTGATTGTCTCACACATTGTTTAAGTAAGTTGAATCGATGAACATTTACAAAAACAGCAGTACTTTTGTTTGATAAATCAAAACAAATGTTCAACATCGTTGCGATACGCCTTCCAACTCATTCATAGTGGGGTTGCCGCAAGCAAAAGATGCAGGCAATCAATTATTTTGTGGGTCTTTGAATCAGTTTTGCAATTGTAAGCCATTTAAAAGCTGAAAAAAAGAAAACAGTAGTACATTAACTGAAATGTGATCATTTTATCAAAATTAAGAACTTGGGTACAGTGTGGGCCAAATTACACCATGCGGCTGGGATTAAATATTTAATAACTTTTTCTTTTATGCACAATATTGTTTCAGGTTAAAAAAGGCAAATTTTTGTACAGAAAGTATGAAAAATATTGCCACTTGAATCAGTCACGTTTTCAGCTTTGCTTGAGAAGATTTGCCATTATGTCAGTTGAAACAGAACCATTCATTGAATATATTATATATATGGAGGTAGTGATAACAGAAACTTTTCTTCGCATATTAACAAAAAAAAAACCTTAATTTTAGAAAAAAAATCTAAGAATGTTTTTTTTTTTGCTGTTACTTGTTACAAAGATAGTTCTTCTGACAATACAAGGAGATAAAAAATCTTATAGCAAAAATTAGATTCAATCAATTTTCTTTAAAAAATTAGCAGTATTCAAACAATTACTTTATATATATCGCTAGTTTATTGCAACATAGTCATATCTCAAAAAATTAGCTTTACGAGTTGACAATGCAGAATTGTTAACAGTACCATCTTTTATATTGTGTCAAAAATATATTCAAATTACTTTGAAACTGTTTCCTTAAGGAAATATTCTCAAAAAAGGTTTTTAAGTCTTGTATGGAAACTAAAAACTTGAAATGTGTTTTTCTTGAAACGAGCTTTTTTTTAATTATGACTATGTTGCAATAAAGGAGCGATATGTATGTATGTATTGTATTTATTCTAAGATTCATGGTATAAAAAATCCAATTTCATTAATTGCTTGGAAACAGTTTGCACCAGATGTGCCCAAGCCCTATGCGCTTGATGCTCAATTGGTTTTGTAAATGCGCTTAGCTATAG
This sequence comes from Thecocarcelia acutangulata, assembly GCA_914767995.1. Lineage (NCBI taxonomy): Eukaryota > Metazoa > Arthropoda > Insecta > Diptera > Tachinidae > Thecocarcelia > Thecocarcelia acutangulata. The sequence goes on along the minus strand of OU612096.1, from coordinate 121,434,607 downwards.
GGCTGTGCTTTTTAATACATACATATTGCACTCAGTAACAATTCCAAATATTTCAAACTTTATATCCAATTACTTATAACTTATTTTTCAATTCAAAGTGAATTCTCAGCAATTAACAGAATTACCTCATTGACTTTGAAAACACGATAACAACATTTAGTGGAATAACTTTGTTTTAAGCCATCAATCACACTTATGTCAACAAAATATCACTTGCATACCACAACAATTCGTTTCTTTATTGCAACATAGTCATATCTCAAAAAATGAGCTTTTCGAGTTAACAATGCAGAACTGTTAACATTAGCACCTTTTATATTGTGCAAACATTTAAGCAAATTAGTTTTAAACTGTTTTCTTTAGGAGATATATTCTAATAAAATTTTTCTAAGACTTGTATGGCAGCTAAAAATTTGAAAGGTTTTTTCTCGAAACAGGAACGAATTGTTCTCGAGTGTTAAAGACCCTTGGCTAAGTAATAATATGTAGTAACATGTTATAAGAGTTTTCGCAATACTTTCTCTTACACCATGGCACACATGACATACATCTAAACTTGGATTCCAAAGTTAGTCTTAATGTCAGTATTTCTTGTCTTTTTTTTTTTTGTCTTTTCTATGCCAATGAAGATACACATAAGCCCTATTCACTATCTTGTGCAAATTGCCTTGCTTCATTGCATTTACAAAATTGTTGATTATATTTTTCCATGAACAAAATACACCAAAGTATATTACACTATAAATTGCAGAAATATGCACTCTCAAGTGCTCCAGATTGTGAATTGGGCTATTACATTAAGATAATTATTGCTTTGGCTACGGGGAGTACCTTAGTCTTTGTAAATATACTAGTATATGTGTATGTTACCTAATTTGTTTGCAAAAACATGAAATGTAACTTTACACTTCTAAACATTTTTATTTAAAAGGCCATTCACCTCGAATTTTTTCTTTTAATTGAAGATTTACTAATAAAATTCATCTGCTTTAATAACTTTCTTCACACTTATTTTATCGGTAAATATTTTATATAAATGAAAGTAAACCGCCTAAAAGTGGCAAGATGGCAAATTGGATTGTTATAGAAGACAAGAAAAATTTTAATGCAACAATTAAGTGACAAAATCCTCTGGCGTACATTTAGTTAAAAGCATTGTTTCATTATTCTGCTGTGTTTATAATTAAATTTTTCAAAATTACCAGCACAATTCATAACAAAAGACGGAAAATTTAACAAAACACACGTACAGTATTTTCCCTCAGCATTAAAAGTTCAGTTTCAAATTCCCACGTTTATTGAAAAACAAAAACACATAAATTCTTACACACGTGCCTGTGTTCGCGCATTAGGGTGGACCATACTCGCTTAACAAGCACTTTAAAAATATAAATGGAAATTTTGGTAGACTTATCAAAAAAGTGGTTTCTGCACATGAAGTGCAGTCCGGTTTTGACTATATTCATAATTTCTTATTTTTAATCAAAATCTAGTAATAAATTGGTAATAAACTAATAGCGCATTTACACCAACGCAAAATCTAATAGATTTGAATTGAAATCTACAACGAAATCTATATCGTTTACACCACCGTTTTTTGACATCTAGCAAGATTTCATTTGCTCAAAAATAATTTATGCATGCGGATTTGACAATACAATATTATCAGAGACTGAATACACCAGCGTTAAACTGTATATTTTTTGTAACCAAAGACTGCATACACCACATTATAGTGCAATTTTTGTTGCAGAGTAGTATTTTTAAGTACTTTTTGCAAGAAATCACAGTTGCATCGCTTAGTACTGAGTAGATTTCAGGAGATTTCGTCGAAATCTACTCATAAAGTAGATTTTATTTTGTATGGGAAATCTTCTCAAAATCTACTAGATTTGGCTTGAAATCTCGAATGAGCAGATTTCATTTTGGTGTAAATATTTCAAAAAAAATTTATGTTTTTTATTAAATTTAAAATGATGCCTCAATTTAGAACACTCTTTATTTTACATGAACGATTTGCAGACATTATCGACTATCTTTAGCAAATCTTATCAAAAGAAGACAAGTCGGGCACATATCATCGAAGACTTTGTCGTCTAGAGCAAATTTGCCAACTGGGTGTATATTTCTTTGTGTGCGCCTGTGTGTGTATATGTGTAAATGGATGTATTATTGCATGTTTTCATCAGTTTTTCGCCTGAATATGAAAGAATAAAATTACTTTCACAGAAATAAAAAAGTTTTGTTGGTTATAAAACCAAGAAACAAATTATTTCACATTTTACAAAAACAAAAAAAATCCAATTAAACCAAATTTAATTGCCACCAAAATAAATGGAAATGTAGAGGTAAAAACAACCTCAGCATAACTTTTTTCATAAAAAAAAAAAAAAAAAAATTAAATTAATGACGGAAAACCAGCAGTACACAAAACATGTGTATACTAACAAACAATATACATTTTGTGACCATGAGCTTCTGAATTTTCTCTAGTGTTTTCTTAGGTCTGGCCAAATTAAATGCTCTGTTAGAGATTAACTAAAGCTCTGCAGGTTGGCACAATATTTAGTTGCAAAAAGTTGTAATAAACTAGGCAAAAAAATATGATGAAATTGAGATAAAACTCGCTAAAGACAAGTACACACGCTGCATTTTAATTGCATTTTTATGCAATTAACAAATACAAATTATTTTAATAAAAACTAAAAATTTAATCAACATTTATTTGTGCAAATATATCATAAAACGTGTTATATAGTTAGTTCTGTTAACATACGCAATGTGTAATACAGTTATTTCTTATAAGCTGACAGAGAAACAGCTTATCTTAAAAACGCTTTTCCACCCCTGTCGTTCTCTGCGCCCTAATTGAGTGCAGTTTGAAACGCAAGAACTTAGTTAATAAACAACTCAATATGTAGTTGTTTCATCATCAGAGATTCATTACAATTACAAAAACAAAAAGCCACCATGAAAATAAAGAGGAAAAAGTTAAAATGAGATTTGTAAATGGTTCTTAGATAAGAAAACTTTTATTTGAAAAGAATATACTCCTCAACTAATTAATTTGTTTTAAGAATGCAATTGCGAAGCATTACAGCTATCAAATTCTAATTAAGTGCACCTTTTTTTGTTATGAGTAAAGAGTAAAAAAGTTTTTTTTTCAGTTTAATATATTAATTTCCTCTTAATTTTCATGCTTCAACTCTCAAAGCAACTTTATTGGAACTAGTGCAATAAAAACAACAGCAAAATACAACATTTTACCAGGAATACATACAAATGTATGTACGAGTGTGTCAAAATGTTGTGTAAGCGGGGAAGACACTATCAGATTTTTTCGTTAGATTAAGCCGTAATAATATTTACTTTTTTCTATCTTTTTAAGATTTTGGAGAAGAATATAGATATATTACAATTGAAATTATTATTAAGAGCAAACAGTTCGGTTATATTGAAAAAAATCTGAAAACGTCAAAATGTTTCAACATGGTATCGATAAAAAGTGGGAAGAGAAAAAAAAATTAAAAAAATGTTTTCTTTAAAGCAGAGGTGCCCAAAAGTTCTATACAGAAGAGCAAATACCAATACATTTAGAGAAAAACTACTTTTATTTAATATTTTTTGTTGTAAAAAGCAAAACAGTTCACAAAAACAAAATTTATACTGATAATCGTTGTCGGCAATGTTTACCAGCAAAGCAAGAGGAAGGTTGTGGCTTTGCTCTTGTGTGTGTGCAGTGAAGACCCTGCCGGCAACTCAGTTAGCTTTAAATTAACTTTAAACTAATTTTTTTTGCAGCTGATGGTGGGTGACAATTAGATTATTTTCAATGGAGATAACTGAATATTTTCACATGGCGATGTCCTAGGAAGTAGTCAATTGTCCGACTCTGCTTTACTTTTCAACTAACTTAAAGTTAGTTTTTTGAAAGTCAACTTTTAACGGACTTATATATAGCTACTCAGAAATTAACCGTTCATCAGTGGATTTAAAATTGTTTTTTTAGGTAGTTAAATAACTAACTACCTATTATCTAACTTCCTACTAGCCTATATGATAACTTTAAAAAAGAAAATCCTTGTTTTTTCTTCTATAACGATCGACTTCGTTAAAAAACGATTATTATAATCTTACAAAAATATAATTTAAAAACGAAATTTTTACTACCAGCTTGAAGCCGTTGTGTATTTAAAGACATCGTCTTTCAACTTCTGCAAGCAAAATATATCATACGATTGACTAACGAAGAAACAAAATCAAAACTACACAGTAAAATAAACAAAATAAATAAATAAATAAATAACTGCGTAGAATAATAAATACACTTTGATTTGGGAAAATTCTGCATTACATTGTAGCTAGCTTGTAGTTAGGCCAAAAAAGTGAATTACTAGTTGATTTTAATTGTAGTCGACTAAAAATTTGCTGGCAGGGGAACGACAAAAAAGTATATAAGACAAAATTGTTGGTGTATTTTTCATTGCTAGTGCTGAGTGCAGTATGTGTGTATTAAAGAGCACAGCGCTCTAGCTAAGCGCTTTTACAAAAGCAATTGAGCATCAAGCGCATAGGCCTGGGCACATCTGCTTTAAAGTGATGTTTGCATTTAAAAATGCTACTGTTGACTTTTTAGTTTAAACCTGAACGTAGAGATTTTGTGTTCTCAAGTAAACGATTTTTTCATGCATATAATAATGACGGATCACTGACTGTTAAAAAAATATATATAAACAAAACAAAAACCAAAACAGCAAGAAATATTTTACAGGTTAAATGTGTTTGCTAAACTATGAATTAAAAATTATAGGCGACACCATTGTTTCACTTCAGTAATTAAAAAGAGGCGTTTGCCCTGCCACTTTTAGCTTTTTTATAATAATCGTTCACTAATTAATTTCAACAAAATACACGACAAAAATCATGTTTAAATAAAATTGCATGTTATTATCGTTTTGTTTACACATGTCGTGTTATGTGTACATAAGTTACTTTGTTGTATCTATAAGTTACTTTGTTGTATCTATCTATCTGTCTCTTTCTATTATTGACTATTTCACTCTTTCAATCTTAGATTAAGAAAAGTTGGAAAAACTAAGTATCATTACGGCTTTAGGTTTAAAAGATCGTTAATATATGTGACGATATCCAAGCTTACTGGAAAATCAAAAAATTTTAACTCACTACACACATCGTGACAGTGAAACCCATCAATGTGGAACAAATTTTGATTTTGTTCCTCACTGTAGTAAAGAAAAATAAACAGAAAGAAGAGGAAATATATAAATATACTTGGTATGTCAGAATGGCGTGCCATCGTACTTGTGTAAGGCCTTTGTTCACTATCCTGCACGATCGTACAGTTCATTTACAGGGACAAATTATAAAAGTCTGACCGTCTTTACAAAATCGCTTTGAAATGGCGTTGTAGTGTCATATTATGGTTGAAGAATGATTGTAAAAATTTATATACGTTGTAAAATAATTAAAAGACGAGGAGGAGGAGACGATCATTCATCTCCTCGGTACCTGCCCGGCATTGGGAGCATCATAGTCTAAGATACTTAGGCGAGCGGACCTTCAACAGCCTATCATATCTGGCTTCGGTCAAACCGTCTGCGTTAGCTTTCATAAGGAAGTAGCGGATGGCTAGTACATCAGAAAGAAATTTCACATTAAACAGTTTCCCACCTTTCCTTTCCCTCTCCCTCACTCCTTCTACATCCCTCTAACTATTATTCTTCTACTGTTCTATCCCACTTTTTCAGGCAATCACAAAGGGAACGATCTTCCGGACCCAAGTGAGCTGGAGTATCTAGGTAGTTTTTGGAGAATCCAGCGAGCTGCCTACCCAATCTAACCTAAAATAATTAAAAACTATTACTACCATAATAATTTTACATATTTTCAATTCATTTCTCATAACTAATACCAGTTTTATTAAAATTTTCATAGAATTTTTCAAATCTTACAACTCTACTACGAGTCGTAGATTGTTGCTTTATTTTTTTTTTTTTTTTTTGAGTTAAAAAAATGTTTTTATTTAAAATATGCTTCAAACACAACAAAAAATTATTGCCTGAAAAGTGTTGCATGTAACTAGACTTTAGAAAAGTGTAGAACGTGTGGAAAGTTTAAAACGCGTAAAAAGCTTGTTTTTTTATATTTCCCAGCTGTCTATATGTCGACATTTCATAGGAGCTACCCTAGTTATCAGTAGACTTTGGAAGTTTTTGAAAGATATTCGCAAACATTCAAATTTATCAGCCATGTTCCGCGTTTTAAAACCGCAATGCGTTTTGAAAAACGCTTAATTGATTTTAGGTGTTCTGAAGAACGCGCGTTTTACTGGCGCTTAGGAGTTTTTTCCGAAAAAATACAACATTACAATACAATTTACATTACTACCACATACATATGTATGTGGTAGTAATATAAAACGAAAAAATATTTGATAATATATAAAAAAATTTTTCAATTTAGTTTTTTTCTTAATGAAAATATGTAAAATTCTTTAAACTTTTTATTGAAATAAAAAGAAAACATATTAAATTTTAGTTGTGAATAATTTTATTGCCTTTTGCAAGTTCAATTTTAGCAAATTCAATCAGTTCACTTCAATATACACAAGCTAGTTGAAGTCGTCAATTTTAAGCAATATGCGTTTTCCAGAACACCTATTTGGCGATTTCAAATCACAAAACCATATTTCTTGCATTATACGTTCCGAATTCAAATTGAAAACGCTTAATTTAAGCGATTTGCGTTTCTCTGAACATGCATGTATGTCCTAGCAATCTACATAAATAAATTATTGAGAATTTATAAATAAAAATGCTTTAATAATACCTGTGAAAACACAAAAAACAAGCGTTTTCATTTGTACACGTCTCTACGGTTCTTTAGAGACTTTAGTGTGGAATAAAAATATACTCGCCAGAGTTTCAAAAGCTATGATGCAAGGCCATTGCTACGGGTATATAGAATATTGTGAATAAGACTATTTTGCATTGTTATTGTATTATTACTTTTTTCTAACATAAAACTTTTCTAAAAACACACAACGTTTTTTCATATCAAAAACAGAAGTTTAGTTTATTTGATTTAATTCTCTGAATTCATATTTTAATTGTATTTATATGTTTATAAGTGTTTTTTTAACAATAAATTTTTTCTTTAAAATAATTCTTGAAAATAAAAACTACTTCAAAAAAGAAAACTAAACAACTGCAAGTGCTGGTATTATTTAATATCTTAAGACTTAAGAACATATCTAAACAAATGGAATGCCTGAGAGAAGATTATAAAATATGTTTACATGTATGTGCTTATATATTAATACTTCAGATGAATCTAAATTTCTAATTGTTGAAGCAGCATTTTTGATTGAGCTAAGCTCCCTGTTACCAAACTCCTTCCAGTGATAATGCTATGAGATAAATTAATTTAAAGAATGTAAAAATCATGTTAAGAAAGGGCCTACAAAGGGACTTAGTTATACCATATTCAATTCTATCGACATATTTTTTTGCCAGGGTAGAGACAAACCATTCATATTATTTAAAAGGGTAGAAAAAACATAATTTTACTTGCCATTGAACAAGAAAAATGAAAATGAACAAAAGACGCTTTCAAAAAAAATCTGTTTAGAAATATTTTTGCCAACTGTTTATTTTAAAATCTTTCATTGTTTTCCTAAGAAAACTTTTCGTTAAGGTGACCATGTGTGCTTAGTTTTTTTTTTTTGTGGGAGTTTTAAATGCATGGATAAAACAGTACGGTTAAGCATAAATAACGTCATAATCCATACGATATATTTACGTCCAATTTCACGATAACGAAGCTGTTCGTTCGTTCACACAATTACATTTAAAACAATAACAAAATTTTGAATATTGTTTTTGTTTTAAATATAATTGAGCGAACGAACGAACAGCTTCGTTATCGTGAAATTGGCACTTAATATACAACGCTAGTCCAATAGAGGTCAAAGACATACATTCTACTTATATGCTTGTATTAAAGCTAAGCAGAGAGATCTTACTTGAGTAAAGACTAAAGAGCAACTAATTTGATAATCGTTTTGTTAAAATGTAAACTCAGCATTCGTAGTTCGCACGAAGATTTTTATAGAGAACATAGGTGGGTTTTGTATTCCACACTTGCGATTATAGGAAATTGAGGTTTTGGCCATTGATAAACTAAAATTTTTTATTTGAGTTCATATCGTATATATTTAATAAAAGAATGAATGGTATTTATCAAACACAAAATTTCGTCTCTGTTATCATTGAAAAACCATAAAATGTGTTAAGGCCAAAACCTTAACCATTGTAACCAATAATTCCATTGTCAGATTGTTTCACGTAGTTATAAACGAAAGCTGTTTTTTCTGAAATCCACTGAATTATTAGGAAAAGTAGTAGCTATCTCTTTCTTTGTTTGTGCTACAAACCTACCACCAGACTGGTCAAAATGTCGTCAATTCTATTTCCTATATATATTTTTAAGTCATTAACCGGAGGACCTGCGTACTGAAAAAAGGTAAAAAATTCGTGCCCATTTTCCGCACAATTTGGTCAATAAAATATCAAAACCTCATTTATTTATAACTTCTAATTCGTTTGTTTTATTTCTACCTTTCCATATCCTATTTTCAATTGGGACTTTATTCTAAGTAAACAAAATAAAAGCATCCCTTTATTTTGTTTCATCGGCTCAGACAGCACATATTAATTCCATCTTCTTCACCAGCGCTCCCATTTCAATAATTGAGCTAATCAAAATGTATAGATATATAAACAGCTGATTTATTAATATTATCTGTTGTTTAATACTGACATATGCTTACAGTTTTGTTAAAAACACCTGGGGGGTTACTCTCTATTGCAATGCTAAAGAATAATCAAAGAATTGGTACTCTGTATTGCGTTTTCGCATATTACTTTCTCATTTAATTTGTCCTTTTCGCACATTTTATTTTGTAATTTTTCGCAATTGTTTATTTTGAGATACCAGTATTAGTTCATTTACAAACTAGTTCACGAAAAAGTGTGTGCAAACGGCAAATTATTCTTTTTTCGTTTCATTTACTTTTCGCATCGAACTTACTTTCGCATCGCAATAGAGAGTAACCCCCCTGTAAAACCCGACATCTAAAATCTAACTAACACTGTGTTTACACGTGCAAGTAACTTATTACAATAAAAAAAAAACACTTGCAATTTGCTCCATTGTTTACATACGCAAGTGCTAGTTCATTTTTAAAATGTCGTCGAAGACAAACGTTGTCCGCCTTTGTACTACATGCGCTTTTACTCGTAATGTCTGTGCTGCCAAAGTTTTAGTATAGCAACATTATAGGGGAATTATATTATGTACATAAATTTTTCACAATACAATTAATGAATTTGTACATTATGTAATTTAGATGCTTCTGAAAATACGGCTCACTTCATAGGTGTTTGTCCAGCATACAAAGAATTCAGAGTGCAATATTTTAGTAAATCCATACTAAATGAAAATGAAGTTATATGTATACTAAATGGCTTAAATTTTGTTTCTCTTTAAAAATACATTGAAGTCTGCTTAAAGTATAGAAAACTTATTTTAAATGAATTTGTACCTTAAACTTTTCTGTGATAAAATAAAATATCTTGTCTTCTTTTCTTTTTCTATCCAAGTATTTAAAATAATTTTGTTGAAAATTGCGCCAATCTGGCTTACAACTAATAAGTTATGCCATTTATAGATTTAGTTGCTAATCATATTGTAAATGAATTATAAAATATATAGATACTTTCTAAATTTATTAATAAATAATAATAAATGAATTTGTATTCCAAGCAAAAAATAAGTTATAGATTTTTATTTATTTTTGTTTTTTATTATATTTTCATCATATAACTAAAAATATTATTATTTAAAAAATTTTTCTTGAATAAAACCCATTAAAGTTAAAATGACATGGGCAACACTGTTTGTTGCTTCTTGCATGCAAGTAAAAAAATCACTGCCAACCAAAATTACTTGCCAGTCAGACATGGTAAAGTTGCATGCAAGTAAAAAATATTGGGTGTTTTTGCACTTGCACTTGCGTGTGTAAACATTGAGTAACACAGATATTTTTTAAGCAAACAAAAACGTTGGTTTTTTTCGCTGTTTTACTGGGAGTGTGTTTGTCACATATTTTTAAAACTGCCTAACGAAGAACGAAGCGTATGGGCACCTTTAAGCACATTCATTCCGTTAAATCAGAGAAGGGAGTTTATCAAAATTTTATTTTATTGTATTTATTCCATTATGTCTTCGGCATTTGTAAGAAAATTTGTGAATATTTATTTATGCAATGCTTTGTATGTGCCATCGTCGTTTCTTGCGATCAGCTGTTATTTAAATAATTCTATTTGGTAAAAATAATTTTAATAAAAATGGAATATGAAATAAAGTTTAAGAAATTCATTTAATTTAAATAGAATATGAATTGTCATCTGTCACAGTTGGCTTTTGAAAAGAATTGACGTTTTTTGCATGCCACTTGCGACGAATACTAAAGTAGAAATCAAATCCATTTTTTATGTTGTACGTGTCTCTACATTCTATGCTTTGTTTTGTGTGACCTGTCACACATGTCTAACTATACTGATTTTTGACAGACGCTTAGAATGCCTGTTAAATACTTTTGGCTTTATGCTTATTACTTATGAGTGGTTTAGTTTGTTTTCCTCGTATTTAGAAACGGGAACTTTTTATGAATAATTTGTTTAAGTATATTAAATAAGTCCTTACATATTTATGTTCGTATCTATGCACAAACATATGTTTTTAATATGTTAACTGCTATTATTATTATTATTTTCTTTTTGAAAAGTTGTATTGAAGCTGTTACGTTAATAACAACAAAAGTTTTTATTTATAAAGAGAGAAAATTAAGGAAGTAGAACAATTCAATATAACGTACTCGTACAAATCTATAGGGAATCTCAAAATACTTCTATGTTGACATTGATTTGGGTGTTTTAATATTGAGATTCACAACTTTGAGATGGCAACACTACTTTATATGACTTTTGTGGGTTATAAAGCATCTGGTAATTGTTTTTCGTTGTTGTCTTTGATATTTCATTATGGATAGATTTACTACACTGCAAATTGTTGAAAATGTTTATAAAATTAATGGCTCTATTCTTTAGTTAATATCAATATTATATATCCATTTAAAAATTTCTTCTCCGATAAATAATAGCAATAGCAATAATTTAGATGCTCTGCCGAAATAGCACTGTGACTATAGAAAATTTATGTTTGGTGCTTTTTATGGGCTGGCGGAGTGATTAGTCCGTGTATCTTCAAAAACGGCGATGGTCAATGATGAACGGTATAGGGTATAGACATTTTTTCGTACTTTATTATTTTGCTGGTGTGTTAGAGGCGTTTAAATCTCCTGTAACACACGAGAGTAATTTTTCGTCGAACTATTTTGTTCTAATCACACAGCAGACTAATTCATCTGACATAACATATATACGTATATACAGATGTGAAAACGATTTCTGTTTCCTCACAGCAATAAGATTACCGTAGAGATTACGCGTCCACTAACGTCTCCACATATGACAAACTGCCATGGATTAGTGTTAATTCGTTCATATGTTGTTTGAATATGATCTTTCCTTTGGTTTGGAGTAGAGCCTCTCTAGTAATCGGTATACCAATCACGGCATTCAGTTGCAGTGCAGCTGCACACCAAGTTGAGATGAAATCTTCCCGCGATTTGGGTCTAGATACAACCAACACGATACTCTACGAAGGGCCGCAAAATAACATAAAGAAGCAAGTTCCTGGGACTTGCGGTTCCCGTGTTACCAGATTTAAGTCTCCAGTCAGACTTCGTAATAGCCGTGGGCTGTACATATGCACAATTCTTTTTTAATGTATTCATTCATTGCTTGTATGGGTTGGTTGTAATGTGGGTTTGAAGCTGGTTGAGTACTTCTCAAGAGAATTGGAAAATCCAACTTTGGCTTTACTCTCTCTCTCTCTCTCTCAGCAAAGTTGGCTTTTAAACAACTGTTGTTCTTTTTTGAGATATTTAGTAATTAAGTGCTTTCAGGCTAATTTAGCGATTTATCTCTAATTATTATTTTTATTTAGTGGTTTTTATTAAACAAGGTTAGTGAACATTATTGTTCATGGCACAACGTAAACGCTCTTATTTAGATTTCGACAGCGTAAAGTCTAAACGTTGAATTACGTTAATTGTGGCTATGCTGGTAGAGTTCGCTGTTTGATATGCGGAAGTTTTTCCCTTTTGCTTATTTCTTCTTCATTTTGACATTGCTGTATACAAGTTTTTGACAAAATAAATATTTCGCTATGTCTTTGTTGCTCATAGTTCCTACATTGCAACTATAGTGTATTTTTGTACAAATAACTTTCCAACAAAGAGATACTTTCCAGGCTTTTAATAAGACATTGGCTGTATTTAAGTATTCATTATAACGAAGTTCGTTATATCGAAGTTTCATTGTATATTAACATAAGAATTATTTTCTCACGAGATTTCGTGTCGCTTTTATAACTAAATAAACATGTTTCAATTTTGTTGGCGTGTTCATCAGCAGGAAACATGGGAAGCAAATTTATTAATAAGAAACGTTAAAACAGCACGGTTAAATTGATTTTGCTTTCCTGTTTATTGTATATACCAGGTATGCCCAGGTCTATGTGCTTGATGCTGTGAGGCTGTGCTCTTTAATACATGGATACTGCACACAGAACTAGAAATGAAAAATACACAACCATATGAAATATACACTTTTTTTGTCGTTCCTCACTGTACACACACAAGAGCAAAGCAACAGCACTTTCGCATGCTTTGCTGGTAAACATAGACAATAGCGACTATCAGAGTAGATTTTGGGTTAGTAAATATATTTTGCCTTTTACAACAAAAAATATTAAATAAAAGAAGGTTTTCCTTAAATGTATTGGTGTTTGCTCTTCCATATAGAACTTTTGGGCATCCCTGGTATATACTATTCAGAGTTTATGAAAAATTATTCATACAGGAGGTCCTGTTAGTTCTGAACTTTGTTACAACTTTATTATTTTTTGCTAAATGAGCTCACGTTTTACGATAAAATCATCTACTCGTATCTAAGTAGCTCCCGCGATTCCGAAGAATACTTTCTGGGCAGGTGAACGAGAGCAGTCACATGTACCCAAAGCGATATAAATTTCCTACTGCTCATCAGGTACGGATTCTTCGACCCCAATCAAACACGTGCGAGTTGATTTTCTCTTTTCCTTATTTCTGAAGTCAATTTGGTTTGATTAATTGTATTATAGTTCTCTAAATTATTGCATGCGGATACGTGATCAGACAACTTCCCATTCTAGATATAAAATTCATCGAATCGGAATAAATTAAATTTATAATAGCAAATTCATCTTCCAGCAAATAATAAATTGACTTTTCTATCTTTCAGTGTTAACTTTGTTATGTAAACATTTACTAATGTTTTTATTTGTAACACATAATTCTTAATGCACTTATTTGTATATTAAACATGTAACTTTCTGTGTAAGTATGGACGACTATGTACATGAATGTGTGCATTAATATCAATGAAGCTCCCTTATTTCCTTTGCTGCTGCAGCAGCAGCAGCACCAGCACCAGCCACTGGCAAAGTTGGTTATTTTTATTATTAATTCATATTATTTACTTGCACGTTTGAAATAAAATTGTTTGTTTTAGCTGAGAACTAAGAGAGAACATCCTTCTATTCTATTTCGCATATTTTAAGATTTACTTGTAAAGAACACAAGCGAACAGTCGGTGTGAAAAGACGATTTGTACAAATGTTTGTGGATGTGATTTCCTCATACTCTACCATTTGAAATTTCATTACAATTCAGGACCACAGACAGCTTCGCTGAAACGTACAAACACAGAAGGGAAAGAAATATTTAAACACATATTTTTAATGGCAAATTTTTCAACACTTTAAACTGTAAGTCAGCAAAAACACGCTCTTCTCCATTCAATGTTTTTTTTTTGTCTTTCAAATAAGACAATAAAAAGGATATGCTTACTGTACATGAGCTGCATACACACTCGTGCACATGCACTGAAATGCTATTGGGACCAGCGTTAATACTTCTAAGGCATAGAATTTCTAGAGTATTTAAGCTTACATTCAATCTTCGCGATTAACATACATTTACGCAAGTCCATACATACATATATAATTATACAAAAACATCTACACAGAAAAAAATAGTTTACAGAACTAAAATTGTTTAATTTTCTTGCCTATTAAGCAAAATATCTTTAATTTTTTATATGATTCACAAGATTGCCGTTTTCCAATAAGAAGCGCTAAAGGCATTAGGCACTAAGAGTATGTTTGGCTGTTCCCGCCATTATGCATGGTGTTAACTATGAGCCACACCTTAACGTAAGAGGAGAGGTGCGTTAAGATTGTTGAAGCCTTTAAACCAAATGGGACTTCAAACCACCAAAATGCATTTCGTGAACAACGTGATTTGTATGGTCAGCATAATCTATCAAATTTCGCCAGAGTGTATTCACTCACACACAGAGTTGCTGCATTTAGGGAACTGTTTTGAAATATCCCTGAGTGATTGTTGAAAAGCTAATTCATTACAAAGAGTGATTGTTTGGTGCGGTTTATTGGGTGGTGGTGTTATCGGGCCGCACTTCTTCAAAAATAAAGTCGCCCAAGCAGTTATCATGAATGTTATTCGATATAGCGGGACTTTTTTGTAGCCCAAAATTGAGGCTATGAACTTGAACGATACATGGTTCCAACAGGAAAATGCTAAACGAATCGATTGAGAATTGTGCGCAAATTTCAACAAAAGTGGTCTGTAGGCAATGTGAAAATATTTGTGTGTGCTCTACCAAATCCTTCTCCGAAAAAAAAAACTGTTGTTAGCGTGGCTACTTGCCACACAACCAATACAACCAATGACTCTTTTTCCCGAGAAATTCAATGGCCTTCTTATCTCAAATCATGGCACGTTAAAAACATTGATCCTCAACATTGATCCTTGGTACACCACAAACGAGTATTAGTTTTGAGACTACTCTTATGTAATGAAAGCAGAGTTATATGTATGGTCCAGCCCTAGGACATGATTCAGGGGCGATAAAACAAAATCCATGGTACGTAATCTTCAGGAATTATGGCATATCTCTCAGAGAAATGGTGCCACTCAATCCATCATTTCGGTGAAAGCAGGGTGGTGGCTCTCGATATTTCAAAAGCGTTTGACAGAGTGTGGCATGGTGCACTATTGGCAAAACTTACTGCTTTTGGTGTCGGTGATGACTTCTCTCGGTTTATATCGAGCTTTCTCAGAGACCGCTCTATACGAGTTGTTATAGATGGGGTCTCATCAAACGAGTTCAAGATTAATTCAGGGGTACCGCAAGGCTCCGTTCTTTCTCCTACTCTATTTCTTATTTTCCTCAACGACCTTCTCTACCAAACTTCCAACCCTATCCACTCTTTCGCGGATGACAGCAGCATTTGTCACTCGTACTCTTTTAGTTATAGGCCCAGCCTATCAGAGATCGCTGCCAAGAGGCTAAATATTAATGATTCACTAAATAGTGATCTTCTATTATTCTCTGAATGGGGTCATAAAAACAGGGTCGCCTTTAATGCTCGTAAGACCCAGTGTTGCTTATTGACGCACAAACAAACGACCGCAAATGCTGCTTCATCTGTACTCATGGATGGTATAAATATTGAAGAATCGGATGCTCTTGGTGTTCTTGGAATGAAGATACAGTGTGATGTTCGCTGGACTGATCATACTTTTCATGTCTCTAAAGAAGCATTCAAGTGCCTCGGTTTTTTGAAACGGTGTAAGATGTTCTTCACTCCATCCGATCTCCTTACTATTTATACCACCTACATCCGACCGAAAATGGAATACAACTCTCATGTTTGGGCCGGTGCCTTAAAGTCTATTTTGGGGTTACTCGACCGTCTGCAGGAGAGGGCGAAGAAGCTCATCGGTGACAGTAGGATATCCAACTCTATTAACTCACTGGAGCATCGACGCAGTGTGGGATGCGTTACTCTGTTCTATCGATACTACAATGGATTTTGCTCTGACGAGATTAGGGATCTTGTTCCCGAAACGCGCACATTTTTACGTAGCACGCGTTCATCGTCTAGAGCTCACCCATTTCTGGTCGATTGCCCGGGGAGTCGTACTACGCATTACAGAGAAAGTTCGTTTTTCACTGTCTCTTGGCAGTGATCTCTAATAGGCTGGGCCTATGACCAAAAGAGTACGAGTGACAAATGCTGCTGTCATCTGCGAAAGAGTGGATAGGGTTGGAAGTTTGATAGAGAAGGTCGTTGAGGAAAATAAGAAATAGAGTAGGAGAAACTGGTGACACTGAAATACGAGATGAAAGATGTTGAATGGAATAAAATGAGATAGGAACATTTTATAGAGATGTTGAAAAATGTTGACTTTTAGTACAATGTATTTCTTATAGGAAGATGTTATCATTTTCAAAAACTGATTGTAGATGTTGTTCAGTGGAAGAAGCCTATTAGTTCACATTGTAGAGATTCAATATAAAAAAATATGTATATTTTTGAATAATGGTGTGCTGATTTAACTTCCCACACAAATGTTTCAGAATAAACCTCAACGAAACCAACAATTTTTTTCTTGTGTAAACCAACAATCTTTTTCTGTGTAGATTTGAGTATTGTAAAAAGAAGGAAAGAATAAAACTGTTTTCCAACTTACCACAAGTAAAGGAAGAAAATGCAATTCATTCATTTCTTGGCTCTTTCATTATTATATCTCATTTATTCTTATTTTTGACGTCTGTATAAAACATTCACCGACATCTACTCAAATGCAATTTCTTGGTTTCACTGACTGACGGAATAATTAGCTTCAACGTTTTTTTTTTTCTTTTTTTTTTCAAAAGTTTTTGAGTTGACTCATAACAAAGTGCTCTTTTATATTAACTTTCTTATAGTAGTTTCAAACACTAAACAAGAGCTGCCAGCTTCAAGCCTGAAAGAGGTACAAATATACAAACATACATATAATACGAATATATACTTTATTGTGAACCATTAACTAGTTATTTCTAAAAGTGTGAATAAAGTTAAAGTTTATTAAATTGATTATAACATATAGAATGGAAGTAAGAAATGCTTAATAATTGGACACAGGATGACGCTGTCCCACTGCTATAAACAATGCCGGATTACCAGCGCTATCCTTTGGAACACAGTTCGATATTATAACTTGTTTAGTTTTAAATTCAGTTCAGGCATTGGAAATAAAAATACAATCTAAAAATATTTAGGGGATTTGTGTGACCAAGTGCTTAACAAATTTAATGCATTTCTGATAAAGTACCATGAAACAGGGTGGCTGATAAAAGCTGCTACCAAACAAAAAAAAGTTCCATTTTTGTTGTGTTTTATAGATTGATCTTTAAATTTAACTAAAATGGAGAACTGGGACAATAAAACAAGAATTTGGATAGTGCAACGCCTTCACATTTTAGAGTTCGTTGTTTCCGTCCAAAAAGAATATAGGCGCAAGTTTGGTGGTACTCCTTGTAGCAGATGGAGTATAGTGAGGCTTATAAAGAATTTTGCTGAGCATGGCTTAATCGCAAGAAGGCCTTATCATCGAGATCCCTCAATTCGGACGCAGGAAACTACCGCTGCTGTAGCTGCTGTCAAACAATCCAATCCTAGAGTTTCGACATGGAGCTTATCTGCTCAAATGGGTGTCAGCAGACAGTCACTGCAGGCAATTTTGCACCAAGATTTAGTGCCAATTTCACGATAACGAAGCTGTTCGCACAATTACATTTAAAACAATAACAAAATTTTGAATATTGTTTTTGTTTTAAACGTAATTGTGCGAACAAACGAACAGCTTCGTTATCGTGAAATTGGTACTTAAACTTATTTCCATATAAGATTCAATTAACAAACAAACTGAACCCGATTCGCTTGGAATTTTGTGAGAATATCATTCAAAAGGTGTCAGAGGATGAAAACGTCTTGAACTGCATTTTTATGGCTGACCAGACAAACTTTGATTCAAACGGCAATGTTAATAAACAAAATTGTCGAATATAGAGTAATTCTAACCCACAGATACTCAATCAGCCGCAATTACATCCACTTTGCATCACAGTGTGGTGTGTAGTTGCTTCAACGTTCATTGTCGAGACTTATTTTTTCCGAAGAAAACGGTCTTACTGTTACGATGAATTATGATGTTGCAGGAATTTTTCTTTCCAGAATCACGCCGCAAGAGAATCCCTTTCAACTCTGTTTGGTTTCAACAAGATGGGGTAACTTGTCACATAACCACGCTTGCTATGGCAGAATTGAGGCAAAAAGTTTCCAATAAACTGATTTCAAGAAACTCCACACTCCGTTGGCCTCCAAGGTCTCCCGACCTCATTGTACCTGATTTTTTTTTGTGGCATTATTGCCAGCAAGTAGCTTACAAAAACCCCCAACAAATTTGAATGATTTAAAGCAATCCGTTCGAACTGTACTTCAAACAGTAAAGCTACGTACTCACGGTTGTCAGATCTTACAATATTGGCAGTAAAATTGTCTGAAAATGTATTACAATCGTGTGAACTGCCAATTTTTAACTTACAATGTTGTCAGAAAAACCGCTGTCAATCAATTGTAAGACAAAAATGTTGTCAGGCATCTGACAATCGTGAGAACACTCTTCGTCGGCATTGCCAGACAATTGGCTGGTATTGTAAGCTCAGTTGTAATTGTCAGATGTATAAAATTAATACACCTGACAATGGCATCATTGTCAGAAAAAAGTTTGATGGGCAACACTGCCAAACAGATGGTTTTTGATATACATAAGTGGCAATGCCTTACAACATGTCTGGCAATTTTTTTCATCTAACAATCTAACAAACGTGTGTACTGAAAATTTTTGTTGTCAGATGAATTGTTTGTCAGACTATAGTCTGACAATGAAATTGTAAGATTTTCTTACGATCATCTGAACATACAATTTACTTCTGCGGGAGAATTTTTCATTGCCACTACATTGTCAGCATGTTGCCAGATCTACATACATAGCTTAATGAATAACTTTTTGATAAGATGTCGCACATGTGTCAACGAGGGTGGAGGCCATTTGAATTCAATTATTTTCAAAACTTAAGCCAGTACGCCGATGTCGAAAACATAAGTTCATTCGCAGTCTATGCGAAAGGAAATTGATTTGAGTTTTCTCTAACTTTATTCTATACGAAAGATGTGTCAAAATTCAAAATTAAAATACATAAGTTCATGCGAACAAACAATAGTGACATAGACGAACCCAAATTGATTCGAATGTGAGTGATTAGCTTTCTTTCGCATACATTTTCTTTCGATATCTTTGAACAGGCTGTTAATGAATTGTTTTAATGAAAATGTATTACAGCCAGTTTACCAATCTCGACAGCCTGCTTGCGTTCGCAATCTAAGCGAAAGAAAATTGATTTCGGTTCGTCTAACTTTTTTCTATGCGAACGATGTGTCAAAACTCAATAAAAATACATAAGAATATGCGAACGAATAGTAATGAGATAGACAAACCCAAATTGATTCGAATGTGAGTGACTGGCTTTCTTTCGCATTCATTTTCATTCGAAATTGGTAAACTGGCTGTTATTTTTCAAATGAATTTCTAAAAAATAAATTACATAAACTTTACAAAAAGTTATTTTGAGTTTCTTAATGTAGCAAAATTGTTCAGCCACCCTGTATATTAAAAAGATATCTAGAGCTAATACAGAATATGAATGGCGCGGGAGGGGGGAACTATTTCCATAAGTTTAGAAGCGAAGCAAAAAAAAAAAATCATAGAGTAAAAATGTTTTGCTTTATTAAAATTTATATTTTTCTAATTCATTATAACGAAAACAATACTACAATAGCTGCAAACGCAAACGAATTGATTACGCCGATTAAGAAACATAAATGAGCAGTTAAATTAATTTAAGTGCACAAATAGGGGTTTGTTTTTAAAACAATAGTTTTCATATTTTTTTCTGTATCGCTCAAGGATAAAGTCTCTTCAAGGCATTAATATAATCGTATGCACATCAATCGGTGTAAAACTTAAAATTATATGTGTGAGTTGTTGTTTTTTTTTTTTAGAATTGTTATTTTAATCCAGCTTGTGGCCACAAACAATAAAAAACTGAAAACAGGAAATATTTATTATTCCCCGCTTGATTGTGTACATTGTAAATAAATAGATATAAAAGGAGATTTATGAAACATTGAATTTGACCTTAAGCTGGATTAAAATATCAAAAACCATTTGCAAATGCATTTTGTTATTATATGATGCTTTCAGAGCTGTTATCCTTTGTTTGCAAACAATCAAAATTGTGCAAATAGATTATAGAGATAAAAGGCAATAGTTGGTGTCTGGCGCTTAAATTGGAATATAAATAATGTTATAAATTTAAACGCTGGATGTGTCAAGCGATTTTTTTTGTGATTTTTTTTTGTGACTTTTTTGAGTAGTTTCAATAGAAAATTTTCCAACAAGCCGCTGGCTTGATTTGTCGATTTAACATTAAACTAATTTAATTATAAGTTTTATTTAGTTTTTTAATTGGTGTTGTATTCTTATAAACTTAACAAGTTTCTTTGTTGTGGTGATTTCTTCTTTGATTTCACTAGCGCTTATTCTTGTTTTGTTGTAGCTGCTGAGTATATTTAGTACTTGTACTTTGCCCAAGGCGAATGTATACAGGTGAATGCAAGCGGAAAGGAATTTTCCCATATAAAAGAATCAAATTAGAGTTTGATAAGTATATGGTAATGTAAATTATTTTTGTTCGGCTAATAAGCGTTTTATTTTTCAACATAATCTTCTTTTACATCAATATATAGGGTGTCCCAGAACTTAATGTCAAGCGGAAATGTCGTTTGGCTTTCTATATTGCCAGTAACAAAAAACTGTCACGTTTCGTAGCGCTGCCACCTTGTAAACGTTAATGCAGCTTGAGTGCTGCCGTAGTGTTAAGCTATGTACATCCGGTTGTCGGATGTTACAATATTGTAAGATCTGGCAACATGCTGACAATGTAGTGACAATGAAAAATTGTCCCGCAGAAGTAAATTATGTGTTCAGACGATCGTAAGAAAATCTTACAATTTCATTGTCAGACTATGGTCTGACAAATAATTCATCTGATAACAAAAATTGTCAGTTCACATGGTTGTCAGATTGTTAGATGAAAAAAATTGCCGGACATCTTGTAAGGCATTGCCACAACGATCTGTTTGGCAGTGTTGCCCATAAAACTTTTTTCTGACAATGCTGGCATTGTTAGCTGCATTAATTTTATACGTCTGACAATTAAAACTGAGCTTAAAACACCAGCTAGTTATCTGGCTATGCCGACGAAGAGTGTTCACACGATTGTCAGATGCCTGACAACATTGTCGTCTTACAATTGATTGACAGTGGTTTTTCTGACAACGTTGTAAGTTAAAAATTGGCAGTTCACATGATTGTAATACATTTTCAGTCAATTTTACTGGCAATATTGGAAGATCTGACAACTGTGTGTACGTAGCTTTAGTCTAGAAATGTTAAACCAGTTCAAACTAAGCAAAGTCCAACTATCAGCTGTTAAATAGGTTAAAAAAATAAATCAATGTTGCCAACTAAACTTATTGAGTATGCAACCTAAAATTAAAAGTCTTCTTGGAGCTAAAATTAAAATCCAAAACTCAGCTTTTTGTTAAGAAGTTTTTCGTGTCGAGTAAGAAAAAGGCAATTTGTATTTTAAATTGAAACAAAACTGTGCTCTGCAACTGAAGAAAACACTGATTTCAAATAACAAATCGTGATTTATATTGATATATAATTAATGGGAAACTACTTAAAATGTTCATCATTATCAGCTCTAAGCTCATTTTAAAGGGAACCATGCGGAAGTGACATCATTGATGGCAGTTAGCAAAGCATAACTTTATAAGTTTTCCAGATTAAATATTCTTCTTTGTTTGTTTACAGATTAAATACTCTTCTTTGTGCCAATATCTGCATAATTCCATACACTATTAGCTGCTACACAGCGTTTTGAAATAATTCATTATCATTAAGTGTTTTATTTTAAAGCTCTAAGATTGCTTCCTTCTTACGACTACACATACACCTTTACTAGAGTAATTGTTATTAGAACATTTATGAAATTTCTGGCAGAAGTTGCGTAATTGCAGGTACGAATAATGGTTGTGAATGAATGGTAGGCATTATGGATTTCATTAGACAGATTAAATTGTCTTATTTTTAAAGCTATAAATAAGCTTTTAGAAAATTACATAAAGTCTTGAATTAGTGCATATGTGTGAGTGTTGAATGCTTAGGGTTTAAGGGAGGCGTATAAATAAAAACCTCAATTACTATTTGACGAGATTAGGGATCTTTTTCCCGAAACCCATATACTTATTTTCACGCAAGATGTGTTCTTTGTCCAGGGCTGGATAGGCGAAAATTTTGTTATCATTTTAATATTCGTGATAGAAGTCATTCATTCGTGATAGAAATCATTCCAATGATTCAAACCATTAAATATTTTTTTTTAACAAACACAAATACTGCGAAGCTTTTTTAGCTTGTCTGCAGTAACTCCCAGGGGCTGAGGCAGGCATCAAACTTGCGACCTCGAGACTGTTGGTGGAGTACTCTACCACATAACCCATCGAGGCGCCCAAATGAGTCCAGAATTTCGAGATAACTAGATCAATATTATCAAAACAACAATCCGCGTATCCTAAAAAAGCGAGGGAGCAAGAAAACGTAGAGCAAGTGGGAGCATGTGTTCGAGAACCAGCCAGTCTCTCTAGTCGTAAGCGGTCTGCGGTTTTAAATATGCCTCGATGGTATTTTACAACAAGATGGGGCAACATGCCATACTTCAAATGACTCATTGGCTGCAGCTCGTCAAACTTTTGCCCAGAAAATTAAACCGAAAAGAGGTAACTTTAACTGGCCTGCCACCCCATTTGTCTCCAATGACTTTTTCCTTTGGGGATATCTAAAAAGCAAAGTTTGCAGTATTAACCCAACGACCATTTTTTTTTATCTTGGACCAGTACTCAGGGAATGACCCCTACATATGCAGTGCATTGTACTGGAACTAGGAAAATAGATTATGAGAAGGAGGAAAGAGGGAGTAATGTTTGTGAACTTAACATACGGAACGGCCAAAAGAAACGTTATCACAGCATTTAAAATGTTGAAAATAAATTACTTACAAGGTGTGTTCACTTATATTTAATACGGGGTGACTTATGTTTATTTATTTATTTGCAGGGATGGCACTACAATTTGTTTTTCAGCTGTACGATACGTCTGCGAACAAGTTGTCTGCAGACCTGTTTCCTGCCGCATTTGACGTTGGAAAGGCAAACGTCCGCAACGTTCCTTCTCCTTCCAAACTATTTGGCTAGTTCCAGTAAAATGGACTGTATATTTTGGAGACATCCCCTAAGTACTGGTCCAAGGTAAAAAAAGTGATATATATATTTTTTTGTCAATCACAATGCCAGACGATCGACTAATCAGCCGTCAAATAAAAATCTCAAAACTTTTTGATTTTCTTCAACAATGTGTACAAAAAAAGAAAAAAAAAAACAGGACTACACTTACACTATGTAATTGTCGTGTTTATTTGACCGTCTCCAGGGCTTTCAAGCGATTTCTCCCTTACAGCTTGTCCTTCTTTTTATTAATGAATTCCATATCAGCTAGATATCACCTCAAAAGCTCGTTATTTTTAATCGAGTGCTTTTGTTTTGCACAGTGCAGCTTTTACGCGTAAACGGCTTTTACATTTTACATTTAGTTAAACACTTTTAATCACGAAAAATTCAGCAGGTTGAAGCGGCAATAATATTTTAAATTGTTTAATGCGATTTTATTGAAGAGCTCCAATTTACAGAATTATAATTACTTTCGTTTTGATATCATGCGTGAGCTTGTCGCTTAATACAATAGATGTTTGTTGTTCTTGTTTCCTGCCAACATTGCGGTCAAATTAATTTGATAGTTTGTTTGTGTGTTGTGCCAACAAACACACACATACACAAACACACATAAAATACGTAAAGTGATTAAACGGATATACTGCATAAGTATGTGTTTAACATTTTTATATTTTTCAAATTGTAGCGTAAAAATTTGTGCAATTCTTTGGCAAAAATATTTATGGACATGATTTTCCAAACAAATAATAAGTCACGTATAAAAATATATAATTATCATTTATCATGATTTAATATTTCACTTTATTATTATTCATTTCACACACACAGACACGCACACACACAACACGCACACACACAAACAAGGTCTCTACGTCAGCAGAACATTTCTGACTTAATTAATATTAATTTCAATGTAAATCACTTTATTACACTTAATGTAAATGTTGTCAGCCGCCACCAGCGCAACGCACTGGAACGTAGAAATTAAATAAAAAAAAAAAAACATTTAATCACTTTCAATTAAAGGTCTACTCTACATTGAATTTCTTCTTGTCAACAAATGTTTCAGCTAAATACAAAACACTTTTAAACGTTCTTGAAAAACCAAAAGCTAAACACGCTCTTTACATTTAACCAGCAATCCTAAAGTGTTGTCAAGCATTTGAAAGCATAATAAAGGGTGTTTCTTTAGAGTTACACAAGGAGCTATATTCTTAATAGAAGTATCCATGAAACGGGCTTTATTGAAAAGAAAATTTTAAGGCGTTAATATTGAAATATGATTTTGATCATGTAGCCTCTTTGACCTAATCTTGGGTATAGAGCGGAAATAATCCATCATTTGTTGTTCAGCAAATGAAATTCTAGGAACTCCCAGCATGACTTAGACTGCGATGGATGGCCGAGAACACCCATCAAGGGTTAATTGGTAAAACGGGTATCAGCACGCCGATAGCAGGTTCAATTTTACAGACCATCCCGATGCTGGATTATGGTTACATGCTTGCTTCTTGGCTGAAAAGTTCCGCATATCGTTAAGAACTGAAATCGTAGGAAGCAGTTAGTTTTTTAATATTCCCTTATAATAATGGCGCATGACTGATTTTTGCAGACCTTATTAGAGTCTTAAAGGTATTGTTATCTTGCTACAGAAACCAGTAATGTAACGCAGAAAAGCAATAATGATGGAAAGACAGGTGAGTTGGTCAGAGGATTTTCTTTTTATGATTTTCGGGCCACCAAGTAATGGAATCTAGCTCTCCTCTGGCTAACTTGAGAATTGCATACAGGAGGGTTAAAAGGCCCCAGTTCGTCAGTCGTAATAAAAATTTGCCACTTGTAAGCCACATCAGGGTGCCCGCGATTCATTTGTCCACCATCAGTTTCATATCTCTGTTCGACTATAACTAGTTTATCCACGTTGGCAAGCAAATTTATATAAACTTGAAAGAAAATAGTACATTGAGATTAACTGACTCATCATTACGTGAAATTATGTCATCATATCGCTCTTTTATTGCAACATAGTCATAACGCAAAAAAGCTTCTTTCAAGAAAAACACATTCAAAATTTTTAGTTTCCATACAAGTCTTAGAAAATTTTTTTTAGAAAATATCTTCTAAAGGAAACAGTTTAAAAGCAATTTGAATAAAATTTTGGCACAATATAAAAGGTAGTACTATTAACAATGCTGCATTGTTAACTCGAAAAGCTCATTTTATTGAGATATGACTATGTTGCAATAAAGGAGCGATATGATGCACGCTGTCATCATCGTCTTTTGGAAATCACATATCAGCAGGATTAATGCCAGCTAATTGAGGTTGATCATGTCTGTATAATGTTTGCGAATGACCATCATTGTTTTTGAAGACATATGAGCCAATGACTCCGCCAACACATAAATCGCATCATATAGTAGATTTGGACGTGAGTATGTTTCGACAAACGCTTGTGGGCGCTTGTGGGTTGTCTCGGCTCCAAATGTGATATTTCTGTCTGTGCACGTACTTAATTATTCAACTATTAAAATAGGCTTCATGGGAGAACAAGATTTTGTATGGAAATTCAGTAACAACTGACGAACAGAACTATTATTTTAATAAATTTTGTTTTAGCAAATTGCTTGCATACTCGTAATGAAATGAAATGGCTAACCAAACTAAACAAATAACAACTACTCGTAACAGCTATTGAATTTTTCTTTTAACGCTGCCTGCTGATTTCGTAGAGTACTCGACCAACAGTCTCGAGGTCACAGGTTCGATTCTTGCCTCAGACCCTGAGTGTTACTGCAGACAAGCAAAAAAGCTTCGCAGTTTTTGTGTTTATTTCTACATAAATGCAAAAATTCAAACAGAAAAACTACAAAGCGTTTTGCTTGTCTGCAGTAAAACCCAGAGCCAAGGCAGCTTTATATAGGCAGTAGTAGAATTACAATAAATACAACACCAACAAAATACATGTTGCTGTTTGTTGGTGTTGTATTTATTGTAATTCTGCCACTACCTGTATAAAGCTGCCTTGATCCAGAGCCTATGGCTGGAATCGAACCTGTTTGTCGATTACTTTACCAAATTAGCCATCGAGATACCCAAACTAGTCTTACCAACTCAAAGTTGTGAAGCCTTTGAAAAAGCATCCTTTACATACAAACACACATGCTTATCCTACAATTGATGAAAGCACCTGCTGAAAAAGTGTACACAAATTACACGAGTAACGCCCGCGTTGCTGATTTTGGTTTTCTTTCGAAAGCATTTCAAAATTGTTGACTTTGCACGTGTTAATGCTGGGTTATTTATATCCACCGCTGGAAAAATTTTACAGGCTTTTAAATAATTACGAGTATTGAGGGTAGTTCAACTTTTCACATGCATGCAAGAGCGTTATTTAAGTTCTTTATGACAAAATCAGTGTTAAAAGAAAAAAAAAAAACCACAAGTTCAAATAAAAAGGCAAAATTTGTTAACAAGCTTCTAGTATGTTCTAGTGACAAAATTACGCACAAGCACTGAAATGGGACAACTTAAGCGGTAAGCACTCAGTTGTTACGTTGTAGCACAAACAATAAATATCAAGACCGCCAACATGAGCTTTTATAAACATGTGGTATTAAAAATGAACATGTAATAATAAAAAAAATATACACAAGTAAATAAGCAAATTAGTGTAAGGGCTCTTAAGTTAGCGTTAAAATTCTCTTGTCGTCTATAAGTGAAGGATGGCCTCGTGAACGGATGCATGAATCAGTTCCTGCCCAATTTTAATTTAACTCCAACATTTTAAATGCTGTAATAGAGTTTTTTTTAGTCTGTCATTTTGTTATTGTTAAAGTTTAACGTCCAGAAACACTACTCCCTCTTTCCACCTTATCAATCTATTTTCCTAGTTCCAGTACAATGCACTGCATATGTACTGAGTACTGGGTACTGGGTACTGGTCCAAGATAAAAATAAAAAAAATTAAAAAATTTTATTTGTTGATTTGCTGTGAGTGATCACTTACTTGCAAGACGACGTGTAAATGCCAACTTTTTCCAGGTGGCTGGAATATTTTTTTAAAATAAAAACATCAATATTGTTGTTAATTATTTCATTTGTTTAGTTTTTGCTTTTACTAATTAATTTCATAAGTTTTATATAAAAGCAGTTTGTATTGGTGACTTTGTCTGTGAAGAATGGATGTTTTCATGCATGCGACATATAGCTGCTCATGGAAAAATATATATATTTTTTCTATATGTTTGCGCTTCTATTTACTTTATTATTATCATGAAAGCTGCTTTCTAGAGAAAATAGATAATTTTGAACTGGAATAAAAATATATATTGTTACGTTTTTGTCGATTCCACAATTGTAAATGAAATAATGACACTTACACTTTTGTTATACAATTCACAACTTTATTTACACTTAGTATTACTGTGTACTAAAATACTATATTTGCTTACTTTCTGACTTATGACTGTCTTGCACAAAGTTTAAAGATAAAAATATATATTTTTATTTCAGTTCGATTCCTCAATTGTAAATGAAATAATGACACTCACACTTTTGTTATACAATTCACAACTTTATTTATACTTAGTACTACTGTGTACTAAAACACTATATTTGCTTACTTTCTGACTTATAACTGTCTTGCACAAAGTTTAAAAATAAAACGGATTGGTTGCTGCTGACCTTCCTGCTATTTATACGTCTTTATCAGTTTCTACAAACGACATGAATTTTTTAGTCGTTCATAATGTACAAATGTATTTCTTTCGCACCTACACATTCATACACATGCTTGCGAACAATAAGCACGTCACAACAACAAACAATAATACAACGAATACCAAGAATACAAGAAAAACAACAACATCATTTGTAGTTGATTTACTTGGAATTTTACGTACTTTAAATCATGTATGTATGTTTGTTTGTGTATTATGTTATTAGTTTTATCTTGTTTGTGTGAATGTGTTGTACATTTATAGCAAATAGATCAACAGCTGCACTCTGGGTTAGATGTAATAAAAATTCTTCACAATATGTAAAAAAATATGTAAAATTGGCATACAGGTATTGCAATCAGCGATGACAAGATTTTTAAAGCAATAAGTGCTTTTCGAAATGGAAAAAAGTTATAAGTACTTGAAAAACGCAAAGGAGAGCAAAATATTTATAAAATAAAATTTTTATGTTTTTTTTTCATTTGTACATCGAGTTTTAGTTCAAGTTTTTCTTTTCTTTTGTTTTTTTTTTTTTTATATTGGACCAGTACTCAGGGGATGACCCCTACATATGCAGTGCATTGTACCAGAACTAGGAAAATAGGTTGTGAGGAGGGGGAAAGCGGGAGTAGTGTTTGTGAACATTTGACTTGAATTTTCCAACGTTATAACAGACAGGAGACATTTCTGCAGGCAACTTGTTCCACAGACGAAGCGTACGGCTGAAAAACAAATTCTCTCTGTAATGCGTAGTACGATTCCCCGGGCAATCAACCACAAATGGATGAGCTCTAGACGATGAACGCGTGCTACGTAAAAATGTGCGAGTTTCGGGAACAAGATCCCTAATCTCTTCAGAGCAAAATCCATTGTTAATGGAGCAAAATCCATTGTTAATGGATTTTGCTCTGACGATAGAACAGAGTAACGCACCCCACACTGCGTCGATGCTCAAGTGAATCAATAGAGTTGGATACCCTACTGTCACTGATGAGCTTCTTCGCCCTCTCCTGCACACGGTCGAGTAACCCCAAAATAGACTTTGAGGCACCGGCCCAAACATGAGACTTGTATTCCATTTTCGGTCGGATGTAAGTGGTATAAATAGTAAGGAGATCGGATGGAGTGAAGTACATCTTACACCGTTTCAAAAAACCGAGACACTTGAATGCTTCTTTAGAGACATGAAAAATGTGTTCATTCCAGCGAACGTCACACTGTATCTTCATTCCAAGAACATCAAGAGCATCCGATTCTTCAATATTTATACCATCCATGTGTACAGATGAAGCAGCATCTGCGGTCGTTTGTTGGTGTGTTAATAAGCAACACTGGGTCTTACGAGCGTTAAAAGCGACCCTGTTTTTACGACCCCATTCGGAGATTAATAGAAGATCACTATTCAGTGAATCGTTCATATTTAGCCTCTTGGCAGTGATCTCTGATAGGCTGGGCCTATGACCAAAAGAGTACGAATGACAAATGCTGCTGTCATCTGCGAAAGAGTGGATAGGGTTGGAAGTTTGATAGAGAAGGTCGTTGAGGAAAATAAGAAATAGAGTAGGAGAAAGAACGGAGCCTTGCGGTACGAAGGAGATTTTTACAATACAATTTTGCTGCGATCACTAATTTATGATTGAAAAAGACAAGAATACGTGGTTCAATATAGACAGAGAATGAATATAGACAGAGAATTATTCAATGGCTCGGTGGCTCACTGGTTACGGCAGCCGTTTATGATGCTTCATTATCTTGGGGCTGATGAGGGGTGTAGCGACTAAAAAGCAGCTAGTTATCCCCAAGCTAAAGATTTGATTATTATTTTCCAACAAATTGTATTGTAGAAAACCCTTCTTAAGAAAAAAACTTAAAAAAGGAAGAAATTGAACTAAAACCCGATGTACAAATGTCCAAAAACCGAAAATCTAATTTAAAAATTATAAATTTCAACAAAACTTCCATAAATTAATATTTAAAAATTTTAATGGTTTAAACGAATATATTATACATTACATATATATGTACAAAAAGTAGCTATCAGTTGTTAAATGGCTCATCAATGACAGCAGTGTTGCCAGCTCAAAGTTAACCTCTAAAATAACTCTCATTATTATGGCCACCACAAGAACCAAAAAGTCTGTGAACTATAAGAAAAAGTTAAAGAATACCTTGGATGGAACAGATCAGGAATTTGTAAAATTCCCTTTTCCAAAAACGCCCGTATTCTCTTCATAATCCTTACGAGCACATACAAATCAAAGTAACTAGGTGATTATGGGATGCTTGTTTTATTAAAATGATAACTTTTGATTATTGTTTGAATAACTTTCTTCTCCTGCCTAATTTTCTTATTTACTTATGGAAAAGTTTTTATACTAGAATCATAAACAAATTATCCATATTAGAAGAGTTCTGGCCATATATTTACATTACTTGCTAGTCAGGCCCCACAGAGATAAATTTAAACAAACACTATTAACAACAAACTTTTTATATTAACCAAAGATGATAATTATTATTTGTTTCAGCTCTTCTTCTCAGAACTTTATTTTGTATGTGGTTTGAGGGGCAATTTGTCTTTATAGTTTCATGTCTTCAGCTGGTAAACGTGTTTGTGCTTGATTCAAGGTCATGAAAAAAGGGAATGTAACTTGTGTGTTATAGCATGAAAAAATACAATCAATCATAAGCAAAACTATACTCGTAGATGAACACAAAAGTCTTGAAGTACTTTCAGTTTTGATAATTAAATAAATTGTTGATTATGGAACAGCACCATCTGATTGGGGTGCGCTCACTATTGCTTCTCGCTCTGGGTATCTAGTTTAAGAAATGTGACTGTAAAACAAAAATGAAAACAAATCACGTTTTGGTTAACCATTAAATATGAAACGCCATATTTGTATCTTTTAGGCAGGTAGTTTATCTTGTATACCCGCTATGGTTCCAACAGATTTACGACTATAATAGATCAACGAGCGTCATGTATAGCGGAGACAAATCGGAAAACAGTTGTGAAATGGCAGGTGTGATGGAATGCTTCAACGTCCACTAATAGACAGTTGTGAAAAAGATTTACATCAGCACCTGCCTTGCGGCCTTATCTTATGATGGCCCAATTCCACGGAGTGAATTATTCACGATTCACCAGCGCCCTCGTGTGGCTTACCAGGCTCACACTGGTAGCAATTCTTGCCTTATGATTACGGTTATATGAGCAACTTCTGGTTGAGGAGTTCGGGCCTTCTAATCCCTTCTGTATGCAATTTCCTAACAATCAATGGAGGACAAGGCTTAATGAGTTGGTAGGCCGAAACCCACTAAGAGCATTAGCCCTTACAGTACAGGTATCTGTTGTATAGGCAACAGATCCTCGGGAGATTGTTAGTCCCCAAAAAAAGCCACACACCAAACATTTATCAAGGATACTAACACTTCCTTCCTCCGTTTTAGGTTTCAACCACAGCCAGAACGTTTCAGCCAAGGGCGGCACCTCAAATATGATCAGCCCGGTTTGAACTGCAAGCAGAACTGCCCGGGAGCTTTGCTGATCCCCGTTCTGCCAATTTATAACCTTGGTAAGGGTTTCGGAAGCTAACACAACATAAGTCATGCGGCTTCCTAGAGTTTTGTTTGCCACAACAAACGAGGGACCCCTTCCCTTTTTTTCCCCGAAAAACAGAGTGCCCAAGTTAGGAATACGCCAAGGCAAAACCTGTTCCCCGGGGGGATAGTAAGTGTTACAGGGGGTCAATATTAATACAACAAGACACGCGTTTATGCTTATCACTATTATTCGACGCCAAGGCAAAACTTGTTCCCCGGGGGGGGGGGGGGGGGAGATGAATATAGACAGAGAATAATTCAATGTCTCGGTGGGTGAGTGGTTAAGGCAGCAGTTCATAATACGTCATGCACCTCAAATCCGAATGGGTGCTGATAAGTAATGTAGCGACTACGCAACAGCTAATTGTCCCCCAGCTAAAAATTTGACTAATATTTTTCTTGTCTTCTTCAATCAAAAATTATTGATCACAACAAATTTGTATTGTAAAAAATCCTTTTTAAAGAAAAAACTTAAGAAAAGAAAAACTTGAACTGAAACCTGATGTACAAAAACTAAAAATCCTAATTTAAAAAATTATAAAAAAGTTCAACAAAAAATCATTCAATTAATTAAAAAAATTAAAAAAAAAAGTTCAATAAAATATTAGTTATCGTTTGTTACATAAATAACAGATATACTCGTACAGCAATGCAGAAACTTAAAGACGACGCTAAAAGCAATTAGTGATAAAAACAACAACAACAATTTTTAATAAAGCTTTTGGGGGCGGGGGGAATGTATATTTTTTGCTTCGAACTCAAGTGATTATAAAAAGGACCTTAGACAAAAGCGTTGCGTATGACAAGTAATGAAAGGCCGTCAATTTGAGGGTGTTAAAATTTTGCTAGGAATTCTTTTCATTTCAAACTTTTAAATTTATTAAATTTAACTATAGAAAAATAATTAATACCAGGAAAAATTAATTATAATAAAAAGGAGCTAAAAACCAAACAAAAGGTAATATTTTCAAACCCTTTTAATGCTTTCATTTGGAAACACTTGAGTTAAAAAACAGCGCACTAAAATTATAAACTTTATAAAAACATTATAAAACATAAGGGTACAAGTAAAAGAACTCTTAAAAAGCATTCAAAACAATAATTTTCACATACATACATACATACATACCTTATCCTCTACCCAGAATTAAACAAAAGTAAATACCCACGCGCCCCAACACTTTGAAAAAAATTTGATTTTGTTTAACAGTAGTTGTATGTTCAAAAGTTGTAACCAAGTTGAGTAAATACAATGTGCTCATGTTTTCTAAACGCCTCTCCAACCATCATGAAGGAAATTGTTCTTGTAACATAAATTATTTATGAGAAGCTCAACCCATGAACAATAACACAAATGCTTATTTATTAATAGCAAATAATTACAGTACAAAAGAAATGTTTTTGTATTACAAAAAAAAAAAAAAAAAAAAAAAAGTTTGAACTTATTTGACGCCATGTTGTCACTTGGAAAATTCAATAACACATTATTTACTAATCAGTTGATTTTAATATTCACGAGCAAATTTTATGGTATAATAAATATGTTGTAAGAGATATAAAATTTTGATCATAAAAATCGATTGTTGTGTTCACTTTCTAATGATGAAAATCTTACAGCAAACAATATAATAATAAATGCAGAATAAAAACTTAACATAATGATCATAATTTAACGTAAAAACGTAACACAAAATATATTTATTTAGAACAAAATCAGGAAATTTTGCAAAAAAAAAAAAAAAAAGTGATATACTGGCAAAACGCAAACAAAATAATCGTTTGCTCTGCGGCGTAACGGAGTTTCTTATTAAGTGCAGGTGTGTCTTGAAACATCCCTCTCCCTATAACAGTTGAGGGAGATAGGAGTTTCTTTTTATCCAACTGCCAATCTTAAGGCCTTGCTACACTATCATACACGATCGTGCGATCTACTAAATAAAGCATGTGTGCTGCAAAAGTACTAAAAGTGCAACCGTGCTACAGAGTTTTTCACAAATCGTGCGAATTGAAAATTTTTATGAAACTCTTCAAAACATTATGGTTTCTGTGCTATCAGTGTGAAAAATATTGTGAAAAATATGAGAATGATGTTGGTGCCTCGAAAAAAAATTTTGAATAATGTAAAAGGTGTAAAGAAATGTTAGAGAGGTGAATAAATGAAAAGGCTTGTTTTTTGTGTTTTGACAAGTATTATTAGAGCATTTTTCTTTTAAATTCTCAGCAATTTATTTATATTGCTGGAATATAAAGTTGAATGTTTGAGAATATCTTTCAAAAAATTTCCAAAGTCTACTGATGATTGGGGTAGTTCCTATGAAATGTCGACATATAGATAGCTGGGAAACATAGAAAACAAGCTATTTATAATTTTTATTGGTAAAATTATTATGTTAATAAAAGTTTTTAATAATTTTATTGTGTATATAAATTATTACAATTATTATAGTGTGGCCTACAATGCCATTTTGAAGCAATTTTTTCAAGTCGGCCAGATTTTTGATACAGTTTCCTGTGAATGAATCGTACGATCGTGTAGGATATTGGATCAGGGACTTTAGGAATCAGTCTTTTTTATTGAAGTCTACAGACTATAAGTCCTTACAGAATAAAGAAAAAATATCAAGAATTACAATTACGTATTTAAGTACGAATTTATTTTTCATTTTAAAAAATCGTTAGATTCAAAAATATCAAAAGCTGGTAATTTAATGAGTCCAAGACTACTGTCATATGATGGCAGCATATACGAGTTCTGTAGACAGAAAATAAGAAATTGTTTTTGGATAGATTCAATACTATTTATGTGAATGGTAAAGTATTACTGTCTATCTAGCGTCCCCCGGGGAACAGGTTTTGCCTTGGCGTATTTCTAACTTGGGCGCTCTGTTTTTCGGGGAAAAAAGGGGAAGGGGTCCCTCGTTTGTTGTGGCAAACAAAACTCTAGGAAGCCGCATGACTTATGTTGTGTTGGCTTCTGAAACCCTTACCAAGGTTATAAATTGACAGAACGGGGATTAGCAAAGCCCCCGGGTAGTTCTGCTTGCAGTTCAAAAAGGGCTGATCATAGTTAAGGTTCCGTCCTTGGCTGAAACGTTCTGCCTGTGGTTGAAACCTAAAACGGAGGAAGGGAGTGTTAGTATCCTTGATAAATGTTTGGTGTGTGGCATTTTTCGGGGACTAACAACCTCCTGAGGATATGTTTCCTTTACAACAGATACCTGTACTGCGAGGAACCAGTGGTGATGGTTGACGGGTGAGTTGGTTTAAAAGCTGACGCTCTTAGTGGGCTTCGGCCTACCAACTCATTAAGCCTTATCTTCCATTGATTGCTGGGAAATTACATACAGGAGGTTTTGAAGGCCCGAACTTCTCAACAAGAATTTGTTTGAAAGGTATAAGAAATGTTTTTTGTGTTTGACAGATATTATTAGAGCATTTTTCTTTTTGAATTCTCAACAATTTATTTAGATTGTTGGGATATAAAGTTGAATGTTTGAGAATATCTTTCAAAAATTTCCAAGTCTACTGATGATTAGGGTAGTTCCTATGAAATGTCGACATATAGATAGCTGGGAAACATAGAAAACAAGCTATTTATAATTTTTTATTCCAATAATAATTCTCATTAAAGAACTAAGAAAAATTATCTGTAGACAAATATATTTTTTTATATATTCCTACAGGCATGTTCTGAGAAACCTAAATCGCTTAAATTTAGCATTTTCAATTCTGAAAACGCCAAATAAGTTTTGAGATTTGAAATCGTCAAAGAGGTGTTCACCTAAAATTGGTGACTTCTTAAGCTAAACTGGCAAAAGGAAATAAAATAATTGCAATTACAATTTAATATTTTTTATTTTTGCAGCTAAAGATCGTTTTAAGTTATATAAAAAATTTAACAGTATTTATTTTCTATATGTCGACATTTCATAGGAGCTAGTTAGGGTAGCTCCTATGAAATGGTATTGTCCTCAGCAGACTTCAACAATAAAAATTATTATTTTTTCCTAATTTATATAAATTTGCTTATTATCCTTAAATGGATAGATTGTAAATAGTAAAAGCATTAATAAAAAAAATAAAATACCAGTAAAAAAATTATAAATAGCTTGTTTTTTATGTTTCCCAGCTATCTATATGTCGACATTTCATAGGAACTACCCTAATCATCAGTAGACTTTGGAAATTTTTGAAAGATATTCTCAAACATTCAACTTTATATCCCAACAATACAAATAAATTGTTGAGAATTTAAAAGAAAAATGATCTAATAATACCTGTCAAAACACAAAAAACAAGCTTTTTCATTTATACACGTCTCTATCATTTCTTTACACCTTTTAAACAAATTAACAACCGTTGCTACGATTTGCTTTTTGAAAGTATCGAAAAGCAGAGAACAAAAATTCAAATAATTAAGTTTTTATTCGCTATTTTTAGCTTCTACTATTTATACCAATAAAAATTATAAATAGCTTGTTTTCTGTGTTTCCCAGCTATCTATATGTCGACATTTCATAGGAACTACCCTAGTCATCAGTAGACTTTCAAAAATTTCCAAAGTCTACTGAGGATTAGGGTAGTTCCTATGAAATGTCGACATATAGATAGCGGGGAAACATAGAAAACAAGCTATTTATAATTTTTATTGGTATAAAATTTTTCAATTTGAAAAATTATTGTCAAAAAATTTCTATATATATTCTACAAAAAATCTGCAAAAATAAGAAATATTTAACTAAACAAGATCAAATAATTAAATATCAAAATTAAAATTTAATGCTTTCTTTTTATTTCGGCAAATAAATTGAAGGAATTTTACACATTTTCAATTAAAAATGCGAAATTAAATAGTTTCTCTATTTGTTGTGAGTTCGTTTTCATTTTGTATAACAACTAACACATACATAATTATGTAACATAAAAAGTTAATTGGTTAAAATTTAATACCTGTACAAAAAATACACTTCACTTAATACACAATTATGCCTCAAGGAAACCGAAGGCAAAGTGTTTGACAACTTTTCAATTTGGAATATATTATACTCGTATATCATATTATTGGTTGGTTACCTGGGAAATAGCAGTTCAAGTAATTCTCTTTTAACTTCTTCGTTTACATACAAAGAAAAAAACTCAATTTGAATTTAAAAATCAAAAAAAAATCTATACGATATGTAGGCGAGTAAAGAAAAATATCAAAAACATGCAACAAATCAATGCTCAACTTCTATCATAATAATTTTTTAACAGCACAGCACCCTTAATTGACGACATCTTTTGTTTGGCAAAGTAATATCTTAGTTATTTGAGTCGGAGCTAAGGAATAATGAATGCTCATGACAAACATCACAAAAATACCAGTAAACAAACACCTTCCCACTATATTAAACACAGGCAAAAAAAAGAAAAAAATAACAATATTAAGAAGCCAATGGGGCTTGTTAAAAATAGAAATCTGTTTAAAAAAATGTTATATTTTATGATGAATAAACAGTACCGTTGGTGCTTTTCACAAAAATATTAGACATAAAAGACACTTTGGAGTTGTGGAATGAAGGAAGATACATCTTTTATATTTTTAACAAAATAATTGTTACTATGACAAGCAAGGCAGCCAATGAACCAGCGAAACTTATTTGCACACGCATAATCTATAACACAAACACCGGATAATAAAATAGTTAAGATAATTTCCCGGAAAGCAATTCATATATGGCATTATGCCACTCGTATAACTTTTTTTTAAATTTATTATTTTATTTATTGAATCTACATAAGAAATGTAATGACAATAAGTATTTAAGTCTTAATACTAAAAAAAAAAAAATTATGATTAAAGTCCTGCCAGTGCTGAACAAAAATTTATTTTTATGCGAATATTATTTCAGAACTCAATCATCTGTTTAGAGCTCTAATGGTAGTCAAAGTATAACTGAAAAGGATTTGATTGATTTGGTTAACAGTTTTCTTGTCTATTTTAGAAAAGGAGGTGAGTCTGTTGTAGGGTTGGCAGAAGGAGGCAGCTTTATGCTAGAACACAACTGCAGCGAACGACGAGTATTTGGTAGCGAATGTTCGTCGCCAAAAATAAAAATGCGCACAATCATGGCGCTGGTCGAAATTCGTCATACTCAGCGAAAGTTGAAATAGATTTATTTCTAATTGTTTCGTCAGTGAACGGCGAATAAAGCAGTATCAGGTGACCAGGTTTCTTACATAAAAAAAAGTATTTTTCATGACATAATACTTTTTATAATTTATATTAATCCATGTAGTAAAATATGTATGAAGATGTTCTCAAAATATAAAGTAGCTGATATAATTGGTTCAAAAATCCCTCTTTCGGATGGGATTTATATAGGTTTACTTTTCATATGGTCACCTTAGTATTTATATAAATTTTTTTGTTCTTTGCACGGAATGTAAACAATGTTCGCTGATATTGTGCTTCACACGACGAATTCGTCGCGATGGGCGAAGTTCGTCGTTCGTCGCAATTGTGTTCCTAGTATTAAGTCGAAGTCAAATAAAGTACAATTTTTTATAACATTAGTTTAAAAAAATGCATTTGAAATTCTAATTGTTTTTTTTTTTTTTTTGTCAAATAGTTGAACATGGAGTTAAATACTTGAAAATATATTTCATTATATTTGCCTTCAGATCACTCACCCACTATTATTTCTGTATCATTCTCCTAAGAGGTTGACTGTCTGTTTTGTGACTTATGTCGATGGCTGTAACTAAAATATAAATAGAATTTAAGAACAAAATAAACAGACAATAATGGTCTACTGATGATTAATTTGACACCTATGAAATTAGGCTAATACCTATAGCTAAAAAGCACCGGAAAAAGCTATATGAAGTTTTGGACTGGTTATTGTTATAATCAATAGAAGTAGTTTACATATCAACCAGCTGTACACATTTTAAAACTATTTACCATTTGGTGAATTTTATTTCATTTTTTTGCTTAACATTTTTTTTATTTTCTTTGTATACCAGTTTATTTCAGTATTTTTTCAGATCTCACATCCTGTATTTTACGTATAAGTGAACATAATGACGGTATTCAGCCATAAGTCTTTAAGTAATAGCATGCAAAGATATGACTCCTATAGGTATGCTATCATAATTTAGTTTATTATTTTATATTTGAGTGTAACCTAGCGTCTCCACAAAGCAATTTTTATTGCTAAGCTCAAGCAAAAACGTCGGCAGAATAACAGTATAGCGATTGGTAATTGCTCTAGGTGGCGTAAACGTATTACTGCTTCATCACAAATACTAACAAAATTCAACGTTAGAAGTTATATGAACAACACTGTGTTTGTTGTATGCACATCACTGTGTTTGCTATAGTTATTTGTGTACCAAATTACAACAACTGACAGCTATTGCGCAATGATTGCTCTAGCAATCTTTGATTGCTACCTATAGCAATTTGCGGTCTACACATCGCAAATTTTATGGACGCAATCAAATTTGACAATTGTCGCAATAAATATTGCTATGTGGAGACCTAAATGAACTATTTGTGGTTTAGTTATGACAAACAGAAAAACACAGTTTAAAAAGGCCCAAACCTAAATGACTTGTTTGTTCGAAGTACAACATCAAGAATTTAATGCTGTCATAAGATATTAAGATATGGTGATCAATTCCTATTTTTGCAGCTACTCGTACAAGTCTTTATTTGTTTTATAAAAGTTCCTTATTTGTTCCTTTATTTTCAATATTTCGCTAGCATCCAACCGAAAATGGAATACAACTCTCATGTTAGGGCCGGTGCCTGAAAGACTATTTTGGGGTTACTCGACCGTGTGCAGGAGAAGGCGAAGAAGCTTATGTG
Organism: Thecocarcelia acutangulata; assembly: GCA_914767995.1. NCBI lineage: Eukaryota > Metazoa > Arthropoda > Insecta > Diptera > Tachinidae > Thecocarcelia > Thecocarcelia acutangulata. The sequence goes on along the minus strand of OU612096.1, from coordinate 121,394,848 downwards.
ACAGTGACAGTAGGGTATCCAACTTTATTGACTCACTGACGCATGGACGCAGTGTGGGGTACGTTACTCTATTCTATCGTTACTACAATGGATTTTTCTCTGACGAGATTAGGGATCTTGTTCCCGAAACTCGCACATTTTTACGTAGCACGCGCTCATCGTCCAGAGCTCATCCATTTGTGGTCGATTGCCCAGAGAATCGCAATACGCATTACAAAGAGAATTCGTTTTTCAGCCGTACGCTTCGTCTGTGGAATACGTTGCCTGCAGACGTGTTTCCTGTCTGTTATAACGTTGGAAAGTTCAAGTCAAATGTTTACAAACACTACTCGCTTTTTCCCCCTCCTCACAAACTATTTTCCTAGTTCTGGTACAATGCACTGCATATCTAGGGTACTGAGTACTCGTCCAAGTTAAAAAAAAACAGTTTATTAGCATCTTCAGGAAAATCACATTTTTAAATTTTAAACATTCTTCATACAAAACTTATTTATATGCTGAAAGAATTTACAGGTTCTATTAATTGTGCAAATTCTTAGAATGATCCTTGGAGCAAAATAAGCAATAATTTGTACCAAAAGTACTAGCAGCCAGTCTACCAATCTCGACAGCCTGCTTGCGTTCGCAATCTAAGCGAAAGAAAATTGATTTCGGTTCGTCTACCTTTTTTCTATGCGAACGATGTGTCAAAACTCAATCAAAATACATAAGAATATGCGAACGAATAGTAGTGAGATAGACAAACCCAAATTGATTCGAATATGAGTGACTGGCTTTCTTTCGCATTCATTTTCTGTCGAAATTGGTAAACTGGCTGTAAATAACTGTGAAAAAGTGGTTTAGTAGAGTTTAAAAATGTTTTCTAAAAAATGTTAAATTTGGCACTAAAAATGCTTAAATCATAAGTCTGGTATACTTAATATTGTGACATCTTCCATACTACATATATTACTCATACGCTAACAAAATAGTTGAATTGAACACAGTCGAACGAATTTAGAATTTGTGTTTATACTTACTAAGCAAAACTTATGAATATATTCTTTAGGCAAAAATTTTACATAATTTATGTGTCCCTCCCACCCGTACTGTTTATTTTTCAAGCAAAAATTTAAATTTCTATTACATATTTTATGTGTCAACTGAATTCTTTCCACTCAACTACTCTATTTGCTTCATATTAAATAAAAGCATTATTTTTCTTTCTCGTTCGTCCATTGAAACCAATACTGAGTCGAGTTTATATAAAAAGGAAAAGAAATTCAAAAACACAAATTAAACTTACAAATTGCCCAGTCGGCCATGTATTTAGGACAAATACATCATGAAAATCTTGGAAGGAGAAATAATGATAGTTCAAACAAAATAGCAGTTTATTTCCGCTAAAATATCTTTAGAAAATCAAAATCAAAATAAGACAAAATATGCTTATATCGCCGAAGACTTTGTCATCTAGGACAGCTTTGCCAACTGGGTGGGTAAATCAAATTATTCACACTTATTTGAAAAATTCATTTTTTATTAACAATAAACGTTGATACAATCTTATTTACTCGACGTTTGATGTTTCCATTAACAAAGTTTTAAATTCAATCAATACATTAACTTCATTGGAATTATTTTTTTAAATAATGTTAATTTTTTTAACGAATTTTTTTCATAAATTTCAATATTAGTTTATACGAGTATGTTGCAAGAATTTATGCTGTGCTTAAAATTTTTATAAACTTTGTTTTGCTAACGCTTTTATGAGTTTACAACACAAATTTTAGCAATTTTTTTTTTAACACTGAAAAAATCTGCATGAACTAGTTTGGTGTTTTGCCAATAACTTTTAATTGCTGCTCGCATAATGGAAAAAGTCACTCAAACTTGAAACGACATAGTTATTTAATAGCGCGCAATGAATAGAAAATATTTTATTTTATTAACATTTTGTTTTTTCAATACGAGTATTTAACTAGACTAGTAGTGAGTTAAAATAAACGCCAAAATATTGAAAATGTTAATTAAAAAATGCTAAAAATTAGGTAAATGTTTATCTCAAGCAATACATGGATTTATGATGTTTTTGAGCTTGAGGTTTTGCTATAAGTTAATAGCGCTGCAGGAAAACTAACAATGAGGTGTTGTTGTGATTTGTTCGATGTCGGAGATTCTGCTATAAGTTAACAGCGCTGCAAGAAATTTAATCAAAAAGGTGTTCTTGTGATTTGTTCGATGTGATTTTCAACCTCTTGGTTTACCACCAAATGTATCCGGGAGATCTGCGTGAGTTTTTAATTTTATTTATTAATTTTGATTTTAGTATTCCAACTTTATTAAAAATACATTCTTGCTGTTATTTATATTTACGAGTAAGATCAGTATTAATAAGACATGCATAGTTAAAATCACGGCAATATCTGAGATCTCAGCTAGTTGTTTGTTTTCTTTTTTTTTTTTTTTTTTTTTGAATTTTCATTGCTTTTTATACGTCTAACTTTTATATAGATGGAATCAGGGCTGCCAGAAAAATATGGAAGAAATCATCAATATCCGGATAATTATACGAAATATCTTCATTTTTGTAATAAGATTTAAATATTTATTGTTTGTTCATTTTGAAGATTCAATAAATAATTAAATGCTTTAAAAAAATTTTAGACTTGAAATATCGTCAACAAAAAATCGGACTTATAAAATGACCAAATTTTTATTTAGTATATCTAAAATTTTTATTTAAAAATATAACAGATTTTTAATGCCAGCTTTTGAACTCAATTTTCGCAAAAACTATAATGGGGCAATCCAAGTCAGCCTACACATTTTTTTGATTTGATTAATTTTTTATTGTATTGATGTTCCTTTTGAACAGCACACTTAAGCAAATTTTTAGTTTCTTTTTTTTTTTTGCTTATGGTTTCAAAGATGTAGGGTTTTAAAAAATCCGAATTATGGGAAAACCGTATCCGAATAAAGTTTTAATCCGCATATCACAACTACAATATATAAGGCCAGAGGTACACTGGGTTTTATAAAACATTGGTCCAAAGAGTTCGCAGATCCGTACATTGCGAAAACGTTATATACTGCACTGGTTTGTCCTATATTAGAATATGAATCGATTATTTGGGATCCTATCTATCAGATTCTTTCAAAGGCGATAGCGGCAGTGCAAAAGCAGTTTCTGTTATTTTGTCTGCGAGGGTTACGCTTCAACCCTCAAAGTTCTTCGTCTATGGCTCTCATCAAGCTACTTTGAAAAGCCGTAGAACTATGCTCAACGTTTCTTTTGCTCTGAAACTTATTAATGGTGATATCTGCTCTGTATTTTTAGCTAATGAAATTTCATTTAACATTCCTCAACGTTCATCCCGGTATTTCTTTCCGTTATTTGTGGTATTTTCCAGAGTTAATTATGTTGATGCTGACCCTCTCAGAAGAGTATGTATGCAATTCAACCAACTGTTTGGACTAATTGATTTTTCATTAAATCTAAATGTAAAGAATTCAATTATTGTCTATCTAAATTCATAACCGTTTTCTTTGTTGTTTATACCTGTTAATTATTTTGTTTTTTAAATATTTTAATATTTATATACACATGTACATCTTAACATATTATTAATGTCTGAAAGGCATATTTCCATAGACAAATAAACAAATAAATAAATATTAATAACTTTTTCACTATTAATCCAAACTGAATAATTTTTTTTGTTGCATTGTTTTTCTCTTCCTGTCTACTATCTAATGAAAAATAGAGAAGAATTGTGCACAGTGGGCTTCGATGCTTTTTTCGGAATTTAATATTTTAAATAAACTTTTTTCAATGTTTGTACTATTCCATTTTTTTTTTTTATTTTTTATTTATTTTTTTTTTTTTTTTTTGTATTTAGCTTTAATTTTTTCCACATCTCTTAAGACCCGTTTGGTAGTCTGCTTCAAATTACTTCAAATTATTTAATTTTTACAGTAATATAAAGCCTTCATGGCCAAAATAACAATATTACAAAGCATCATAACCTGAGAAAGTACCTTAAAAATAAAAGAATACGAATACAGGCATGTATATATATATATATATATATATATATATATATATATATATATATATATATATATATATATATATATATATATATATATATATATATATATATATATATATATATATATATATATATATATATATATATATATATATATATATATATATATATATATATATATATATATATATATACATTCCTATATACACACATATATGTGTAGCTACAAGTCCTACATTCATAATCCATAATTGGGCTCCCCAGCCAAAGAAACGTAACATATAAAATGTAACAAATTAAAAACAAAAAGCATTGAATAATGGTCCCCCCACGCGGCAGACGTATTAACAACCGCCCTCCAGTTCAACTCTGTAGCACCAGAATTGCCAGTAAATGCACACATACATGTATAAAAAATATAACCCTAAGGTTCTGAAGAAAAATACTGCAATAGTTTAACCCGGAATACATTATTAAAGTGCGAGAAAAGGCGCAGCAAAACAGGTAGTACTTTCCACCATCAGGCCACCCTGACCATAAATGATCTTTCAAAAAACGAAGTATAAATCCTAGATATGAATATTTGGGGATTCCCCGTTGACCGTGAAATTTTCTAAAAAAAATTTTTTGCGTTAAGCCATTATGCAAAAAATGTCTAGGACTTTGTAGGATATATTTTAAATACTAATGCGGAAACGCATTTTTCTGCTTTGATGGTGAGACTGGTGCTTCCGGCATTATGTCATCGAAAGCACTTTTCACTATGCTGAACAGCCTGTCGGCTGATCTCTTGATGAAAGAAATAGTCATGAATGCAACTATCAGGCTATGTATAGGAATTTACTTAAATTTTTTAAATTTATTCGGAAGCTCATAGCATGGTTTAAAGTAAGAAAAATTGTTTTGCTACTTTCCTTTTGAACAAAATTTCCATTGAAATAAGAACCTGCCAAAGAATTTGCTTGATTCAATAAACGGGTTTATATCAGAAAATTTTCCAGTTTTTGTTGTACTCATAAATAAAACATCATTGGTTGGATAAGCAAAAATATTTACTGGTGTTTTTTTTTTTTGAAATATTGCACAATAGCAATAATTTCCATTTGTCATCTCTGCAGCAGTTTCTTAAGGCAACCAAAAAGTGTTTTTTATAATTTGAATTCATGCTGTGTATCAATATCGTTTAAGTTGTTTAAGTGTGAAACAAGTGTTTAAAGCTTGAATTTACATAAACAGCAACATTCAACTCTCTCCACAATGATGTTGTAAATTTATCCAACATTATTCAGTCATATAAAATATAAAGTTGTAATCAATATTTATAAGATTTTTTTTGACACCTTTAAAAAGAATTTGTTTTTGCTACACTTTCGTTAAAATTCTTATTATTATTCAGGAAAAAAAAACAAATGAAAGTTGATTTCTGCCAAAAATAATTCAATGATTCTTGGCATCAATGGTTACAATATTTATTATTTATTCTCTAATTTCCATATATTGCTGCTATTATAGATGTGTGTGTGTGTGTGTGTGTGTGTGTGTGTGTGTGTGTGTGTGTGTGTGTGTACATTTAAAGCACAATTATAAACTGTTAAAATCAAGCTAAAATTCGTTGGTCTCATTTAAAAAGGTTCTAAACTAATCGCAAATTTACAGGCGAAGTGAAAAACAATAGAAACTGTAGTTGTCAACATGTTACTTTTTCATTCCTCGAAAATGTAATATTTATGAAACTATTCCATTAAATCTTTGTGAGGAGCAGTGCCTGTGTGAAATATATTAGCAACATTAAAAAACTAAAATTTTGCAAAAAAAATTCTAGTTAGGGCTTTTCTAACCGAGACCAATGATTTGTACTCCTGACACATGACAGATAATTAAATTTAATTAAAAGTCAATTGAAGCATGAAACATTCAATAACAGCAACATATTGTCATATAGTCTTTTTTCTATGTATTTGTACAAAATGTAAGCTATAGCTGCACACAGCAGCGGCTGCGTGCACTGAAAAAAAATTTTGGTTTTTATTCAATTCATTTCAAACAAATTTAGTAAACAATTTGTTATCCAGCCAAGAATATTTTATTTCTGTGATCAACAAAAACAATTGACTGACAAAGTATATCAGTATTAAGTGCATAAAAGAGCCAGGATGACTTACATTGACTACAAGTTAAAAACAGGGAGTCCCACAACTCAATGCCAAGCCGAAATAGGGTGACAGGGAAAATCAGAAAATGCATCTAAAAAACATTTTACTCAGTTTAAATGTTTTTTATGTGTACTTTTTTTAAGATTTTTTCTCTGATTTTTCTTACGATGGTGACAATCAATCTTGTACCCTGTTTTGGTTTGATTTGAGTGCTGGGATACCCTGTATATAATTTTAAATGCATGCAAATCAAAATAACGTATGTACATTTTATACACAAATAAAACGTCTCTTGTTGTTGTATTGTTTTCGAGTTGCATGTACTTTATATAGATATACATGCTTTGGATGCACCAAATAAGAAAAAAAGAATAGCAAAAATAAAATGAATCAAATTTTTGTCTGAAAAAATAATTTTTATGAATTCACATGTATAAAAAAAAAAAAAAAAAAAAAAAAAAAAAAAAAAAACTTTGGATATCGTATTTTATTGTTGTTGAAAATATAATTACTTTCAATCAATAATTATTTTTAATGAACATTTCTTTGAATCCAAGAATTTCTTTACTGACTCGGTGGCTGATTTGGTGGAGAGAGTACTCGACCAAAAGTCTTGAGGTCGCAGGTTCGATTCCTGCCTGAGACCCTGGGTGTTACTGCAGACAAGCAGAAAAGTTTCGCAGTTTTTGCGTTTGTTGTTTTCAATGTGCAGAACCGGCCTCAGCAAAGTCTACGGGAGGTTCTGCTTACAGACCATCTCGGTGCTGATCTTGGTTGAGGTGCGTACCTTAGCTGAAACATCAAGTTCCCCTTCCCTGATAACTATTGTGTATGCCTTTTTTTGAGACCTAATAAACCTCGAGTTGCTATTCTCTTGCAACAGATACATACAATGTAAGGAACCAGAAATGTTAGTTAGATGGATGCGTTGTTAAAGCGCTGATGTTCTTAATAGACTTCGGCCTATCAACTCATTAAGCATTGCCCTTCTTTGAGTTCGGGGAAATTGCATACAGGAGGGAATAGACTTTGGCCTATCAACTCATTAAGCATTGCCCTCATTTGAGTTCGGGGGAATTGCATACAGGAGGGAAGAGAAGGTCCGAATTGTTCAACAAGGGGTTTTTCCATATGACTACAAATTTATGGCAAAAGTGTGTGAGCCTTGCAAGCCACACGAGAGCTGTGGTGAATCGTGAATAATTCACTCCGTGCAGATGGTCCATCATCAGATAAGCCGGAAAGGGTCTGTAGTGCGATTCTCTAACTTTTAACGATCCGATAATCGCAACTTTTGTCATCAAATTTCATCGCTTGCACTAACGCTTGAGTGATTGTGTAACTTAATTCTAACGATAGTAAACAGCTGTATGTGTACACGTGTTTCTTTTTGGTTTTTTTTTTTTGTCTTTTTTTCACCGTTGTCCGTGTTTTCTTTATACGTTCAATATTAACATTATTTTCAATAGATTTCCTTACCTTGTAGTGTGGAAGGTGTTGGACTGAATTTTGCTAATCTGAGCAGTGTCGTAGTGCAACATAATACACTGGGCATTGATCAGTTTTAACTAATTTAATTCCAACATTTTAAATGCTGCAATAGAGTTTGTTTTAGTCTTTCGTGTTGTTATTGTTAACACTCCGCGAACTCTACTTCCTCTTTCCTCCTTCTCACAATCTATTTTCCTAGTTCCAGTACAATGCACTGCATATGTAGGGGTTATCCCCTGAGTACTGGTCCCAGATAAACAAAAAAAGTCCGACAAGGTCTGTAGTGCAATTCTCTAACTTTTAACGATCCGATAATCGCAACTTTTGTCATCAAATTTCCTCGCTTGCACTAACGCTTGAGTGATTGTGTAACTTAGTTCTAACGATGGTAAACAGCTGTTATTTTCTATATGTTGTGATTATAATTTTTAAGTGATAATAAATATTATTTAATTTGTAATAAAGTAAGTAAAATAAAAGATGTGTTCATGTGTTTTATTTATTTGTTTATATTTACCAATTTCTGTAAGTACAGAATGACTACAACTAAGGCTGGTGATAATCCACATATATCACTTTTTAAATTCATTAGCTGTCAACTCAAAGAAATTGTCCCATTCCCGAAGAACACACTGATTATCCCTTGAAACGTTCAAACTTGTTTCATCCCTTGCAACTCCAAATGCCAAAAGTTCAAAAGCCATTTCAACACAAAACACATTTTACCGATTGAAAAAAATATATTGAAAATTTTGTTTTTGAAAATGTGTAGTATTTAATAAATATTTTATGGTATTAATTTATTTATTTAATAAATATTTTTATGTATTAACAGCCAGTTTGACGATGTCGTAAGAATAAGTTCATTTGCATTCCAGGCGAAAGAAAACTGATTTGGGTTTTTTCTAAAGCTATGTACACATGGTTGCCAGATGTTACAATATTGTAAGATCTGGCAACATGCTGACAATGTAGTGACAATGAAAAATTGTCTCGCAGAAGTAAATTGTGTGTTCAGACAATTGTAAGAAAATCTTACAATTTCATTGTCAGACTATGGTCTGACAAATAATTCATCTGACAACAAAAATTGTCAGTTCACAAAAATGACATGTTGTAAGGCATTGCACTTATGTATATCAACAACGATCTGTTTGGCAGTGTTGCCCATCAAACTTTTTTCTGACAATGATGCCATTGTCAGGTGCATTAATTTTATACATCTGACAATTAAAACTGAGCTTACAATACCAGCCAATTATCTGACAATGCCGACGAAGAGTGTTCTCACGATTGCCAGATGCCTGACAACATTGTCGTCTTGCAATTGATTGACAATGGTTTTTCTGACAACGTTATAAGTTAAAAATTAGCAGTTCACACGATTGTAATACATTTTCAGACAATTTTACTGGCAATATTGTAAGATCTGACAACCGTGTGTACGTAGCTTAACTTTATTCTATGCGAACGATGTGTCAAAATTCAATTAAAATACATAAGGGCATGTGAATGAATAATAGTGACATAGACAAACCCAACTTTATTCGAATGCGAGTGACTAGCTTTCTTTCGCCCACATTTTCATTCGATATCGTCGAACGGGCTGTAAAAATCTAATTATCGGCACTTTATTTCATAGAAGCAAAATTTAATAAAATAATACACTTTAACGATTGACTAAACAACAAGAAAATTTTTATCTTTAAGATATCGACAATCGGCAGTAAAATTTACAGCTTATTTTTATAGACGGCGAATATCGCTAAAAATATGTTATAGAATAGCAAATTCTATAAAACTGTGTTTTGTCTTTCATTCTGTACATACGTGTTTTTCATTGTTGTCCGTGTTTTCTATACCTACATATACTTATGTTTATTGTTAATTTGTAAAAAACGAAATTTTACCGAAATAGGTACAGTTTTGTATCATGTGTTTACCGGTTTTTTTTTTATTATTTTTTATTGTCGTTTGTTTTTTTTCTATTTGTTATTATTAATTTCTTCTTTATGTTCCTAATATGTATTTTATTATCTTACGATGTGCGCGGTGTTGATCTAATTTTTGTTAGTCTGAGCAGTGTCGAAGGTATATACACGGGGCACTGATCAGTTTTAACTACTTTAGTTTCAACATTCTAAATGCTGTGATATTGTTTGTTTTGGCTGAATGTTAAATGTTTGAGAATATATTTCAAAAATTTCAAAAGTCTACTGATGATTAGGGTAGTTCCTATGAAATGTCGACATATAGATAGCTGTGAAACATAGAAAACAAGCTGTTTATAATTTTTTACTGGTATAAATGTTAGAAGCTTAAATAGCGAACAAAAAACTTAATTGTTTGAATTTTTGTTCTCTGCTTTTCGATACTTTCAAAAAGCAAATCGTAGCAATCAACGATTGTTCATTTGTTTGAAAAGTGTAAAGAAATGTTAGAGACGTTTATAAATAGAAAAGCTTGTTTTTTGTGTTTTGACGGATATTATTAGAGCATTTTTCTTTTTTAATTCTCAGCAATTTATTTGGATTGTTGGGATATAAAGTTGAATGTTTGAGAATATCCTTCAAAAATTTCCAAAGTCTACTGATGATTAGGGTAGTTCCTATGAAATGTCGACATATAGATAGTTGGGAAACATAGAAGACAAGCTATTTATAATTTTTTACTATTATTAATTTCTTTTTTATGTTCCTAATATGTATTTTATTATCTTACGGTGTGCGCGGTGTTGATTTAATTTTTGTTAGTCTGAGCAGTGTCGAAGGTATATACACTGGGCACTGATCAGTTTTAACTAATTTAATTTCAACATTCTAAATGCTGTGATATTGTTTGTTTTGGTCGTTCCCTGTGTTAAGTTCACAAACACTACTCCCCCTTTCCTCCTTCTCACAATCTATTTTCCTAGTTCCAGTACAATGCACTGCATAAGTACTGGTCCAAGATAAAAAAAAAATATCGTTATAATTATTTTAACGATTAGATTATCGTTATAAAAGTTACAGAATCGCACTACTGATCTGTGATTTACATTAGATCAATTTCCACAATCTGTCACATGCTCGGTTTTGTCTAGTGCATGCCATCAAGCAGGAACTACTGTTTATTATCATTTTATTGGCATTATGAATGGTAGTCAAAAATTAAATAAATAAATGAAAGAGAAAGAAAGGAACTAATTTTCATCATTATTATTATTAATTGTGAAAAGTTGAACGAACACCACAAAATCAAAATTCAAATGGGTGGATGCTTGATGGTGTGTTAAACATAAAATTGAAAAGCATCAAATTTCGCCAAATTAGTTTTGGTTAACTTTTTTTTTTTTGCTATTCTCTCTAGTGGCATAAAATCAGGAAAATTATAATAAAGCACAGATTTTCAGGAGCATCCGGTCACACATGCCAGTTGGTATCTGTTGCATTTTCTTTGTAGTAGCACAATCACTCGTTTTTATTTTAGTGGTCACCGAGTGCGGTTTTATAAATCATAAAATTAGTTAATATTTTTCAGTGTATAAATATAAAAATCTATCTTGATTTATTTTTCTAAAGCCATTTCTCAATACATATGTATGTGCATATGTGCGAGTATGCGAGTATTATTTTAGAAAAACACTTTTATCATGTTCTCGTACAACTTAAGTTTCTGACATAAGAAAATTGTTTCCGACGTTTATATGGCAAACTAAGTAGTAATACTGAGAAATTCAGTACCACATGTAGTAAGAAACACAAACTTTCGCAGATGTACTTAAATAAAAATAAAAAAATTATAGAAAAGTAATCATCGAACGCATTTCAATGTAAACACTCCGGGGTATTTTGAAAAAAAAAAAAAAAGAAATCAGTTGTATGAAAAGATGTTTATTGAAATCCGTTACACAAAGTTTAAAAAGCACACAACAACAACAATAACTACATCATCAAGAATCGCAACAAAATCATTTAAAACACAAGCGGCTACATTAAGAACCCAATTGTTACATTCACACTCCCACACACACTTACACACACACACACACACATAAACAAACTTTTAACAAGAATCGGGCAAAACACAAGCAGCAAGTAAATGTGTTTTATGACCGACCAACATAATAACATTTGTGTAACTGCAAACATATGTACATATCTATATCTTTCTGCAATTAAGTTTAATGTACTGGTATTATGATTTCCCTAATTATATTTTATATGTAACTAATTCTTGTTTAGTTTACTTTTAGGGCTTTTTGATAAAATTTGTTTAAGTGCTTGCTTACTTTTTTTTTTAATTTAGTTTCACTTGTTTAGCTTTTCCACTCATTATTGTTTGATGATTAGATTTACGATTATACACACATACATATGTACATACATACATATATGTAAGTTACTATGTAGCACTGCTTAATTTTTTTCTTTTTTTTTATAAACAAGTTTCGTTTCGTATTTTATTTTCGCCACCAAATCAAATACCGATTTATATTCATTATTCAGCGTGGTTTTCCGTTCGATTTAACAAGACATCTTCTGCCAATGAAAGCTTAACGCAGACTGAATCCTTGCATCGTCTGCCAGCAAAGGATAAATGAAAGTATGCTGGATGGAGCATGTGTTTGTGTTGCTCTGTGCGCCTTGATTCTGGAATCTAAGAGTTTTATGCTGTTCGAAGCATAAAACTATAACGCTGGAGATTGCTTGCAAATGAAGATCAAAGGACTTTTTGGACATCAATAATAATAGACACATAAAGAAAACAAAACTTGAAAGCTTAAAAACAAATATTTATCATTCAATTAATATAACAAATATAATCATAAAAATATAATCATTTTATACCCGGCAATAGTATTTAAACTTTAGCTTATTATTGGTTTGCAATTTTGTTTTATAGACTAGACTAAACATACCTGCATTCAAACAATTCGCTCGTTTATTTCAAAAACATCATAGCTCAAAAAGTTATGTTCAAAGTAAATGCTTTTAAAGGTCGTAGAAAAAATTTTAAAATATTTCCCAAAGGGGCCGTTTAAAAACTATTTGCACAGACTAAAGACATGCAATGATGTAACAGAAAGTATTGCGAAAACTGTTGTAACATGACACAACGGATTATTTTTTGTCAAATTTAGCAAATTGTGTTACATGTTTTCGCTGACTAAAACAAGTAACTAATCAAAGCAAATAAATTATTTGTACTTTTGCTTTTTTTTAGAAAAAGCTATTGTCCGCACAATTCTCTCTGAATTAAGACTGCAAAAAGTTAAAACTATAAACACATAGACGACAGCAGACAGCAAGCAGCAATCTGTCAAAAATAAAATGCATGTGTTTAAATGTACACGATTATTTTAACGACATCACAGCAGCGCGACTTCACAACAGCATTTGCTGCTGCTGCCAATTTAGACCATGATACAAAAACAAGGTAGGCGCTTCGCTACAACAATACAACAATAAAAAAAAACAACAGGTATTTTGTTTGTGTAAAAAGGCGAATTCACACCTAAGCTGTCAAAAGTAGTTGATAAAGAACATGTACAAAAATTTAAATGGCACCGAAAAGGTAAACAAAACTTGACAGAGAAAGTGCCGCCATATTAAACTAATTTGCCTGAATTCGCCGATGCATCCACCTAATAATGAATTCGCCTTGATTTAGACAAATTTCTATTTTCGTAAGCAGCAAAACATAAATGCAGTGCTGCCACTAAAATTTGTTTGAAATATTTAATAGATATAAGCATCACATAAAATTAATATCAACAAATAAATTGATTAGGTTTTACAGTTTTACGTGATATTATTACGTTTTCAGTCAGTAATTTTAATTTTATTCGTGTAAAATAAAGGGTGTTTTTTAAGCTAGAAAGAACTTTAAATTGTAAAAAGTAACACAAAAAATTAAATTTTGATGAAACATTTTTTTTTATTTGTTTCAGTATACTCTGACAAATCATCATGAATAGACTCACGCTTGAACAACGCTACGAAATTATCCAAATTTACTTTGAAAATCAGTCGTCGATTCGCGCAACTTATAGACGACTTCGTCATTTGTATGGCGTACATAATCGTCCATCTGAACAAGCCATTCGTCGAACTGTGGACAGATTTCGTACCACATACTCTCTAGAGGATGCAATAACACCAGCACGTCGAAGGAATGTGCGTACTGAAGAGAATATCGCCGCTGTAAAGGAAAGTCGGTCGCATGAATTGGGGCTCTGTCCGTCCACTACGTGGAAAATTTTGCGCAAAGATCTCGGCCTACACCCGTATAAGATCCAGCTGGTGCAGGAATTGAAGCCACGAGACCATTGTATGCGTCGTTCTTTCGGCGATTGGGCTCTAGAGCAGTTGGCAACTGACCCGTTGTTTTATCGCAAAATTGTGTTCAGCGATGAGGCGCATTTTTGGCTTAACGGGTTTGTTAATAAGCAAAATTGCCGCATATGGAGTGAGACCAATCCACAAGAGACCCTACAGACTCCATTACATCCAGAAAAATGCACTGTTTGGTGCGGTTTTCATGCTGGTGGCATCATCGGACCTTATTTCTTCAAAAATGAAGCCGGAGCTCGCGTTACGGTCAATGGAGATCGTTACCGCACCATGATCAATGATTTTTTGTTTGAAAATATGGATGACATTGATCCGGATGAGATGTGGTTTCAACAGGATGGCGCTACGTGCCATACGGCGAACGCAACCATCGACTTACTGAAATCAAAATTTGGCGATAAGTTGATTTCGAGAAATGGACCTGTCAATTGGCCTCCAAGGTCGTGCGATTTGACACCTCTCGATTATTTCCTGTGGGGCTACGTGAAGTCACTGGTTTATGCTGATAAACCAGCAACAATTGACGCCTTGGAGGCCAGCATTGTTCGTGTTGTTCGTGACATACGGCCAGCAGTGCTCGAAAAAGTGGCCCAAAATTGGACGTCCAGAATGCGCTTCGTCAAGAACAGCCGCGGTGCCCATATGCCCGAAATCATTTTCAAATGTTAATGTCACGTATTGATCTTTCGAATAAAAAAAAATTTTGATTACAATTTAATTTTTTGTGTTATTTTTTACAATTTCAAGTTCTATCGGGCTTAAAAAAACACCCTATATATATGTGGTACCTCTAAAATTTGCATTGTTTAAATCAAGTATGCCCAGACCTATGCGCTTGATACTCAATTGTTTTTGTAAATGTGCTCTTTAATACACAAATACTGCGCTCAGCATTAGCGATGAAAAATACACAAACAACTTCGTCTTTTATACTTTTTTCGTTCTTCACCGCATACACACAAAAACAAAGCAACAACACTTTCGCATGCTTTGTTGGTAAACATTGACGACAGCGATTATCAGTGTGAACTTTGTTTTTGTAAATGTTTTGCTTTTTACAACAAAAAATAAATAAAAAATAGTTTTTCCTTAAATGTATTAGTGTTTACTCTTCTATGTAGAATTTGTGGGCACCACTGGTTTAAATACACATAGTACTGCTGCTGTCTTTAAAATAATTATGGTGCTGATGAGACGGCAGCCTATAAAGCTAACTTAATTTGTACTCATGAAGTTTTGAAGTCTGCTTCATGTGTTTATCACAAGAAACAACAATTAACAATTCTGCCTTATTAACTCGTAAACCTTATTTTTTGAGTTATGATGATGTTGCAATAAATCAGCTATATGAAATTATTAAAGCATGCGCGGTAACCAAGTATAAGTCGGTAGTGCAGTTCCAGGGGCATAAGAATGTGGTATTTATTTACCCATAAAAGCTTTATTCCTTATTCTCCTTTCAGGATTTCAATAAATCTGTTTCAATTGCCTTCAAACAAATACTAACTTTTTAACGCCTTGTTGTTTATTTAACAATGTCGTGTTATGTGACAAATCTAACAGATGACACTGTACGACAGCGTTTCTAGTGATTGGTTTAATGTTTAATATGGTCAGAAGTCTTTTGGGTTGCTGTTGAAATATGAAGAAATTATAAATGGAAGTTCTGCAGACAGAACTATACCAAGTACCTTAGCAACTTGGGAGCTCATATAGTTTACAAGCTACTTGTATCAAATATTTTTACAAAATTAATACAAATAAAACAAAAAAATCCGCGGACCAGAGATTATACGAATATAAGCCGAGGCACATAGAATTCGTCGTACGTTAACCGCCTCCTTTATAAACTGACATTAACGTATACGAAGTATGAAGTTGGCACAATCGGTACTTTGTTAACGGATATAAATTCAACTGTTTTTTATTTAATCTAGGTTAAAATCTTTATATTCATTTTCAAGACACAGACAGCACAAAAAATCGAACACAATTTATTTTTAAATTTATATAATTTTTGAACGAAAAACGAAATATTATTTTTGTACGAAATATTAATTGATAGTTGTCAAAGCTGTCAACATACGAGAAAAGTTAGAAGTTGCTCAACTTTAATACTTTGCGTTGACTGAGAAGTACGGAATGTGACAAAGCTCAGAGCAATACATGTATTTTTACATAGTTGTCCGTTGAGAAAGGCAACGCATAACGTTCGACGGATTCTATGTTGCCTAGACCTTATGTGTCGCATTATATCATAACAAATTATATCGAGGTAAGACAGGATTTGGAAGAAAATTTTAATGAAGAACCAATGAAAATTATATAAATCAAACTTACAAAAGAAAAGTTCGGCAATAGTAAGAAAGAATACTTATTATGGCAAGCAAAAATGTTAAATTTATTTAGCTGATTGACAAAAATATTACACACATACTATTCGAGGACTTAAACAGTGTCATGTCATCCATAATGTCCTAATATTGTTTGACAGCATAAAAATCTTAATGTTGTACCTCAAGCAGAAAAGTCATAAAATGATAGGACATTTTTAAATCATGTTTTTTGATTTGTCATAACTAAAACGTAAATATCTCAGCTGAGTCAGATATAAAATACACTCATAGAAAAAAGCATCTTCATATTGATGACGGCGGGACATCAGAATTGTGATATCAACATTATGCAAATAGTCATCAGTAATGTGAAAACAGACATCAATCTCAATGACAAAAGTCATCGGAGAATTTTGTCATACATTGAGTATCATCAATGCATCATCAATGGTGACATCAATTCAATGATACATTTAATTAATATTTATAATATATCTAATTTGTCAAATTGATTTCAAAAAAGGGTAAATAGTATATAATATTTTTATATTATTGTTGAAAAAAAATTTTGTTATTAAAATCATTATTTTTAATCTTACACGAAGTTTTAAGAAGCAGGAAAAAATGCATCAAACTGATGTAAATTTGTAATCACAGCAAGCAAAGGCAAATAAGTATAACTATAAAGCGAATATAACTATAAATGAATAATAGTACATCATTTTGATGACACTTTGTCATCACATGCGGCGTTAGTTAAATAACGAATACAATGCGAGTGCAGAGGGTAAAAGGCTACTGCTTTAACCACTAAGCCACCGAGCATTTAATTATTTTCTATCTATATTCATGATACGTCATGTCCCGAGTTCAAATCCCAGTGGGTGCTGATGAGTAGTGTAGCGACTACGAAACAGCTAGTTGTCCCCCAGCTAAAGATTTGATTATTATTTTTCTTGTCTTCTTCAATAAAAATTATTGATCACAGCAGATTTGTATTGTAAAAAATCCTTCTTAAGAAAAAAACTTAAGAAAGAAAAAACCTGAACTATAACCCGTTGTACAAATGTACAAACCAATTTAATTTAAAAAATTATAAAAGTTGATCAAAAATTCAATACATATATAAAGTTATATGCTTGAACAATTTGTTGAATTAAATTACATATAACTTGAGTTTAAATTTAGTTGGCGATAGCGTGCCATAGTACTGATGACGTTTTGTCATAAAATTTACTTCACTTAGTCATTTTTCAGATGGTAATGAGATTTTTACATTATATTGAAACCAAATTATAGTTGGTCTGATGTTAGCGTAATATTCTATTGATAATATTTTTCATTATATTGCCTTCATTTAGTAATTTCTTCGATATTGTCACTGTATCACTGTATTGATCACATGCTCACATCAAACGTATTCCAATAAAGCATCACCATGATATCAGTTTGACATGTCATTGATGAAATAATTGTCCTTATTACTGCTAATGACAATCAGAGCAACTGATGTAATGGTTGACATCACAGCGATAAAAAGTGTCATGGGATCAAAAATGACGACATGTGGCATTGCATTGATGTTAAAATACATCACAGTTATGACGGGTTTGCTATGAGTGTAGTACACTAAATTATGACAGCATGTCATATATTTTTCATGCTATTATTTTAAAACTTATGACTTTATAAGCAGCCTTTGAATAGCGTAAATATAATTTTTGATAAATAAATAAATATGTGCTTATGTATCACGACGGTTTGACATAATGTGACACACATATGTATGTGTGTCACATTATGTTCTTTCCTCAAACATATTTATATTTATAGTCATATTTCTCTTCACGCACATTCAAATTTGAATACATACATAAGCGTGTTTGAATGTGTGTATTTATATAACCAAATTGTGGAAACAACATTTCATATTAATGACTTTACGGGCACGACCACAATTTTTCCAATTGATTTAGAAATTGTAAACATGTATCCATGGACAAGACAACTTGAATGTAATTGATGCACATACGAATACTATAGGCATGCATGTAAATGTGTTTAATTTCATTCAAGGTTTTGGTATCTCCCTTTTATTTTTACGTCACTACCAGCCCGAGTTTTAACATTCTCTCGTTCCATATTAAAGCAACATTTTGTTAAATCACAAAATCAAGTATGAATGGTGTGTACAGCTATTGACAACTAAATAGTAACGCTATAAAATTATTTAAAACAAGCATATAAAAATTATTTTCATATTGTTTATTCAATTAAAATTATTTGTTATATACATTACTACACTGAAAAATATTTGCTTCATATTTCCAATGAACCCCATTCATTAGATAATTTTCATTAACCGAATGAAAAATTACGTTCCATGAATGAAGATTCACTGCATTAATGAAAATATTCATTAAAATTGATTCATTAGTTTTCATAATTTCATTAGAAAATTTCATTGGATTTGTTATAAACAATTTTTGAAGGCTGGGTACAAAATTTTAGAGATTTATTAAAAGTGAGATAATAAATATATTATAACTATTAACTAAATGACAAAGGAAATTATTTTATACATTATTTACTGTGCAAAAAATTATTTTATCAATAGTTTTTTAGTTGTTATGAAAATGTTCATTATATTAACTAAACTTTTCATTAGAATTCATAAACAACCCTCATTTTAAGTACCTACATAGTTGAAATCAAAAGCAAAGAGATCGGCTCTTCTCTGGTTTTTTGCTTAAAGGAATATTTATTCTGTTACAAATGCAACAACAAAGTCACACTTAATTTTTTCCTTAGCCTTCGTTGTGAACAATTATGTATTTATACTATAGATTCTATAGCCAAAGCAAACGTTTTGTTTTTGCACGCAACGGGACTTTTTTTTTTTGCAGAAGCAGAAGCAAACCTTTAAAAAAATAAATGAGTTTGCTCCAGTTCATTGTTTAAAATGATTTTGAAGTCAATAGACAAAGTTTATGAAGTGTATAATAACCCTGTATAAGTGTGTACAAGTTACCCTTTACTTTTCTATAAATAATAAATATTTTTTCAAATTTTGATAATTTTTTCAACTATTTAAAAAACAAAAAAAATAAAATATACTTAATTATCCAAAATGTCTACATATGTAACATTACATATTATTTTTTCAGTTATTTTGTGTTGAATTAAAATGTTTTGATTCCCTTTTTAATGTATTAATATTATTAATTTTATTTTGCATTATAATTAAAACAATAAAAAATTATTTTATGCTTAATATAAAAAAAATTGTTTAGTTTCTTTTCAGTAGCACAATTCTAATGAAAAAAGGTCATTAGAATAATGAAACTCCTCCTTAAACTAATGATTTTATTTCATTAGAATGAAGAAAATTTTTCACCAAATTGGTGACGATTTTTATTGGTTCAACGAATTTATTCATTAAAATAGTGAAAATATTTCATAAAAATAATGTAACACATTCATTAGCCTAATGAACAAATAACGTTAACCTAATGATTTTTTTCATTGTTTTAATGAAAAGTATTCATAAATATTATGATTTATGCTTCATTAACTTAATGAAGTTTTCATTAATCCAACGAATGTATTCATTAAATAATTTTTAATGAAAGAAGATTCATTAGTCCAATGAAGGCCATCATTGGCCGAAAAATAATGAAAATTTTCATTAGATTAATGTCAAAATTCATTATATTAATGAAGGAATTATTTTCAGTGTAAGCACTTAAGGCCATATACTAGTACAGAAAAAATTCTTACTTGAGTATTAACGCATACTTTAGTAACCAAACACATTAGCACTACCATGGATGGGCCGAAAAACGAAACAGTACGTTAACTTTTAATTTTAGTACGGAATTTTTTAATTGTTTTATTCTATCACTGCCGTTATGTTTAGTTATAACTATTTAAATAGTGATGCAAGAAAATGTATGTATATTATATTAACCCGAAAATAAAGTTAAAAGGAATTATTTTTGTTACATAAAGCAACACATTTTGAAAAACATTTCCCTGATTTATCTTTCTAATAAATGATGGGTATGTAATATCCCAGCGAAGACTTGGTAATGTGTTGCACTTACCTAAAAACATACGTTTCATTATCATAGTAATTACCGCCTGCATTACTTATGATTAGTTAGGTAATGACTTGCTTAACATCTGTTGTATGTGTTCGTATGTAAGTAGTTGTTGTTGGTAAATATACATACATGTAAATGTACAAGGTTTGATGTGCGGAGCACAGCACGGTGGTTAGGGGGTTAATAACAAAAAAAAACACAAAATGACTTATCGATATTCGTTCGGAGAGTGGGACGGATCTCTTTTCGTGTTGTTGTTCAGTTGTGGTAACCTACGATGATTCTATGTAGTTGATGTTTTCGTACGATGATAACGCAGAGTGAGGATGATGAAGCTGAAGGCTGCTCAGTGCCGGAAACACGGGTTCAGCTAAAGAGACTGCTGCTTGCTGGTGATATAGTCAATGAGGTAATGAGTTTATTAAAGTTGCTTCCGCAGGCTGAAATATTCTGAACACTAAGATGGTTTCTTGTTGGTGGTTTTTCTGTTGCTGTTGTATGCCTCGCTTCGCTACAACTTGGAAATTACACCCTGATAATACGCTGGAGCGACTAGGCTTCTCCATAAATAAAACACTTTCACTTGGTAGATTTCTATCTTCCTTTTATTTTATTTAGAAAAGTTAAAATTTCATAACTAATACAAAGCACTTTGGTCACAGCTGTTCGTTCGTTCGCACAATTACATTTAAAACAATAACAAAATTTTGAATGTTGTTTTTGTTTTATATGTAATTGTGTGAACGAACGAACAGCTTCGTTATCGTGAAATTGGCACAAACTTTTTTTTGGAGACGAATGTTTTTCCTGTGCGATGTATCCACGTAAGACACTTTCATTAAGCGTCTGTTTAATAATTCTAGATGATATATGGTTGCCATATGATGCCTCTAATTCAACTTTTAGCTGTTTAGAGCTTTTAATTCGGTCAGCTTTGAAGGCACTTACGCCTATTCTATGGTCTCTGGCTGTCGATTTACGTAATTTGGAGGCTCTGGGTACATTATTTACCCAAATTTATACATTTAAACATTTTTCCTCTAGAGCCAATAAGTAATTGAGAAAATGTAGTCACGTTCTCCTCGTAGCCTCATTAATCTAATGATTACCTTCCTTTTTTCTTCGGAGCAACTTGGTCTTTTTCCCATACCTAATCGCTAATACTGGTATACAATTTTATGGATATCATTTAAAACATACCTATCAACAAATTTTCGCAACAAAACGAAATTAGATATTAGAACAACTGTATTTAAATAGTAGAACTGAAAATATTTTAATTATGTGTCCACTTAAAAGACATTCCTTTCACTAAATAATGGCTCATTTTTTTAAGGAAATTGAACAAAAAATGAGTGTCAAGAAAGAACCAAGTTCAAAAGATATCAAACTTATCTTTGCAGTGGATAAGTTCCGTTGAAATAACAACAGATCATATAAAACATCGAATGAATGAAAGATCACATTTATGTTTTAATTACATGTCCACCACTTTGTATCAACAAGTTAAGTATGAAACTGCCACATAATTCTAATACTTGATTGCCTTTCATAATTTCATGTTTTCAAAGTTGCATTAATTTAAAGCAACAAAATTATTATCAATGGCAAAGGATCTAATTAACATTTCCCCCACAAATTACAATTTCAGCTTTATACAAAGAAAAACACATGTCTACACAGTCGTATTTTACTAGTACATAGATTATAACGGAATAAATACACAATGTTAACACAAGGGAAAATGTCTTAGTTTCTAAAGGCGTGCATTAATTTTAAACACTACTTTTTTTTGTGCTCAGTTGCTTAGAACGTGTAATGGCCTTTAGCTGTTGTACTTAGAAGGAAAGAAATCGCGAAGAACACATCTTTCCCGCCCATGCTCATGTATAAAAAGCTGTTATAATTCAATTATTAAGAAGTTCTTTTTTCCTATTTTTCCATTTTGTTTTTGACAGCTGCAAGGAACAATCACTGAATGAAATGCCACCCTTGTAGATAATTCTTTTTTTTTTTGCTGCGTTAAAAAATAAAGCTTCTTTAAACTATAAGAAATGTTTTTATTCCAAAATGCAGAAATATTGGGATTTGTTATATATATATATACTTATACATGTACTACTCACTTATACATGTATATATGTATGTAGTCCAACTGTGCAGAGAACTTTACACATCTAAAAGAAAGAACTAGAAGCCCGAAAGCATTTTCCCGCAAAATCAGTTATTTTTAACAATAATTATAATTAATATTATTGTTTTTCAGATTTTTTTTTTTGCATGCTGTTGAATGCCGAGAAATTCATATTCTTGGCCTTTTTTCATTAAAAACTTTTCTTAAGAAACTTGAAAATAATAGTCAAATGAAATAATCAGAGCTGCCACCTTGATCTGATGGGATTAAAATTAGTATAATTTTTTTAATTTTTGATTTTTTCCCTTTTTTTGAGTTTGTAGTAGAAAATTGCTAATCTGAAATTGAGTATAGTGAAAGTATTATATCAAACTATTATTTATTACTATTATGACAACCATCGATCGAAGATCTTACACAGCTAACGACTTTCCCAGTTACAACCGGCAAATTCTGAAAATCACAGGATTCAGATTAATTTTTCATCTCAAATTCACTGGTGTAATATGATGGTGTTCTGTAACTTATAAACTGTTTTACTTTTCGATATGGTTTTATTGTTTTAAAAACACAAGAAGCCAGCGGAGAATTTGATTTGAAAAACAAAAAATATATTGTATATACACGTTTCAATCATGCTGCTTGAAAATATGTTTCACATTTCTCTCTCTTCCATGCAGCATATTTAGGAGAGAATGTGTTTTTTATTTATACTGTAGAGTACTTTTTAGTAGTAGTAGTACTTTTTTACATTTTTGTTTTCAAAATAAAATAAAATAAAATAAAATAAAATAAAATAAAATAAAATAAAATAAAATAAAATAAAATAAAATAAAATAAAATAAAATAAAATAAAATAAAATAAAATAAAATAATATTACATAAATATACAAGTTGTGGTTGAACATAAATATACAAATTCAGTTAAGTTTTAAATACAATTTTTTCAATCCAGTCCAAATAAGGATAAATTTTTGTATAGACGCCCGGAGCATTCGGCGCAGCACAAAATTTGCCAAACGATGTAACGCCGATGACAAATTTTACACAATTAAATTCTGGCAGCTCTGCATGAAACGCTCCGCCGGAATCTCCCTGACAAGTATCCTTGCCGCCCTCCAAATGACCGGCGCAAAATTGTTCATTACTAATGCTGTTAGGCAAACGTCTTTCTCTGCTATAAATCTCTTTACACGTCTTATCGTCAATTATATTTAAATCAACTTTTTGCAACTCATCGGACTGGGGGCCGGCAAAATCCAATCGACCCCAACCGGTGGCAATGCCAGTGGTTATGCCTATGCTGGGCAATTGCCACAAGCAGGCTGGTTTGATGTGCTGTGAAAATCGTACACGTTTGGTGAGTTTTAACAGTGCGATATCATGGTAATAAGAAGAAGAGCGGTATTTCGGATGTAAAATAATTATAAGAATTCTTATATCTTGCACATCTCTAGTAGAGTGATAGAGGCTTTGAGCTCCTAAGCGTACCACATCAGGAGGCTGTTGTTCAGAAGTCACACAATGGGCCGCTGTTAAGACATACTGATCGCTTATTAAAGTGCCACCACATCGCCAGTTGTATTGGCTATCATCCACAGTCCATCCCAGAGCAGCCATATGTGGATATTCGTCCCTTCTGGTCAAAGTTCCACCCACTATTAAGGGCACGCTTGGAGTACACAGCTTGCTGGTAAAATTGCGAGGTAAACTCAAGTTTATGACTCTCACAGCTTCATGGTACTCCTGGCATTTTTTTGCACTTATTGTCTGCTCAGCAATGTGCTTATCGGCCAGAGGGCAACATATTACCGGTACATTTTTTCGATATGTGCATACATCAATTGTAGTACCGTGCTTGCGGTTTTCACGCATAACGTGTAGACACTGGTAAGCCAAAATACAATAACCACTACGTCCATCAAAGCTGCGTCGACAGAACGAACCCTCCTGTTGATGCCGCTTGCCCTTTAAGTTATTAAAAGTATTAAGTTGATTTTTTTCACCCGGAGAATCAACATTTTCCGTTATATCATCCAATTTGGTGCCGAAGTCTACTGCTGCAGCCTGTCGCAAAAGTGGTTGGATTGGGTCTCCGTTAGAATTTTGTGAGTATAACAGTTTTGGTGGCCAAACGTTTAGTATTGTAGTTTTATGATAACGCAGTCCCTGTATCGCAGCCAACGCGGGAAAAGTTCGTACAAAAACAATACAAACTATGAAAAGAATGTTGAACTTAAGCAGCACCATGTTGCCTTTACTTTTAGAAATTTAGAAGAGATCAAAGTTTCGGTGTCCGAGTACAACTGTCCTTTTATTTGGTTTGTAAATTCTTAAATACTTGATTAGAGACCGTAACTGTCATTACTAAACCTACCTGTTCATAAGTGTCGCAATTGTCTGTTTTCTTAATGGGTTGCGTTGTAATCGCTTGGTAAATTTGTGTCAATTCCAAGAAATAATCATCTTTGTGAAAGTATTTATGAGCACGTTTTGTCTAGTCTACAAATTAAATAGAATATTAAACCAAAATTGCTTTCAGCATCCATTTTACACATAAAATATTTTCTTAAAAAGTATTTATTTTACAAATTGTGGTAAAACAAGATCAGTTTCTCAAAGGCAACAAAAAAACACTCATAAAAATAAAAACTTAAAGAAAAAGAAATATAAAAAATAATAAATCATTTATTTACCGTTATACTCGTACATGCGTACAAGCTATATATCGTTGGTCTCATGCAGAAAGGCCCTAACAAACACAATCGCATTTTTGCAGGAGAAGGAAAAACCATAATAGAAACTGTGTACGCAGGTTCATCTACAAATAATTTTTTTGTTCAATTGCTTGTAAAAGCGATATTAATAAAATTATTTAAATTTTTGTGCCGCTGTATATTTATGTGAAACGTAGTAGAATCCCTAAAAAAGTTCAATTCGGGAAAAATGCGTGTTAGGGCTTTTCTATATAACGATATTATGTATTATTAGTAGGCTTTGCATATGTTATCTCAAATTGTATCGCTAATTATACTCAATATTAGGTGTGTTTTTACTTTATGGCCAAGTTTTCTCTCAAAAAGAGATAAAATTTACCAAATGTCCCGTACAACGTGTTTTGAAATGAATCATATGCTGTGTTTTGATGCTGTAATAAAAATAATAATTTAGTTTTAAGTAGAGTTGAGTTCATGAGCTCTTTTGAGAGAGTGCTCTTTTCAGTTCAGCTCTTTCTTTTAGTTCAATAGCTCAGTGCTCCGTAGATAATATTTTCAATGAACGGCTCTGTTTCAGCTTTTATGATAAAGCAAAACAAAATTGGTGTAAACAAATGAAAAGTGCAAATAAACCCAAAAAGAAGGAGCAATTAAAGGTGATATTAGAAAGATTCAGGTGTGATGAAAGATAATTCTATTGAAAAGAAAAAAACAAACGATTTATTTGTGATTAGTCTCGATGTTTGTTTTTATATTAATTTTTGGTTGGTACCAGAAAGAAACATGAACGAGAGAGAAAATTTGAAGGCGAAAGAAAGAAACACGAACTACGGAGCTAAAAGAGCTCGCGGAAATGATTGGCTCACTTAGCTCCTTGAAGTGAGTAGTTCAAAGATACTAATTCGTTCGCGAAGTACACAACTCTAGTTTTAAGAAAAAATTCCATAAAAAAGGAAAAGTACGTGCTGCTTCGTGAAAGAAGAAGAAGCATATTGTTCTCTTAAAAGCGCTCCCATTTGCTCCATTATAAAGTACGTAAAGTAGAGTAAGAAAACTACAATCATTTTTTTTTTTTCATATAACTCTGTTTCGTAATTTGCGCGGGCCAAAAGCAAAACAAACCAAGCATTTATTTATTATATTTCGTTTTGGTTAAGTTTTTGTTTTTATGTGTTGAGTGTTTGTTTGTTGCCTTTCAGCAACTGATCTTGTTTTACCATAATTTGTAAAATGAACCTTTTAAGAAAATATTTTATGTGTAAAATGGATGCTGAAAGCAATTTTAGTTTAATATTCCATTTAGATTACTAGATGATGACTAGACAAAACGTGCTCATAAATACCTTCACAAAGGTGATTATTTCTTGGAAGAGACGCAAATTTACTAAGCGAACACATTAAGAAAACCGACAATTGAGAATATCTGCTTGTAGACAGGTATTTTTAGTAATGACAGTTTCGGTCTATATTTAAGTATTTAAGAATTTACAAACCAAATAAAAGGGCACAAGGTGCATTAACGTATACACGGTGGCAGCACTACGGCATGTGACAATTTTTTGCTACTGGCAATATAGTAAGCTATTTACGTCAAATGTATTGTTTACATTTTTGAAAGTGAATTTTATTCTGAATTAAACATATACAAATTATTTTGTGAACATATAAATAATTCAAATAAATATAATTTATAATTATGAAAAGGTACATTCATAGTTTATAATTGTGAAAATAGTTACAAATATTTTTGATAAACATAGCTTACCACATGCCTGTTTTTGTTGTGTTGTTGTAATTTTGCTCTAGTGCTGCCACCGTGTATACGTTAATGCATCTTGAAAGGACAGTTGTACTCGGACACCGAAACTTTGATCTGTTCTAAATTTATAAAAGTAAAGGCAACATGTTGCTGCTTAAATTCAACATTATTTTCATAGTTTATATTGTTTTTGTAAGAACTTTTACCGCGTTGACTGTGATACAAGGACTTCGTTATCATAAAACTACAATACTAAACGGTTGGCCACCAAAAATATGATACTCACAAAGCAATGAGAGCGTTAATGGCATTTTATTGATCGAAAACAATGATGTTAAATTATGAAAAAGGCGGAATTTCTTCATATGGAATGCAATGTGTTCTTGAGTTTTCTTACATAATATAGTTAATAATGACAAAGATATGGTTATTCTAACTGAATGTTTACACACGCAAGTGCAAAAAATCCACTACATTAACATTTTTTATTTAATACTTTCACACACCTGCAAGTAGTAGCCTCACTTGCAACTGATTTTGGATGGCAGTGATTTTTTCACTTGCATGCAAGCAGAAACAAACAGTGTTGCCTTTAGATATTTCATTTTAACTTTAATGGGTATTTTTCACGGAAACATTTTTAAAATATTAATATTTTTAATTATATGCCAAAAACATAATATAAAAACTCTAAATAAATAAACACCTATAACTTATTTTTTATTTGGAATACAAATTTATTATTAATATTGTGAAAAATTTATGTACATAATATAATTCCCCTGTAATGTTTCTATGCTAAACTGTGACAGCACAGACATTAAAAGCGCATGTAGTACAAAGGCGTACAACGTTTGTCTTCGACGACATTTTGAGAATGAATTTGCACCTGCGTGTGTAAACAATCGTGCAAATTGCAAGTGTTTTTATTATTTTTTTCGATGTGTTGGTTGTTAATATGTACACGCAACTTGTAACAAGTTACCTGCACATGTAAACTCACTGTAACAGTACAAGACTACAACAAAAATTCAACTAACAGCCAGTTCGCCGATGTCGAAAGGATAAGTTCATTCGCTCTCTAGGCGAAAGAAAATTGATTTGGGTTTTTCTAACTTTATTTTATGCGAACGATGTGTCAAAATTCAATTAAAATACATAAGTTCATGCGAACGAACAATAGTGACATAGACAAACCCAATTTGATTCGAATGTGAGTGACTAGCTCTTTTTCGCATACATTTTCATTCGATATCGTCATACAGGCTGTAATTTTTTTTTTAATTCGAAATATATGTATTTAATAAATCCAGTGGCGTTTTTAAGCAACATTGTCATAATGACATTTACCTTAATGAATAACAGCAGCAGAGTCATTGAAATTCAATCGAAAATAATTATAAAATTATAATTTTGAGTAAAGTGTCTTAAAGGCACTGACATATAAAAAAAACGGCCATAACATACAATTACAACACACAATCTGTTATGCGTTGATTAGTAAACATAGTAAGCAACACAGGAATTTGTCTGCTATAAGCCTCCGTCACTCACTAATATAAATCAACTCTGGTCATCTATGACCATTTTTACAAAAACGAGTACTTAAAAAATTCATATATGACACCAAAGCAAGTGTTGGCACTTGGCATGGATGATTTACTCGTAATATTGTCAGCGTTTGTCACGTTGATACACTATGACCTGCGCCACAGGGTATAATTCATTGCATGTTTGAAAATAACTCTTATTATATATTAGAGTACAAAATATCAAAAGTCTTAATTTTCAGACAAAAATCTTCAAATCTTATTTTGCTTGTAAAATCTTCAAAATAGATTATTAAATCCGTATTTAAGATATTATCCTTTATTGCCTAACCTTAACTAAGCACTAAACTACTTTTATGGCTTTTGGCGACAGGTACAAGTGTTGCCGTCTACCTGTGTTGCTGTTAAGATAATCATTTCATCACAAACACATGTGTTCTATTTTTGACAGTTTGTCAGTCGATAGTCTGCTGTCTGAAAAATGTCTGATGCATAAATTAAAAGAGAACGGTTAAGAGAGAAAACATTAATAACAAAAGTAACATTTTGAAGAAACATGTTTTCTAATCGTTTGCAGATTGATGTGATCACTACAGAGGAGAATATATTAAAATCACTGACTAAACTTCAAAAATGAGTACTTTTACGAGTATTTAAATTCTTATGAATACATTAGCATGCTTTTAGCTATAGGTATATATGTATGTATGACATTATAAGTATGTGTTAATGAGCAATAACAGACCAGACAAATTGTGCTGCAGCTTATAGGCGAAATGGGGGATGAAAGTCATATTTTGTCGGCATAATTTTTTCAACCAACTTTATGCCGGCACAAGTAGAGCAACCCAATACAAATACAAGCCAAGCAATCAAATGTATACTAAAAAACGAGTACATACACATTGCTGTGTATACGTATATATGTTATGCCGGATTAATTAGTCTCGTCTTGTTCGGACTAAAAATTGTTCTCGTCTGTTATTTTCCAATGACAATAGGAGTAGTAATTTTCTTGAAGAAAAATATAAAACAAACTGGAAAAAGGCATTGTCCTTCATGGTGTGTACAAAACAATATGTGTAAGTAAAATTAGTCACGCATTGAAATACACATTATTTTTCATGTCTGTGAATATTTATTTTTATATCTTTTTCTACTTATCGTCATTATTTGCTGATTTGATGAAGACTTTCGAAATTTCATTAACTTGACAAGTTTAGTCGTCGAAAAAAACCAGATACACGCAATTGATAATTTAATATGTCGTTGCCTGAAACCGTAAAAGTCGTAAATAGTTTGTAAGCATGTTCTATACACATAGATGTGTTTGTCTTTAGTATGTATACATATATAATTTGAAACACTAAAAAAACATGCTTCAAAATCAAATTTAAAGTTTTTCATTCACTATTGTCTAAGCTTCTTCAGATATGATATACGGCCATGTCACAGAATTCACTTCCGTTCGGAAATGGAATTGAATCGATTTTTTAATTCTTCAAAAAACGAAAATTTAAAACTTTTTCGGAATGAAATCAATTCTGTAAGGATAATACTAGTTTCATTCTTGCAATTAGAAATGATTTCATACCAAAAAGTATTTTAGTTTTCCGTTTTCTGATGAAGTAAAAAAATAACTCAATTCCGTTTCCGAACGGAATTAAGCTTTGTGACTTGGCTGAATATCAGATAATTATCCGTATAACACGTTCCGAGCCTTTTTTTAATGCCCAAAATCAGCTTCAGAAAACGACTAAATCCCCCACGTCCCCAGAAACAGTTTGGCAACTTCAATTTTCGCACTAAATCGAATTACCGTTAATAGTTCAGATACACGTTCCATGGCCAAAATGAGCACCGAATATGAAAACTCGGTTCCGATTCAGTTAGAAAAGCCGTTTCGAGCTTTTTTTTTTTTTTGAATTCCCAAAATTGGCCTTGTAAACTCCCAAAATCTCCCCACTTCCCCGGAAACAATACGGCAATTCCAACTTTCGT
The DNA here is from genome assembly GCA_914767995.1 of Thecocarcelia acutangulata. Classification (NCBI taxonomy): domain Eukaryota; kingdom Metazoa; phylum Arthropoda; class Insecta; order Diptera; family Tachinidae; genus Thecocarcelia; species Thecocarcelia acutangulata. Next base: position 121,364,232 of record OU612096.1, on the reverse strand, counting down.
ACTAAAGCGGCAGCACTGCGTATTATGTATGTAATAATATGGCATGAGTTTCGAGTGTTGCATATATACAAACAAACAAACAAACATACAAGTGTGGCTAATGCAAGCATGTTTGAAAGAACTCTTTTGTTCCAGTATAAACAGTGTTGCCAAATGTGAAGATGCATTTGCATTTTGCAGTTTTTCAAAACGTTGAGTGGTTTTTAAATTGTTTTTGTTTAAAAATTACTTTTTTGCGCAATGTGTGCAAATTTTGCATATTTATTTTTAGTAGAAATGTTAACTTTGAGCCTTTGACTTCTAAAGTCTTAAGACTGAGCTATATAGCATTTATCGTACGTCATCTGTTGCTTTTTTTAACAGACAATCAAGTTCAAAATAATGATTTGTCACACTTTATACGTTTCCGTCAATAAAAATTGAGCCACTTTTAACATACGTTGAGTACGTTAATAGCTATCAATGCATTTTTTTGATATATTATTATTTCACTTTCAATAAAAAAAAGAAAAATGCAAAATAAATTATATATACTTTAAGTTTATGGCACAAAGTTATCGCTCGTATTTAAGTTACTACAGCATAAAATCTAAGCGTTAAATTACGTTGTAACGCTTTACGTGCTAATTTGGTTTTCGCTGTAGGCCAGTTTTATGTTAGTAAGTGTTATGTTAACGTTCATTAAAAGCTGTTTTCTTCTTTCGCGATTAGTTTAATGTTTATTAGCTATGGTCAAATAATAAATTTGTCTACTTGATGACAGTTAAGATATTTATCATTTTGACCAAATTTTTAATATACGAGTAAGTGTGTATTCGAATGGTGGAGGAAGCCAATAAAAGGCAATAAAAATTTAGTACGCGTTCAAACTTCAAAGACTCCAATTCAATTTTCTAAGTAATTTTTTAAACAAGTTTATAAAATTTAAAAGAGGAGGCTTTAAAAAGATATAATATAACAGTCAAACAATAAATAAATCTTTAAATATAATTTATTCAAAATAAGCAAACATCAAAAACAGAGCAAAATGCCTTCATTTAGATACATCTGTCCTGCAACAATTTTAGCCTTTGCGTACCTTAACGCAGGTTTGTATAATGATATTTATTTATACCGGGTGTCTGGTAGCAGATTTGCAGTATTTGCAAACTTGAATAAAAAAACGTAATAATTGACGTTAGAATGTAAAACGATAAAATAAAAATGCGGATTTTACTTTTTAAAGAGTATACTATCCAGACATCTTCCATCCAGGTGAACACAGTGTTCAAAACATAGCTAAGCGTTCTAAGAATAATCGAAAGAAATGGTCGCTGGGACAAAGCAATAGTTTTTATGTTTCAATCGAGATTCTTGGAAACCAGTAACAAGTGAGACTTGTTCGCTCCAAACAAAAATATTTCCATATATATAGTTTTTTTATGGATACATATCGCTCCTTTATTGCAACATAGTCATAACGCAAAAAAAGCTTGTTTCGAGAAAAACACATTTCAAAATTTTTAGTTTCTAGTTTTAGAAAGTCTTAGAAAATTTTTTTAGAAAATGTCTCCTAACGGAAACAGTTTAAAGGTAATTTAAATCAAATTTTGGCACAATATAAAAGGTAATACTGTTAACAATTCTGCATTGTTAACTCGAAAACATCATTTTTTGAGATATGACTATGTTGCAATAAAGGAGCGATATGATATTTATGTGACACTCGCATAAGAGCTAGAAATTTTGCTTCGTAGCAACAATAATCGATACTCTTCCAGTGATAAATTTCTGTTTGTTTCGATTTGTTGTTTTTGTATTAGATTACTATAAAATTCCGAAGCATTTACTAAATTCAAATATAAAATATGAAATTAGTCGTAAAGCAGCTCTAGGCTGAAGAACAGCTCTCGCGTCATCGTAATTATTTCTTAAGTGCGATCAGGCTTGTGTTTGTTGTTCGGTCTTCGAGAGTTTTGCGTCTCACTCGCACTGGTTAACGGTTTACCTCAACTAACTGTATTGGTTTACAGTTTTTTTTAGAGGTTATTCATTGTTAACCACGTGGAAACTTCCTATGTGAAGTAATAAGTCGTTATAGTTAGACAGCGACGCTACAAAAGTACTACCATACCATCTTGGGCATTATGGTCTCTGTCACCCCGCCCATGCTGTGCATCCTATACTTTGCAAATTTACTTTGCAACTGTATAGTTACTAAATAAATAAATAATAAAATATGAGAAAACGGAATGTTTGCCAAAAGTGTTGCCAGATCTCAAAATATTTTAAGTATTTTTTTTAAACTCCTATAACTTTTTTATTGATGGATAAAAGTAAACACTTTTAAGTTGTTAAAAAATAATACGTATTAAAGTGAGCGCGACTCGAGTTTTGAACACTCGAGAAATATGGCATACACACATCGGTATACAAAATGTTATGATCGAACTGAAAATGGCGACACAGTAAACAGAACACTATAAGAGCGGTATTTGTAGGCGTGGCAAAATAATAATAAAAAAATTATTTTTGATATTTCTTCTACATTATCTTTAAGCCTAGGGGGCAACTGACATATTTTTTTTCCGATCCACTCTAATGTTACATCTGGAAGTACTAAAGATAACTTTTATCAGGTAAGCTTATAATAATGCGCTTCCGAAGAAAGGCATTTCAACGGGATAATGAGAACAAGTGTACATTTAATAAACTTTACAAAATATATTTGATTCTAAGCACAGTGCTTTCTCTTGCTTTGCGATCAATCTTTTCTGAAAGCATTTTTTTTTTTTTAACTTATGTTGAGCTCTACAATTATACTCACAGCGCAACCTAAATTAGCGCGTCAAGCGTAATATTTCTGTCAAAAATCCTCATGCACATACCAAATGTAAAAGACCAACCCGAATAGCGCGGCGTCAACACTTTGCAATTGGAAAATCCAATTTTAACAAAGCGTAGGAGAGTAAACATTTCTCTCTCTCTTTCTTCCTCTCTTTCATTAAAGTGAGCTTCACAAAAAATGTTACTTATTTTTTGCGACAATTAGTAATCATATTTTAAGTGCTTCGATACTAATTTAGCGACTTAATCGCTATATATTATTTCTGTTTAGTGACTTGTATTAAATATGGTTAGTGAACCAGCTGTTCGTGGCAGAACGCTAACCCTCTTATTTAAGTTACTTATATAGCGTAAAATCAAAGCATTAAATTGTGCGCTGTTAGTGCTGTATAACTTTTTAAAGCATCTGTTGAAGCAACGGTCGCAAAATATGAGACTAGCAGAAGAACAAACATTTTAAAGATTTTGTAGAAATCACAGTAAATCACAATATCGATTCGATACATAATATTTATTCTTTTCTTTTTTATCGTAGCCGAACCGATTTTAAAATGTTGGCATTGCTCCACTGATGTTTCCAATAGTGAATTTTGCAATGATCCCTTCGATTCGTATTCTGTAACGAATCAACAGAGATACTGGAGTTTCGTCAACTGTACCTATTCAGTGGGCGTAAAATCAGTTAACGCCCGCCCAGTTTGTAAAAAACTAGTGCAAGAAGGTGAGTTGTTTCAGCGCTTTTAAATTACTATAGTTTTTAAAATTCGCGGCTTTTGGAATTTTTTGGAATTCGCGACTACCCATTATCGGGACATCACGATTATTGCGATATATTAATTATTAACATTCTATAAACGCGATAGTTTTTAATAAACAAAGTTGGGTTTTCGCAATTTTTTTTTTTTTTTTTTTTTTTTTTTTTTTTTTTTTTTTTTTTTTTAACAGAAATATTTTCTTTTATTCTTTGTTTCTATTATAAAGATTTGAAAAAAGGGGAATCCCAGTATTTTTATCTATTTCTCATGGGACGATTTTGATGTTTCATTTTACAATATCTGTTTACTTGTATCATTTGTTATGTAAAGATATTTTAAAATGTAAAAGTAATCAGAAATCGAAAAATGTATGCAATGGTGCTCATGCACAATGGGCTTTGGAAAATGATAAGTCGACAACAGCGCTATGTGAGCTACCAAAATAACAAATCAAAATCACCAGTTTCTTTAATAATATTTAAAATAAATAAGAGCTGGCGAAGACTTTAATAAAACATTTTTTTCTTCCTATTTCTAGTCTACGACAAGCGTGTAATAACACGTTCTTGTTTTTATGCGGATATTGATGAAACCTCTGACATGTGTGTCCATGAAACAACATCTTCTAACATTAAAACAATCTTTTGTCAAACCTGTAGTTGGGATGGTTGCAACGGTGCGAGTGGATTCATTCCTCGGACCAGGTTAATACTGCTTTTGTTCTTAACAATAAATTCAATTAAATAAAGTAAAATGTGCAATTACTTCAAGAAAGTTATTTATCATTCGTATTTGCTTTATGCATTCGTTTATTTGAATATTTGAATTATATGGAGCAACAACATGCAAAATGTGGAAAATAAAACAAAAAACATGACTAAAAATGTCTAGTACAGGTAGTCGGGTACTACACACTTTACCCCATCAACAATTCGCCCACAAACTTCGTCTACTTGTCTCTACTTCAATTATCGCAATATAAAAAGGTAATATGTACATATGTATATACGAGTATATATATACTTAGAATGCCGTTTGCATTTATTAAACATTTTCTGTAAACAATGATTTACAAGGAAATGAAGAATAGAATTTGTAAAACTGTTATAGAAACAACCTCCCATTTGATAATCAACCACTTCCTATGAAAGTGCACTTGTTCCATAGAATTATAAAACAACTCCTTCCTAACCAAAATATACACTAGATCGCAGGGCAGGTCGTGACTATACTATTACAATTTCATTATCTAACTAGCAATCTGTATACTCGTATACGAAACCAAACGACATATTTTCCCATTCCCTAAAATATATATTGAACTAGCTCTTAATATTAATCATTCCTGGCTCTCAAGCTACAATAAATAATTAAAACAAAACTTCCTTAATATTCCATTGACATCCGGCAATGATAAAAACAAAACAAAAATTTATCAGTTGCCCACTCAATTTCATCTGTTTCATCCTACACGATCGTACGATTCATTCACAGGAAACTGTTTTAAGTCTGGCCACACTATCATACAAGCATAATTGCAATAATATATATACACAATAAAATAATTAAAAACTTTTATTAACATAATAATTTTACATTACTTAAATGTTTTTCTCGAGGCACCAACAATATTCTCATATTTTTCACAACATATATACCACACGATCGCACAGAAACCATAAGGTTTTAAAAAGTTTCATAAAATTTTTCAAATCGCACGATTTGTCAAAAACTCTGTCGCACGGTTGCATTTTTAGTACTTTTTCAACACACATGCTTTATTTAGTAGATCGCACGATCGTGAATGATAGTGTAGCAAGGCCTTTAGGAATTTGCCTTGAACTCATGTATAAACACTTATTTTCGCAATGCTACCATACTGTTCAAAAATGTTTTCTTTTTGTAAACAGAAAAATAAAATAAAATAAAATAAAATAAAATAAAATAAAATAAAATAAAATAAAATAAAATTAAAATAAAATAAAATAAAATAAAATAAAATAAAATAAAATAAAATAAAATAAAATAAAATAAAATAAAATAAAATAAAATAAAATAAAATAAAATAAAATAAAATAAAATAAAATAAAATAAAATAAAATTAAAATAAAATAAAATAAAATAAAATAAAATAAAATAAAATAAAATAAAATAAAATAAAATAAAATAAAATAAAATAAAATAAAATAAAATAAAATAAAATAAAATAAAATAAAATAAAATAAAATAAAATAAAATAAAATAAAATAAAATAAAATAAAATAAAATAAAAACACAAAAAAAAATCAAAGACAGCGATTTTTTTATTCTATATACATACAGAACCTAACGTCAAGCCGAAAAAAGGTGACAGGATTGAGAAAAAATCAGAAAAATTCTATTCCATGCAGCTTTTTTATTCTATATACATACAGAGTAAAACATCAAGCCGAAAAAGGGTCACAGAATTGAGAAAAAATCAGAAAAAAAAAATCTATCCCTTGCAGTTTGAAAATTTTGGGCATTCAAGAAACCCCTACAACTCAAGGTGCACTAATGTCTACAAGGTGGCAGCGTTAAAGCAAAATTTAAAAAATACTTGTCAAAACTATTTGTAACTTTTTCCACAATTATAAACCATGAAAGTAACTTTTCCCAATTACAAATGGTTTTTATTTGAGCTATTTTTATGTTCACATAATAATTTTTAAATGTTTAATTCAGAATAAACCACTAAATTCACTAAATGGCTTTCTACATTGTCAGTAGCGAAAAACTGTCACATGCCGTAGTGCTGCCACCTTGTAGATGTTAATGCACTTTACTACAATCATTTGGTAAAAGGGTGGCACTATCTGTCTCGCTCAGTCATGGCCAAGGCGAATATATACAGGTAAATGCAAGCGGGAAGGCGAATTCAGTACAATGTATTTTGTTATTGTAAAACATATAGGGAATGTCAAAATCTAAATTCGTCTAAGATTGTTCAGCTGGGAAGAAATTTTATATAAACGTTAAATATAAGCTTTTATAATTGTTTGTAATTAAAATTACAGATTATATTAGTTTTTCACTTTTTAATTCACACACATTTCTTGAAATTGCACTAAATCATACAAAAAAATCTGCAGATTAAAAATGGCGCAAAAATGTTTTAAACAGAAGAAAAAAATTTGACAGTCTCATTGGAAAAAATGCGAGAAGCAAAAAAACATCACCTGAGCTGTCAAGTTCACCTAGTAATGAATTCGCCTTGGTCAAGGCAAACATGTCCACTATCCATTTCCCTCATCATTTCGCCGTAAAATTCAAGAGCTTGAGCGAATATAAAACATTTGAACTGAGTAAAACGGGTTAGCAAAAATCAGGTTACTTGAGTTTTTTTTTATTTTTTACTCGTTTTTTTAGTATGACACTAACAAGTATTTTACCATTTTACATTCCTGAATGGTACCTTGCCAAGTACTTTAGTACATTTTTTTTTAAAGGCGGGCCTTTCAAAGTCGACAAATTTTTTAAATTTTAAATTCATAGTTTAACGACTAGTCTTGATTCTAGAAAACTTGGGATAATTGTGCTATTATTATTGACTGCGGCTGTAGAAATGTTATTTAGGGTTACGGTTCCAGAGTTTAAATGATAAAAAATAATAATAAAAGTTAACCGCGTTGCAGCTTAATGTTGAGTGCTGAGACTCTGTGTCTATGTAAACGCTACGAAAATGTCATGTTGTAAGGAATGATCAAAAGTCAGCAACCATAAGAGCACAATTGTAAGCTACATGTTTCTGAAAAATATTCATCTCAACTATATATTTATAAACAAGCAATTCTCGTATACACATAAATTTAAAACTTACATGAAGTGAGCTGACATACATATGTATGTACATAAAACAATTTTTATTTTGTATATGTATGTATATATTATTTTAGTTCAGAGGTGCCCACAAGTTCTATATGGAAGAGTAAACACCAATACATTTAAGGAAAAACTATTTTTATTTAATATTTTTTGTTGTAAAAAGCAAAACATTTACAAAAACAAAATTCACACTGATAATCGCTGTCGTCAATGTTTACCAAAAAAGCATGCGAAAGTGTTGTTGCTTTGCTTTTGTGTGTGTGTACAGTGAAGAACGACAAAGAAAGATATAGGACGAAGTTGTTTGTGTATTTTTTATTGCTAATGCTGAGCGCAGTATTTGTGTATTAAAGAACACAGCCCTATAGCTAAAGCCCAGTTCAGACTATTATACTGTATATTAATACTTGTCAAAAATCCAAATAATACGTGTAAGTCTGATAGTCTGAATGTAACCGTCATACATACGAAAAATAATGCGATAAAAATTTGACATCCCATACGACTTTTTTGTTTTTTGAAACTTTTCAAAACGATAATACTTTTCATTGGATCAGGGTTGTGTTTTTTAGGAAATCAGCTGTAAAAAGATTTACTAGCCAACTATTTATTAGCCGATGGCGTGCCGTCACCGATAGTATTGTTTGTCGTTATAAGAAAGCTCGAAATTTGGGATTTAGCTGTCGTATAAGAATGTATTTTGCTCATGCTATATGTGGAACATAAAATATTTTGGTGCTTTTAAATTTGGATCTGTTTTACATAATTATTATATTAGCTGCTAAAGATTTTCAAACGCCGGCACGTCTACCGCCTACGACGAAGAGCTCACCTGCCGCCGTGTAAAGTTTTATGTTGGCACATCTCTCTGCTGAATAAATAAAAAAATATGAACAGCTGTTTTCTTTTCTACTCAAATTTTTTGGTTTACATCAAGTGTGATGGTGCGAATGCAAAATCTAATTTACGTTAGACTTTTAGACAGTCGCAAGATATCTGTTTAGACTTTTATCTCACAAAATCGAATGAAAGTATTTATACTTGTATAATAGTCTGATCGGGCCTTAATCGTATTTACAAAAACAATTGAGTATCAAGCGCATAGGGCTGGGCACACTTGTTTTAGTCATACACTTTAAACAAGTAAAATATACGCTTTTATATATTTTAACTGCAACAAACATTTAGAGAAAGTGATTTACTTGAAGACTTCTCCAAATGAAATACGAGTATTATTTCTTTGCGCAATATGCGCTGCAAATGCACTTGATGTTTATTATTGGTTTTTCCTCTGCTGCAAACAATCTAAAAATCTTAACTACTATCATGATGGCAGAATTTATTTTCCTTTTTTTGGTCTTATATAACTTTTTATTGAAAAAGTCAAAGAAAATAAAATGCATTAAATAACAGTCTTAAAAGAAATAAACCAAAAATTAATCTCATAACAAATGAACAATGATTTTAAGTTGTGTGTGTGAATGTCCGTAATGTCATAGTTTATTGTACAATAAAATTCACTTATAGTCCACTGCTTCAAATGCACGCTTTTTGTGGACTATAGGGCGAATTGGACTATAGTTTGATTTTTATATAAGCCACTTTTTGGCTTATAAATGAATTAGCATATAATAATTTAATTTGGTCAATTTGATTTGGATTATATTTTTAATAACTTGCATGAAATTAAGTTTTTCACACCGCATCTAGGTGGAATATAAGCGAAAATGGACTATAGCGCTGCGCTAATGCACTGTGTACCAAATATTTTTCAGGCATTTTATTTATTGATGCCAAACATTTTCATATTTTGGACTAAATCGCTAATTCTTTTATAAGCGGTGTGGCTTATAAACGAATTTTACAGTATTTGTTTTTGATGAACTCTTGGCCATGAACTAGAAGATGGCGCAAAATTAATCATCCAGTTTTGTTTTTAAATAATCTTTTTACTCTGTTCAATATTGGAAATCTTTTTTTGGGTCTGTACAGTTTTTTCTGTTAATTGCAAAACATAATATCAGCCAAGTGGCTGCTGCCAGGGGCTAATATACATTTGTGCTTTTTTTCTATTGGATTTTCCATAACTTTGCGGAATATTTATGGTGACAACTGTTCGCATTCCTGTCGAATATTCTCCTTAATGACTGCGATTGTTCTGTGCTTGTTGCCATAAATCCGCGTGATTTCAAGTAGCCCTAAAGAAAGAAATCTGAGATGATTAAAACGAACCATCTTGCCATCCTTGCCAAACCACCAAAACAGGAGACTGCGTCACCAAGAAATGCTTCCTTCACAATATGCATTGCGGCTTCTGCTGTGTACGTGTGTGTGTGGCTTGTGCTGTATTGTTGTTCACCAAGCCCCACTAACTCAATTCCGACAGTAAAAGTCCTATAGTGTTCGCCAGTGACAATAATTGTATTTCCGATTACGTCATTACAAAAATTTTGAACCATCACTGCTTTCTCATGAACATCGCACCACACGGTAGCCTGCTGTAGGTGTAACGGCTTTGCACACACCGTAAACGGGTTTTCAGTGTTTCTCCAGTAATTACTGTACTAACACCACCGACCGATTAGTCCGCTTTTATATATAGACAAGCGATGGGCAGACATTTTTTATTTCTCTTTTGGTCTTGCCTAAACTTTTTACATTTATGAAATTAAGAGACAGACATAAATTTTTTGTTTCTCTGTTATTTATCTCCCAGCGGCCAAAGTTTCGCTTACAGAAGCGATGATCCGATGCACACTTGTAAGTCAGTAATGCACACCAACTCATATACGAACCTAGTATACATTTTCATATACATACATTGCCGCATTTGTAGAGTGAACGCCTACCACATACACACAAAGTAAGCGAGCTAGTGTGGTGTTCATCCAACAAAAGCTCATTACTTCCTAACATACATTGTAAGTCATCAGTAGGCAGTTCGAATACAATTTCGCATACTTTGTAAGTCGGAAGTAGACAGCTCGGATACAATATCGCATACATTGTAAGCCGGCAGTAGGCAGCTCGTACGTACTGCGCATTTCAGTTTTTTTGGGAATATTTCATTAAATAAATTTGTTCTGTTTTATGTTTACTGCACCTTTTTTATTTTTTCACTAATTTTGTTATTTTTCTTGTGCCTTTTTTATAATGTTTTCAAGGCACTCTTACCTAATGATTGAACTAAAATTTTTGCAACGTAGTCTGACAAAGACAGCGAACGTTTGATTTACAACTAAAAAATAAAATACGCACTTATAAATGTGATATAAAAGATGAACGTAATTCATTTTAGAAGCTCCATATACTACTGCCATATTTTTTGTAAGGTACCATTCATAGATTACAAAGTGTTGCATACATCATTGAAGAGAAGTAATGTGGTAGGCAATGTTCGCCGCTGGGAAATGTCTAGTACAGAGAGCCGTATACTACATACTCTTCCCCACCGACAATTTTCGTTAGTCCCTATTTTCAAGAGGCAATGTTAGTTGCGCAATTCTTATCAAACTTTCTTTTAAACTTGTTTTTATGTTCAGACACAGCAATTTTACTTGAGCAACCTAATCCTAATCCTGCATGTACTGCATTCTCAAATTTTTCCATTTCATTTTCACTTCTTCCAAATTAATACTGCAGTGTATTTTTTGAAGTTGTCCACAATATTTAAATTTTTTTTTTTTTCAAATGAATTAAAATATCACAATTTCGCGCCAATACATCACGTTGTCATCACGGACAACATATCAATACATAAAAGAAACACAAATGAAAGAAAATGTAAAATTTCTGACATTACGAATGATAGCACAAAACGACTTTTCGAGTACCAGCAAGTAAGTCTGTACTCATTTTTACTTTTACACTCTTTTCTCACTTATTTGTCCACAAACTTAAGAATTGCCTCTTGAAAATTGGGACTTACAGCAACAACAAATATCGTCTGTCTGCTCATCGTCTGTCCGAATGTAAAAGCGGATTTATTGACACAATACTAGACAGAAAGTTATAGACTGCAAGAACTATATCGATAAAATCACCTATTTAAGGCTCTGCTGCTGGCTAGGGTATCCCTACTTCTCAACCGAGTGTGGCGGCCAAAATTAAGAATGTTGCGTGCTAAAGTATGTGGGTGAAGTTTTAGCTTATCGACGTACCTTGTGATTGACGTAAAGCGTTATTTGTAAAAGCTGTTACATCTAACGAAAAAGTGATTAATTATACAACCCCCTCCTCCTCTATTTAAGCCATCTTTTGCATCACCTACTTAAATATATCTCAAGTTATATACATACATATGTAATTAGGTTAAAGAAAACATATTTCTTCATATGTGTCTTATACAAATATGCAATACATACTTACATACATACACATGCATTTAAAACACAACCTTAAACCGAACATATCCGTATATATATTTATGTATTCAATTCCAACAAAATCATTTATATTGCAATAGAGAAGAGCGCAAAGCGTAAGCAACAAAACGATATTTCAAAATAATGATTTTATTCAAAAATAAATGATATCATTATTTTTTGGAAATTTGTGTCATTTTTTACAAAATATATTAGAAAAAGGAATCGATTGACATTTTGTATGAAATCGATGATTTATTTGCATGCTTTAACTGCTTGTTCCAATACAATAAACACACAACAGTCACTGCTAGGAGTATTCTCTAGAGTGCTGGTAATTGAAAGCTTTCATTTTGTTTATGCCGGCGTATAGCACATACATACATACATACATATGTACTTAAATATTTACATATTTGCTTGTATTTATACGAGTACAACATATTTCTCCTTTATGGCAACATAGTCATATCTCAAAAAATGAACTGTTAACAGTACTACCTTTTATATTGTGCCAAAAATTATTAAAACTGCTTTTAAATTCTTTCCTTTAGAAGATATTTTGTAAAGAAATTTTTCCAAGACTTGTATTGAAACTAAAAATTTGAAATGTGTTTTTCTTGAAACAAGCTTTTTTTTTTAGTTATGACTATGTTGCAATAAATGAGCGATAGGTACGAGTATGTATATACGAGTGCATTACAATATTTAAATTTAATATTTAATTTAAATTAGTGTTCCCTGAAAATTGGTATGCATGCTCAATTTTTTGGAGATATTATTTAGTGCCCTCGGTGTTGTTGCCTTGCAGCTGGGCGGAAGATATTAAAATCATATAAAATCCAATGTTGAAACCAATAAAACTGTGAAAATCCACTTTTGTATATACATGCAAATATGTCCATTACTCATATTTGGTCGCACTGTTTTTGTTTTAGTTGTGGTTACGTCAAACACATAGGTACACATGTTGGTTGTTATTGCAAAGGCCGGGGCACATAGAATTCGTCGTACGTTATACGTTGCCTTTCTCAACTGACTTATGAGCTTTGCCACACTCCGTACTTCTCCGTCAGCGCAAAGTAATTGGTGATTTTATAAGAACTATCGGAAATTTAAAAAAAAAAAAAAACACATAAAATTCAGAAAAATGCATGAAATATTTATTTGGATCGATAGTTGGGTGGATATAATTTAATGTTTGAAGATTATTTCATTCAAATGATGGCCGCGGCTGCGCCTCAAATGGTCCATCCGCTTAGTCCAATTTTGGCATACTCTTTCCAACATTTCGGCCGGTATCTCACGAATAATGTTGGCAATGTTGGCTTCCAGTGCGTCAATCAAAGCGGGCTTGTCGCTATAGACATTAGCCTTAACATAGCCCCACAAAAAATAGTCTAGAGGCGTTAAATCGCACGATCTGGGCGGCCAATTGACTGGTCCCAAGCGTGAAATAAACTGTTCACCGAACTCGCCTCTCAATTGGTCCATTGTTTCGCGTGCTGTGTGGCATGTGGCACCGTCTTGTTGAAACCACATGTCATGCAAGTCAAGCTGTTCCATTTTGGGCAAAAAAAAGTTTGTTATCATCGCACGGTAGCGCTCACCATTCACAGTAACGTTGTGATTCGCATCATCTTTGAAGAAATACGGCCCAATGATGCCGCCAGCCCATAATCAGCACCAAACGGTTGTTTTTTGTGGATGCATTGGTAGCTCTTGCAATGCTTCTGGCTGCTCTTCACTCCAAATACGGCAGTTTTGCTTGTTCACGTATCCATTCAACCAGAAATGAGCCTCGTCGCTGAACACAATTCTTCGATAAAAAAGTGGATCTTCATCTAACTTTTCAAGAACCCATTCACCAAAAATTTGGCGTTGTGGTAGGTCGTTTGGCTTCAATTCTTGCACCAGCTGTATCTTATAAGGCTTCACACCCAAATCCTTCCGCAAAATTTTCCACGTAGTGGAGTAACAGAGGCCCAATTGCTGCGAACGGCGCCGAATCGATAATTCACGGTCATCACCAACACTGGCCGATACGGCTGCGATATTTTCTTCAGTTCGCACTCTACGTAAGCATGTTGGTGGTTTAATGTCCAACAATGTAAATTTGTGCGAAATTTTTTTACAATAGCCCGAATAGAAGCCTCAGTAGGTCGATTAAACTGACCATAAAATGGAAGAAGCGCGCGATGAACTTTCTTAACAGAGCACGCATTTTGGTAATAAAATTCAATAATTTGCAAGCGTTGTTCGTTTGTAAGACGATTCATGATTAAATTATAAACCAAACTGAAGATGTTTGACAGTGACACAAGATACAAAACGTGCGTGAGCTGGCAAAACTAGTGTTACCAAAAAGATAATAGCAAAAAAATCACCCGTTATTAAGGCCCATTTAGCCCACCTTAAATGTAGAAATGTAAATGAAGTCGGAACAGCTGATCGTTTTTGTTATACGAGAAACTATGAAAATGCCTATCTGACTGTAATGAAATGTAATCGTAACCTCTCAACCTGTAGAAAATAGAATTTCATTACGTGTTTACGTGACAAATGTAGTCAGTGATGGTATATATTATTGTGAATGAGAGGGTGGCACAAAAGCCCTGTTTTGGTACTTCTTGTTTATTTGATAATTGAACTGCTTAAGTAGTTAAATTTGTACACGCATAATATACTTTTAATAAATTCAAGACCTTTTCTCTAAGTTGTGCACGCAAAATAAATGTACATACATAGGTTACATAATTTATATGCTGCACAAGATTTTTGCAAGTGTCACATTATATGTAACCTCAACATTTATTCGCCCGATTTCCAAAAATATATTCCACAAGTATAATCTTTGCACGATACGCCAAAACGACTTTTGAAAATCGGTTCATAATGCAGAGTTATGCTGCTATAAATATACGGAAGCAAAACATGATTAAATTTAGTTCTGTGAAGTAACAAAAATGTGTTAACAAAAATAAAATACACTGAAATACATTAATAATACATTGTAATATAACTTTGTATTAAAGTTATTACATATTGTAGTAATATAAGATAAATTTTAGGTACAATTTAAGCAAGTTTCGTACCTTTTGTATATGCACTGAATACTATGAAATTGCATCACTGCTATGAACAGCTGTATTGCTTTTATTTTATTTTTGAAATTTATTTGATATAAAGATATCGGCGATGAAAAATTAATTATTTACTTTACCACACAATAATATAAAAATGAAAAATAGAACGCTTTTTCTGTAAATCATTGATAAATGAAAACTTTTTCTTCACATGCACTTTTGTTTTTTGTTTGTATCAAAAACACATGATACGGTTTTATGTGTTCTATAAGTGCTACTACATTTAAATTTACGTTACAGTTATAATTTCTACGGTCGGCTAATTGGGTCTTTATTAAACTTGAGCAACTTTTCATGTACGTCGAGAACTTTGACAACTATCAGTTTATATTTTTTTATTTATTTATTTATTTATTTCAATTATATTTTATAAATAAATTTATAAAATATACATATTAAAAGCGCCGGGTAACTAGACCATTTGCGCTTGGAATAGATTAGCAACATTTTGTTTAATTGATAAATGTAAAATTCTTACAAAAAAACAAATAAATTTAAAAAAAAAAATTATAAATTGAAATATCTTGTATTTAAAAGGGTAGGAGAGCCATCGTTCAATATGACCAACTGTTTATCATCTGCGAAATCTTCCCAAATACTTCCACTAGGTGAATTATACGAAGAGCCCCACAGAACATTCTGCGAGTTTAGATCGCCCAAAAGCATATGATGCGTATTTTCAGTAACACAAATGGCATTTGCCATTGATTGTGTCAAAATTTGATCGCATTCCTTATAAATATTGGTGATATGCAATGTATTACCACAGCTTACAGTAATCGGTTGAAATAGAAGATCTCCTGATTTAGATAATTTTTGTTGTGATGGTAGACCTTGTACCCTGGCAGATGCAACAGATGTAAGTTTTTCTGAGTGATGTGTGTTTCTTGCAGCACTAAAAAATTTGGCTTATGTTTGGTTATAATTTCTACGGTCGGCTAAATGGGCCCTTATTAAACTTGAGCAACTTTTCATGTACGTCGAGAACTTTGACAACTATCAGTTTATATTTTTTTATATTTTTTGTTTATTTTGATTTATTTATTCGTTCAAAAATAAAATAAACTAAAAACAAATTGTGTTCGATATTCTTCATGCTGTTTAACTGTCCTAACATTAATTCATGGGAATACTCGTATGTAAATAATTTATCTAGTAAATAAATAAAAATAAAATATATGTATGTATGTGTGTATATCTTTTCACAGAAGACAAACAGTCTGCCGGCATCAGGTGGCAAACATAAACTGGCACGAACATCCAAATGCACGCAAATTGTGTTGAGCTGTTGCAGGACCTAGTTTGTATTAAAGGCTCGTGTCACATTGCATAAACATTAGAAAGAACATAGAAGCTTTGTTGTTGTTTTCACTTGTTGTACGGTTTGTTGATAAAACAAAACGCGCTGGTTAAATATTTCCCCTCAAAAAGCTTTTCTAATAAGTCGAGTCGTTATAGCAGTTTTCATATAATCATTCGGTAGTATAAGAGAATTTTACAGGCATATAAATTTTAAACACTGATTTAAGAGAAATGAATAGTTAAAGAGCGCGAATGTTAAAACTGACGATTCATCATCATTTAAGCGATTGTGCTAGTTAACGACCTAAAGATTTTGTTCTGCTGCTTTTTATTTTTTTTTATTTTAAATAGTCATCAGAATTTAAGTCTATTGAAGCCGTTTATTAACATTAAATATTCATATTGTGTGAAATATGCATGGTCCGCCTTTTTGCACGTACTTATGGCAAATTAGTTGAGGCGTGCTTGATGATACGTCATTTGATACATTCCCACGTTCTTGGAAGGCGTTTTAGAATTTTTTATAAAAGAACTAAATAGATAAGATACATTAAAGTGGTTCGCGTTCGATATGAAAATAATGTGCCAGGCACCCCCTAGCAATAAGATAAAAATATTCACACTTATTCTGCTTGTCGACGGCAATACAAGACGACGCCGATTTTTAAATTTTGAGGCGAATCAGCATTCCTGTTGTCAATATTGGCATGTATCGATAACTGCCGACACATATTTGATATTCTACAGGAGTAAGGGCCACCCCAAATTCTAGTCATGACTTTTAAAAACTCGGCTCAAAAATATTTAACATTAGGATACGAACCGAGTTTTTTAAAGTCTTGACTAGAATTCCACATGATAGTGAAAACCCATTAAAGACTGAAACCGGATTTGAATTTTAAACAGAGAATTAACATCATGTAATATTGTAAATATTTAATAAGAAACGTTCGACTATTTACCATTAATACTTATATATACATACATAATTATCTCACGGTATAGAGAGTTGTTACACTGAAAAAATTTTGTTCAGAAATTCTCTGAATTTTGACATTACTTTTATGTTTCTTTTCATTGTTTTTCAACCATTTTAACTTTTCATAGAAATAATGAAACAAATTTCATTAGATTATTTTAATGAAAACCTTCATAAAAGTAATGAAACATTTTAATAAGAAACATGACTTATTTTCATTAAAAGTATGAAAGGCAAACCATATGATTAGTGAAATAATTTCTCTAGATCCAAGAATCAATTTAATAAAGCACATGAAAACTGTACATTAAATTAATGAAAAAGTAACATTTACTTAATGAAATAACTTCTTTGTACTAATGTAATATATTCATTAAAAATATGAAACTCCTTCATAAGGTCAATGAAGTTATTTCATTTATCTAATTTTATTATACATTGAGCACCTGAAAAATCTACATTAGATCAACGAAATAGTTACATTTGTTTAATGAAATAATATCATTAAGCAAATAATATCATTAATGAAATAATTTCATTAATGAAATAATATCATTAAGGCTATGAAATTTTTCATAGAATTTATGGAACTTAAAACTTTTTACCGGGTAAATTAAAATGTTTGTTTGTTTTATAACTTGAATTTTAATTAATTATATTGAACAAAATTTTAAACTATAATTATGCTGAATTGAGTACATACACATATGTACAACATACCCAAGCTCGGTAGCCAGAAATTTATTTGTCATTGATCTAATGAATTCTATTTCATTGAAATTATGAAACTCATAAAACTTACATTTTAATGAAAAAAACTTGATATTTTTTAAACTGTAGCTTAAGATTAATAAATGCCCATTAATATATCTTACAAAAATTCAAAGAATTTTAAAAAAAGTTTAATTTTGTGTAGTCATAAATCCAATGATTTTTTTTAATGAAACTATGAAACTTATTGAAACCATTCTGATGGAACTATTTCATAATATATATGAAATTTCATGCATATTGTGAAAAGTTTTCATTGGATTAATGAAAAATATTTAATGAAACAGTTTCATTAAATATATGACACATAATTCTTTCAGTGTAGCATTCATACATTGATAAATAAGTTAAAAATAACTGGTTGTTCAGCGACAGCGGAGTGCAGCAGAAACAGCTGCGATTATAACAAAATCGCATATGTGATCAATATGCAAATATAGACGAAAAAATTAATTAAAGAGCTCATTGGCTGATTTGGTTGAGCGATCGTACTAAAAATACATGTTTACATGATACCGAATTTGAATCGTAGTAGATGCTAATTAGTAGTGTAGCGACAACGAACCAGCTAGTTGTCCCCCAGCTAAATTTGATTATTATTTTTCTTGTCAATCGAAAATTGTTGATCACAGCAAAATCCTTCTTAAGAAAACACTTAAGAAATCTAAATTAAAAATTGTAAAGTTCTAGTTTAAATATAATAAAGATCAACAAAAATTCAATAAAAACAATCCTTCTTGGCTGAACTTTAACCAGACAAGTAGTATTGTAAATATTTTTGAAACTGTTTTTACATTA
This sequence comes from Thecocarcelia acutangulata, assembly GCA_914767995.1. NCBI lineage: Eukaryota > Metazoa > Arthropoda > Insecta > Diptera > Tachinidae > Thecocarcelia > Thecocarcelia acutangulata. The sequence goes on along the minus strand of OU612096.1, from coordinate 121,345,448 downwards.
TCTCTAATTCCAGGTGCTATCTGGCCCAATTTGTTTTTGTGCATGCCACATAAAACAAAATTTCATTGGCCACATTCACATGCTTCGTTTTGTATACTCTCATCCGGGTCTCCGGGTTGTGCTCGATGCCAAAAAAACAAACACTGATATTACCAAAGATTACACAGTAGTATTGAGTATATTTGTGTATGTACATGTGTATGATTACAAAAGGTAAAAATGTAAAAATTAAAAAAAAAAACAACAAAAAATCTCAATTCCGTAATATTATTTAAATCGGTAATGATTCATGTAGCCAAACGCGTTTGCCGCCTTCTGAGAAGTCGGCAGCTGTATGATCTTCACCTCTCAAAATCCATTTGGTGGTCAGTAGGCCTTCTACGCCGACGGGTCCTCTGGCATGTATGCGGGCAGTTGAAATGCCAACTTCAGCCCCTAAGCCGAAACGGAAACCATCGGCAAAGCGAGAGCTGGCGTTGTGAAAAACGCATGCGCTGTCTACCGAATTCAGGAAATGTTGTGCTGCGCTTTCTGCAAAGAAGTGATAAGTTTCAATTGAGTTTAATTTTAATTTACAAAAAAAATATATATAAAAGGCGAATTCGAAGCAGATAAATGCAGCTGAACAATAAATACAACATTACAACAACAACAACAAAATATTTTATTTAAATGTCAGAGCTAATGTGTTAATTCAGGCCGAAAGATGTTGTGAATTGTCAAATCTACTTAGGCACACAAGTTGTCTAACAGAAAGAAATTGTAGTTTCGTTTCTTTTTTTCTCAATTACAAAATATTTTATGAAAAACCAAAACTCACTCATCGGCAGATTTTTTAATGAAAAAATAATTCCCTGTAACTATCGAGCATAAAAATCTAAATTGAACACTGAAATTGGAGAACATTTCAAAATTCATTGTGTGTGTAAATTTTATATAGATCAGCAGCCGTATTCTGTAACTCGCTTAGCTAAAGCTAAAAGTCGATCGCTAAAATGCTAAAAAAAAATTAGGGCAAATATTTTAGCGATGTCGCAAAATCTGTATTCTGTAAGCTAAATTGCTAACTGTATACTGTTTCTTTCTTTCTACTTCAATGAACTTCTGTTAAAAAGAGATAAACATAATGTAATAATTTTTGGCAATTCATTATAGTATTGCCTTACTTTATATTGTGCTTCCCGTAAATATTCTTAAAACTTCCCTTTAATAACGTTGTAAAATATGTTTTGAAATAAAGATTTTAAATAGTTATTGTGAAAGATCCATTCAAAATTTATTTTGTTTTTGCCAAATATTACTTAAACAGCACTTAAGTCGATAAATCATAAGCAATATTTCTTCATGATACTACCAAATGTGGAATTTATGGGAAAATTTTCAAAATACGGCATCACAAAAAAGTATTTGTTTATTTACATTTTAAATAAACAAAAAAACGTTCATAAGGTTTACAAAAAATTGTCTGCATTTTATAATAATAAATATTTAAAAAAGTGAAAATGAGCAGTTCTTATCGGCTTCGTAATATAATGAACTCAGTTTAATTCCGTTCGGAAACGGAATTGAATTATTTTTTTACTTCTTCAAAAAACGAAGAACTGAAAAATTTTCGGAATGAAATCATTTTCAATTGCAAGAATAAGACTAGTATTGTCTTATAGCATAGATTTCATTCCGAAATAAGTTTTAGATTTTCGTTTTTTGAGAATTAAAAACCCATTCAATTCCATTTCCGAACGGAAGTGAATTCTGTGACATGGCCGATTAAGTTCAATTACTCGTAGTGAACGCAATAAGCTAAATGTGAACCAGAAACATTTGTGAAATTCACAAATCTTAAAAAACGAATTTTTGTGGTTTGCTTCACTTTAAGTTAAAAAAATTTTTTTACCTATCATGGGCAAAGTGTTTGTGCTCCTCCAAGTACTGAATAAGCATATATTTTTACTCCTATGTAATTCTTTTTGTTGTTTCTTCCATTATACTGTAATAATATTTTTTTTAACAAGAAACAATAGAAAAAGAAAACATTTATAATTTACTTACATTTTAGCACTTAAAAATTTCCGCTGCTAATATTTTAGCGTTTTAGCCAACAACAACTACTTATTTGGCGTTAGAGAATTCAAAATTTAACCATTTTAGTGATGCCACTAATCGCTAAAATTGCGGCGAATTCAATTTTTTTGTCATTGCCAAATTTAGCTATGCACGTTACAGAATTGCATTTGTGGACAAAAATCGCTAAATCATCTTTGTAGATTTTTAGCGATGGAGATTTAACTTTAGCGAGGTACAGAATACGGCTGCAGGATTGCATCGTTTATTAATAACCAGACTTTCCTCCACTTTTGTGTCCTTACATTGCATGTATCTGTACTTTAATTTTTTTCCTCGAAAATCGGCTTTAGATGTACAAGTTTAAGTCTAAGCCACAACCAGATCATTACAGCCAAGATACAGATACTTCAACCAAATGAACAGAACCATCTCGGAGCTTGCCAATTAAGCATTGATGAGAGTTTTTGGAGTCCCACCTCCACTTAAGTTATGCTGGGACTTCTGACAGTTTTATTTTTTTTTTTTTTTATTTATATATCCAGAAGAGCCAAGACCGAGGTAAGCACGTCAAGTTGGGTCAAATGTGAAGGTGTTGCTCACTGTTTTCTTCGATAGCAATGTCCTGGTGCGTAATGAATTCCTGCTACAAGGTCGTACAATCAATAAGGAATACTACCTTGAAGTTATGTGCCGTTTGCGCGAAGCAATTCGTCAGAAACGCACAGAATTGTGGGAAAAAACAACAACATAGATTTTCCAGCGTGTAAGTGAGTTTTTGTCCAAAAACAAAACCGTTATCGTGCGTCGTATTCACCAGACATGACCGGTAGAAACAGGAACTGTTTGTAGGTGATACCAGAAATTTCGTTTCAGAACTGATTCGAGGATTGGAAAAAACGCTGGCATAAGTGTATTATGTATATCTGAGGGGGATTACTTTAAGGGGGACAAGATGATGAATAATGGTGAACAAATAAATATTTTTTGAAAAAATTTAAAATAACGGTTATATTTTGATCAGCCCTCGTGTATATATTTGCTTATTTATTATAATTAAAATTCAGAAAAATGCATGAAATATTTATTTGGATCGATACTTGGGTCGATGTAATTTAATGTTTGAAGATTATTTCATGCAAATGTTGGCCGCGGCTGCGCCTCAAATGGTCCATCCGCTCAGTCCAATTTTGGCATACTCTTTCCAACATTTCGGCCGGTATCTCACGAATAATGTTGGCAATGTTGGCTTTCAGTGCGTCAATCGCAGCGGGCTTGTCGCTATAGACATTAGCCTTAACATAGCCCCACAAAAAATAGTCTAGAGGCGTTAAATCGCACGATCTGGGCGACCAATTGACTGGTCCCAAGCGTGAAATAAACTGTTCACCGAACTCGCCTCTCAATTGGTCCATTGTTTCGCGTGCGGTGTGGCATGTGGCACCGTCTTGTTGAAACCACATGTCATGCAAGTCAAGCTCTTCCATTTTGGGCAAAAAAAAGTTTATTATCATCGCACGGTAGCGCTCACCATTCACAGTAACGTTGTGATTCGCATCATCTTTGAAGAAATACGGCCCAATGATGCCGCCAGCCCATAATCCGCACCAAACGGTTGTTTTTTGTGGATGCATTGGTAGCTCTTGCAATGCTTCTGGCTGCTCTTCACTCCAAATACGGCAGTTTTGCTTGTTCACGTATCCATTCAACCAGAAATGAGCCTCGTCGCTGAACACAATTCTTCGATAAAAAAGTGGATCTTCATCTAACTTTTCAAGAGCCCATTCACCAAAAATTTGGCGTTGTGGTAGGTCGTTTGGCTTCAATTCTTGCACCAGCTGTATCTTATAAGGCTTCACACCCAAATCCTTTCGCAAAATTTTCCACGTAGTGGAGTAACAGAGGCCCAATTGCTGCGAACGGCGCCGAATCGATAGTTCACGGCTGCATTATTTTCTTCAGTTCGCACTCTACGTAATCGTGTTGGTGGTTTAATGTCCAACAATGTAAATTTGGTGCGAAAGTTTTTTACAATAGCCCGAATAGAAGCCTCAGTAGGTCGATTAAACTGACCATAAAATGGAAGAAGCGCGCGATGAACTTTCTTAACAGAGCACGCATTTTGGTAATAAAATTCAATAATTTGCAAGCCTTGTTCGTTTGTAAAACGATTCATGATTAAATTATAGACCAAACTGAAGATGTTTGACAGTGACACAAGATACAAAACGTGCGTGAGCTGTCAAAACTAGTGTTGCCAAAAAGATAATAGCAAAAAAATCACTCATTATTTAAACTTGTGTAACTCTAAAGAAACAGCCCTATAGCATTTGCTCACCAATTTTTTGGAAAACAGTTTTCTTCTAAGAAGCATATTTTTAAGTGACATGTTTTTGCCTTTTAGTGTTGTGGGTTGCTGTTTCGACACAGTTTTTCAAGAGATATGATAAACGAAAAGATGTTTGTTGAAAGTAAAACTTTGTATGTGTAAACAAGGAGGCAACTTCCAATAACAACAGTTGAGTAGAGAGAGAGAGATGAACATCACAAGCAAATTCAGCCCATTTCGACTTACACCCTGTTGTAATTAAGGCCTGTCGAAAGTAGTATTGCATTAAACTTTGACTTGTATGGCCTGATAACAGGTTGTACTTAATTCCGCAAACTTCCAAGCACTCGTGCGAGTGTGTGTGTGTGTGTGTATTTATAGACACAGTCGTTTAATTAAACAGACTTTCTATTTGCCAAGAGTCTTTGAACAAAAAGTGTTTAAATTTATAATGATGGGTTGTGCACTAGCTTAAACATTTTAACCTGGCTAAATAAAATTGCATTTGAAAATACAAATTGCGAACATTTGCCTATTAATTTTCAATTTGAAATGATATTGAAGAGCTTCTAATACGTTTTCGGCTGCACACTGTTCGGCCAGCATGACACCTGCACGAGTGCTATTAAGGTTTAGTTTAATAATTGGTGGTTGGTGGGTGTGTTTGTGACGATTAGGCCGACCGTAATGTATTCACTGAACTCACCATTCTCAGTTACAATAACATCCGTATGACCGCTGCCAAATGTGTGTATGTGATCGATGGCATCGTCCAGGTCCTTGACAATTTCAATGCAACACTCCAAAGCACCGTATTCATGTTTAAGGCTCTTGGCTGCTGGGGGGCCAAAGGTAAGTGTTTGATTTAGTTTCGGTCCCGAGTATATCTTGACTCCTTCACGTTTCAGCATGTTGCACACGTCGCTGAAAATGTCACCGCTCATTAAATCCTCATGTATAAGTAGTGTCTCCATGGCATTGCAGGCTGAAATGAACAATAAATACGTTAGTAATTTTGATTGGAATAGATGACGAAATATTCATATGTGCGGTTGTGGTTGTTTGTGTGTGAACAGATTGAAGGGAAGATGCGGCGCGCAAGGATGTTTGCAAAATGAAATTCAATTTTGTTGCACACACTTGTTGTAGCGAATGTGTTTCATTAAATACTAATTGCAACACCGGCACACTTAAACACCCAAACTCTTGCACAACATTTTTATTAAAGTTGTACATAAACTATGCTTACATAACTTTCTCTTCGGAGAACGAAACACAACAGCCTTAGCTGTCAGCTCCTGTTTAGCCAACAGAGGAGGGAAGGAACTAGTTTTACGGCAGCAAAACAAGTTGAACCAGAAACTTTTCATCATATTTCTGGAAATTAACATATTGTGGGGTGGTGCAGCTGCACAACTTTTATTTTTTAACTTGGAAAAAACAAAACAAGTGAATATTTCTGCTATTAAAAAAAGAGGGAAGGCAGCAAATACGAAGTGAATTTCATACTGTAATGTAGCTGTGTGTTGTGTTCAGTTTTCTCTTGTTCGCTCGACAAAGACAACATTCTTGTGTTTTAATATTGCATAAATGTGATCCAGCCCTGAAAATATTCCTTCTACGAAGAAAGTTGTTGTTGTGGAAATCTTTTGCTGGGTAAGGTCGTAAAAAATCAAAAAAAATATATATGCTCTAAGAAATTAGATTTCACTTTTAATTTAAAGTGTGTCTGATGTGTACTTTAAACAAGAACAAATATTATTTTCGTCCCCCGCAACAAACTCAAAACCAACTAAAGTTGCTTTTAGCTTACTTAACATCAGCTTTGATCAGATAACTGTCTTTGGCAAAATTAAAAGTTTGCTAAACGTTAAAGTTTTGCGTTAAACATTAAATTTACGCATTCTGCAGAGAGCTGTTACATAAGTGTGTAAATTCAGTAACTTGGAAACAAACAAAAGTGTGTTTTTGTACCTGAAGCAAATGGCAATACACTCACAGAAAAACGCATCTTAATATTGATGACGGCGGGTCATCAGAATTGTGACTTCAATAGTATGTAAATAGTCATCAGTAATATGAAAACTGACATCAATCTAAACAACAAAAGTCATCAGACAATTTTGTCATATATTGAGTATCATCAATGCTACAACTGTGGTGACATCAATTCAATGATACATTTTATTAATAGGTATAATACATTTAATTTGTCAAAATTGATTATAAATAAAAAAGTCTACATGGTGTTATAATATTTTATTGTTGAAAAGGAACTAGGTTGTTAAAATTATTATTTTTAAATTTAAATTAATTTTTAAGAAGTAGAAAAAAAAATGCATCACATTAATGACATTTAGTCATCATATGCGACGTTAGTTACATAAATAAAATGACAGCGAAGAGAGTAAAATAAAAAGAAGAACTACGAAGCATACAATTAAAATATGATAATACACCACACAGACATTGTATTGATGGCAGGGAGTCATCAAAAGTATTATCAGAAGATTTTTAATTCTCATTGATTTCTTTAAGATGGTAGAATATAAAGTTATGTGTTTGAACTTTAATTAATGTTGATGATGTCGTCATGAAATTTACTTCCAAATCAATCAAATTTATAGTTGGCCTGATGTTAGTGCGCTATTCTACTGATGATGTTTTGTCATTACATTGACATCATTTAGTAATTTCCTGGGTATTGGAGTTTCCTTGCATTGATTACATGCTCCCATCAAACGTATTCCGATAAAGCATCCCCATAATGTCAGTGTGACATTTCATTGATGAAATATTTATCATAATCGCCACTGTTGATAATTAGAGCAACTGATATAATAGTTGACATCACAGCGATGACAAGTGTCATGGGGTCAAAAATGATTACATTGATGTTAAAATACATCATAGTTATGACAGGTTTTCTATGAGTGTAGTAAAACTGTTTTAAGTTAGTATTGACTTGGACATGACCACTAGTGGCTTCATATGTACCTAGACGGTTGATATGGTAAATTGGTTGAAACCCCGCCTCTAGGTCCTGCCAAGGACTCTGGTTGTTACCTGCTGACAAGCAAAAATGACAGTAGCTCAAATAAAACTTAATATGCATCAAATTAAGTCGAAATTTGTCTATGCAACACTGTGCGGCTTACAAAAGTAGCCTTGGGCAACCATTATTGATGAGTTACATAGCGCTCCTTTATTGCAACATAGTCATAACCAAAAAAAAGCTTGTTTTGAGAAAAAGGCATTTCAAATTTTTAGTTTCCATACAAGTCTTAGCAAATTTTTTGAGAAAATATCTCCTAAAGGAAACAGTTTAACAGTAATTTGAATAAGTTTTTGGCACAATATAAATAGTAGTACTGTCAACAATTCTGCATTGTTAACTCGAAAAGCTCACTTTTTGAGATATGTCTATGTTGCAATAAAGGAGCAATATGTTAAAAGTATTTAATTTATTGTTTGTTTGTTGAACTATAAAATTCAAATTTTGGTGCGTTTTTTTATTGAAATAACGCGCTTTTTACCCGATTTTGGTGCGTTTTGAAATTTTTAAGTTGGCAACGCTGCTCTTTATGTTGAAAGTATTGTTTGTTTGTTTGCTGATCTTAGAGGTTACTTATATAAATGATCGTTATTAATTCGATTTAATATTTCGATACTCCATTGTGTGTCTTCAGGAAAATTTTTTCCAAAAAAAAATTTTTTTTTTTAATTTTCCTGAAAATGACACACAACGGAGTGTCGGAATATTGAATCGACTAAACAACAATAATTTATACAAGTGACCTCTAGCTCAACAAACAAACAATAATTTAAACATAAAGGACAGCGTTGCCAACTTAAAAATTTCAAAACGCACCAAAATCGGGGGAAAACCCGCGTTATTTCAATAAAAACGCACCAAAATTTGAATTTTCTTTTCATTTTTAAAAACCCAATTTGTATTATAAAAAGTATAAAATGAAACAGCCTTTTCGTCCAATAGCTAAAATTCGTGTTTGTCAAACTTTTCTTTTAGTGCGATTCTGTTACTTTTATTAAAACAGTGTTATCTTTACAATAATTTCAACAGTATTTTTAAAATTTATTATTCAGCAATATTATATAATTATATTCACTATCGACCGAAACCAGATGTTAGCTTTAATGCCTATAATCCGCTACACAGCAATACAGCTGCTTTAAAATGATTAAATGCAGGAGCATACAATCGTTGCCGCAGGACATGAAATATGTCGAAGAAATTTACGATTATCGGATCATTAAAAGTTACAGAATGACACTACAAGCCATCAAACTCTGTTAATAGCAATTCTATCAAACGCAATAGAAATTTCATTTGTGTTTTTGCAAGCGAACAGTAAAAATCAGTTAGCTAGAGTGGGTGTCGCTAAAAGAATTTACTGAAATATACAAAAATTTGCCAGCACTACAACAAATAAAAGATGATTGTTACCATAAGCAATATGCAAAAGTTTTGAAAAACAATTTTAATTTTATTAACAATTTGGTAATTTATCAATTACTAAAACAGTAACGAATTCACGCGCCATCATAAATACCAACTTCCATATCTGTGTTTGCATTTATTGAATTATTGAAAAACCTGGCTTGATCGTTTGACATCAAAATACGCTGTAAAAGCAGCAAATTTTATAAAACAAAATGGTTCTTTTTCTTTTGAGAATATGTATAAGATTTCCTTAGGTTAGGTTAGGTTAGGTTGTACAGGCCGCCAGTTTCATGAAAACAGCCCACTTGTGTCCTTTTGGTCCCATTGTGTTGCCTGAGGGAGAAGTGCAGCCCACGAGACTTACATTTCCCCCGACGGTTCAGATTCAAACCAACCCGAAAGCCGGATAAAGGAATCCAGTAAGATTGCCTTACTTGGTGCATATAATAAGGTGCGTTCTTCACATTACAACTCCGTATTCTGATTGTGCTCTGCAAAATGACGTGTAAAAATGCTGGACACTTGAATAAATTTTTTCCTTATATAAAAACAAAAATTTGGTTGGGTGCCACCGAAACTTAAAAAGCGCACCACGCACCCACTAAAGAATTTTTCGCACAAATAATTTTAAAAAAGCAACAAAAACGGTGTGAAACGCACCGAGTTGACAACACTGATAAAGGGTGGTTGAAAAATTAGTAACAAGAAAGTATTTAAATTAAATTTTTGGTTTATACAACGGGTTACAGTTTAAATTTTTTCCTTTCTTAAGTTGTTTCTTAAGAATATGTGATTCAATATAAGATAAATATAGATTGAAAATAATTAAATGCTCGGTGGCAGAGTGGTTAAAGCAGCAGATAAGATGATAAGTCATGACCCGAGTTCAAATCCCAGTGGGTGCTGATGAGTAGTGTAGCGCCTACGAAACAGCTAGTTGTCCCCCAGCTAGAGATTTGATTATTCTTTTTCTTGTCTTCTTCAATCAATAATTATTGATCACAGCAAATTTGTATTGTAAAAAATCCTTTTTCAGAAAAAACTTAAGAAAGAAAAAACTTGAACCCGTTGTACAAATGTACAAACCAAAAAATTTTATTTAAAAATTATAAAGTTCAACAAAAATTCAAGAAAGTATGTAATTTTATCTTTTTTGTTTTGCATTGCAGCTGTCTTGCAAATTTTGTTCAGAAACTTTTGCCACCCACTACTGTTAATTTGAAAGAATGTAGCAGTTTGTATCTATAACAATTTCTATTGAAACTTTTTCGCATAAATACATATGTATATACGAGTATATTTTGTATATAGTAAGTCTCACGTAGACAGGCCCTAACTCGTAATTTCCCTCAATTGAGCTCTTTTCTGGATTCTACTACGTGTCACACAAGTACACAGTGTCACAAACATTTGATTATATAATTTCATACATATCGCTCTTACAAGCAATTGAGCAAAAAAAAGTTACTTTTAGATGTACCTATTTATACAGTTTCCATTACGACTTTTCCTTCTCTTGTAAAATTGTAATTATTTGAGTTAGGGCCTTTCTACATGAGAGCAACGATATATGACTCTCATAAAAGGTTATAGAACTTTTGCTGCAAAATATATATACATATATATAAAAATGTTTTCGTGTGCTATAACTTGGAACTTTCTGCGCGTGGAAAATAGTTGCATTTATGTAGATATTCGTTTACTTAAAAACTGCAAACAAAAGGTCCCAAATGCAAAGATGATATAACTTCAAATAAAAATTTTTAAATTCCCATTAACATATTTCAGCAGCGACTTTTTTTTTCAAATGGCAAATTCGGGCACCATGGAACTTATAAAAATGATAAAATGAAAGTTAAGCAACTTCAGCATATTATGCAGAGCAATATTTACGCGAAACTTATATATATGTTATAATGTAAATGTTATATAGATTTATGTACATATGTATGTATATACATACATATATCTGTGGTGTTTTATCATAACAACTTAAGTCAAATTTTAAAAAATTTCAAAAATGGTATCTATTTTGATTCATTTATTAAACATAAACTTTTTGTTTGTCAAAATATTTTTTCGTATTATTGTAATTTTGGTTTATTTTCAGTTGATTTCAGAGATAGTTATTCCTTGAAATTTCTCCTAAAAACGTTTTTTAATCTTATCTTGACTTAAGATGATATAATGCCACAGATATAATAAATCTTTTTGTAAGCTGGATTATGTACTTGAATCACGACTAAGAGATTTTAGCTTCCTCATTGGAGTTTCAGCAGAAAACCACATAATTTCTGAAAAAGTTCTAACCCAGTATACATTTGTGTGTATGTCCTAGCTGGATGTAAGGATGACGGACTACGTTGAAATTTTCCTGAATTTTTTTTTAATTTGGTGTTAGAAGTCCCACAGGAAAAAGACAGAATTGAAAGAGTGATCATCGAAAATATGGTTTTCTCATATATTGGGTAGCGACGGAAATTCCGAAAACCCTTACCAAGGATTATTTGACACAGCGGGGATCAGCATGGCCCAAGTATGTTCCTATTTCTTAACCTTCTTAGACCACTGTAGCATGATTACGACATAAATTCACTCTTGCAGCCATAACATGAATGCATCCTTTAAAGGCATGTATAAGAAATAACTAAAATAATATTAAGTTGCATTTTAAATTCATAGCCCTCGTCACTTGACATCTCTTGTAATCACTGACTGTTGTCGCGACAGTGCGCCTATTAGGTGCCTATCACTTGAAAATAAACTTGAGGTGCGAATGATATGAGTTTATGAAAGTATGTATGCATGTGTGTTGCACTGCTATAATTAAAGCTGAAACATTTGAATTGCGCCGCACATGTACATATGTATGCACATACTAAAGAAACTATGTATGGCCTTGAACCATATGCGTATGTGCATATGTGACGTCTGATCAGCTTACCCCTTAACATGGGAACCAAAGTAGTTCCCAAAGCATTAACTTTAATATTATAATAATTCAAACAATTAAGTTTTTTATTCGCTATTTGAGCTTCTAACATTTATACCAGTAAAAAATTATAAATAGCTTGTTTTCTATGTTTCCCAGCTATCTATATGTCGACATTTCATAGGAACTACCCTAATCATCAGTAGACTTTGGAAATTTTTGAAAGATATTCTTAAACATTCAACTTTATATCCCAACAATCCAAATAAATTGCTGAGAATTTAAAAAGAAAAATGCTCTAATAATATCCGTCAAAACACAAAAAACAAGCTTTTCTATTTATAAACGTCTCTAACATTTCTTTACACCTTTCCGGGTAATAAAGGTTTATTTAACAAACTTTGTACAGAAATATGTCAAATAAGCCTTTAGTAAACATTAAAATTTGCTAGTGAATATGACATATTCATAAAAAATATTTTTGTATATACTCGTATTAAAGATTTATTTAACAAACTTTGTACAGAAATATGTCAAATAAGCCTTTAATAAACATTAAAATTTACTTGTGAATATGACATATTCAAAAAAATATTTTATATTTTCTTGTATTAAAGATTTATTTAACAAACTTTGTACAGAAATATGTCAAATAAGCCTTTAATAAACATTAAAATTTGCTTGTTAATATGACATATTCATAAAAAGTATATTTGTATTTTCTCACATTAAAGATTTATTTAACAAACTTTATAGAGAAATATGTCAAATAAGCCTTTAATAAACATTAAAATTTGCTTGTGAATATGACATATTCATAAAAAATATTTTTGTATTTACTCGCATTAAAGATTTATTTAACAAACTTTGTACAGAAAGATGTCAAATAAGCCTTTAATAAACATTAAAATTTGCTTGTGAATATGACATATTCATAAAAAATATTTTTGTATTTACTCGTATTAAAGATTTATTTAACAAACTTTGTACAGAAATATGTCAAATAAGCCTTTAATAAACATTAAACTTTGCTAGTGAATATGACATATTCAAAAAAAATATTTTATATTTTCTTGTATTAAAGATTTATTTAACAAACTTTGTACAGAAATATGTCAAATAAGCCTTTAATAAACATTAAAATTTGCTTGTTAATATGACATATTCATAAAAAATATTTTTGTATTTACTCGTATTAAAGATTTATTTAACAAACTTTGTACAGAAATATGTCAAATAAGCCTTTAATAAACATTAAAATTTGCTAGTGAATATGACATATTCAAAAAAAATATTTTATATTTTCTTGTATTAAAGATTTATTTAACAAACTTTGTACAGAAATATGTCAAATAAGCCTTTAATAAACATTAAAATTTGCTTGTTAATATGACATATTCATAAAAAGTATTTTTGTATTTTCTCACATTAAAGATTTATTTAACAAACTTTATAGAGAAATATGTCAAATAGGCCTTTAATAAACATTAAAATTTGCTTGTGAATATGACATATTCATAAAAAAATATTTTTGTATTTGATCGTATTAAAGATTTATTTAACAAAATTTGTAGAGTATATGTCAAATAAGCCTTTAGTAAACATTAAAATTTGCTAGTGAACATAACATATTCATAAAAAATATTTTTGTATTTACTCGTATTAAAGATTTATTTAACTTTGTACAGAAATATGTCAAATAAGCCTTTAATAAACATTAAAATTTGCTTGTAAATATGACATATTCATAAAAAATATTTTTGTATTTACTCGTATTAAAGATTTATTTAACAAACTTTGTACAGAAATATGTCAAATAAGCCTTTAATAAACATTAAAATTTGCTTATGATTATGATTATTAGTACTTAAAATTTGTTAATAGATATTGATAAATTATATTAAAACGAAACTGTTGTTAAACTTTAATGTTTTTAAAATTTCAACGGAAACAGTGTAAACTAATAGCTAAATTGAATAAAAATGTAAAATGACATGCGAACCATTCATCCCACTTTTAATAACTTTTGTGATATGAGAAAACTGTTTCAAGTGTTTGCTTTTATTACATCGCAATAATTCATTAAAATATGAGAGCAGTTTTCGCAAAAGTTCTGAATTACTATTAAAACTCAAAACTTCTATTGGAGCAAAAAAAAAAAAAGAAAAAAGTTAATTGGGGTGTTAATAACAAAAAGGACAAAAGTGTAAAAGCGACATTCAAGGACAAAAGTACCAGAAAATGAAGTTATAAAAAAAAAATATTGTAATTAAAAATGGCATAACAAAGTAGAGCAATTTTTAATTGCATTTTGTTGTTATAATATTGAGTAATTTAATATTTAATATTCAGCAGAATACTTGTCACAAGTTTGTCTGATTTGATAAGTCGTTAACCTTGTCGTACTAAAAACAAAAAAAAGGATTGCATTTGTATGGGCCTAGTGGCCCAAATCTTTAAGCACTCATACGAGTATATATGCAGCTGATTTGAAGAATCAACTTGTTATTAGAGATTTACGAAAACTTATCATAAGCATTTACTTGCCTTAACGACAGCTTGAGGGCATTATAGAAGATGTTTAGCATGTTTCCGCACCTGACATTTTGATTTTGAGACTCATACGGTTTTTCTGTATGTCTATCAAAGTTGTCGCTTTACAGAAGATTTCTACAGTTTGCTTGTTTGAACATATAGATAGATGTACGTATGCGTCTGTGTGTGCGCATGTATGTATATGCATGTACAAATCGTTGGGTTGCAAATGGAATAACAGCTGCTATAGTTAACTTTTTTCTGCTTCGCTGTAGTACTGACAACCCAACCATAATTTTCAAAGCTTTTTCTCGTCTAAATATTTGTCTTAAAACAATATGTATGTATGTACATATATATGATTAGCTTCTAAGCAGCGTAAATACCCCCAGAGAATTTCTATCCTTAGTCTTAGTAGGGATTAGATGCGGGTGTAAGAGTGGGCAAAAAAGGATATTTCATACCAACTTATAAGAGTATATTTTGTTTTTTTACAAATAAGCATTTGTCAATGAAACCTTTTTGAATTTAGTTTGTTCCTTGCAAAATTGTCCCTAAAAAAGTTTTAGCATTGATGGCCAAAATCTCAATTTCTTCTAAAAGCGAGTACAGCACATAAAATTCAACTGATGCAACGCCCACACAGTATGATAAAAATTGTTGTTCTCTAGACTTTGCTGAAGTAAAAAAATCATGCTGTGTAAATTTTCAAAAATACGCTTTCGGGGTTTGCTGCTAATAAAGCAGGCGCACAGGTATTAAATGCATGTATCTGGCCATCACCGATTTAAGTAGCCAAAATAGGTTTATCAAAGAACACTGAAATCTAGTTTTAAATACTTACAGAGGCCTAAAACATAACATATCCATCCCATACAGACTCCCCTCCCCCCCCCCCCCCCCCCCCGCTCCTTCATTCATCACTCTATGGACCGAAACTAAAAAAATTACTATTTCGGTACATAAGTTTCATACCATTTCAATTGATTATATACACAAATATATATTGTTACGTTTTTGCCTTTAATAAAGATTTGTGGATTGTTCAATAGCAAATGAAATAATGCCATGCTTGCAAAATAATAAGAACGCAACAATAACAATAAAGTTATTGGTGGTTGATATACTTGAAATTTCTCGCACAACGTCTAAAATTAAACTATGGCTCTGCCGAACTTCTGCCTAATATGTATGCACACACACGCAGATGCTTGCAAAACAATAGGAACGCAATAACAATAGAATTGTTGGTAGTTGATATACTTGAAATTTTGCATTCTTTACTTGATGTACGTTCGTTTAAATTTCTTGCACAAGGTCTAAAATTAAACTGTATCTCTGTCGATTATCTGCCTACTATGTAATCGTCTTTATTACCTGCTACACTCATCATATTCATACACACGCACATGCTTGCAAAACATTAAGAACACAACAAGAACAATAAAATCATTGGTGGTTAATATACGTGAAATTTTGCATTCTTTACATCATGTACGTTCGTTTGTTTGTTTGCGTATTAATTTTTTAACATTATGTTGTTTGAGTGGATATACGTGTATATTTATATCAAGTAGCTCAACGGTTGCACATTGGGTTAGAAATGATACAAATTCGTAGTGAATGAATGAAGTTAGTACTTTTTCTTCAAATGTTTCCATTTCGAAAAAAAACTTTTTATATGTTCGTTTTCAGTAAGACCAAAAAACTAGATTGAATTGAACTTTGTGATAAGGTTAAATATCATGAACTTAAGCATTATCCCAGATAGCTGACATTTCTTAAGCATTTAGGTATATATTGTTTCAATTACCTGCCGGATAATCGCATTTGGCGTCACGTGCTATTTTCAAAGCTTTTTGAATGTCAGCATCTTTGTCAATGAAAACATGACAGACGCCTTCAGCATGTCCCAAAACAGGAATGTGAACAGACTGCTCCTGAATATTACGCACCAAATCGGATGAACCTCGTGGTATAATCAAATCGATGTGATCTTCCATTGACAACAAATCACTTATTTCTTCACGTGTAGACACCTTAAAGCAGATAATTAAGACATTATTGAAATTTCTTAAAATATAATTTGCAACATACCAAAGAAACAGCCTTTTCAGAACCAACAGAAGTAAGTGCTTCCTTGACCAGTTCCATAAGAGCTTTGTTGCTGTATGCAGCTTCTTTGCCACCCTTCAACAAAAGTCCGTTGGCTGAAGCCATGGCCAGAGCAGCTACTTGAGGCAGGGAATCTGGTCTTGACTCAAATATGACTAATAAAACTCCTATAGGTACAGTAACTTGGGTTAAATCCAAGTTTTGCGCCAAACGGGTGCGTCTTAACACACGGCCAACGTTCTGCAAATATAAAATAATTAATCAATATAAAATATAAATAATTTTTTTTAATATTTTGAATCAAATGCAGCATAAAAAGTATAAAGCGTTTATTAAAGTTGTATATATACATACATATATTTACAAACATATCGCTCCTTTGTTGCAACATAGTCATAACTCAAAAAAGCCATACAAATCTTAGAAAAAATTTTTAGAAAATATCTCCCAAAAAGTAATTTTAATAAATAATTAGCACACTGTACTGGTACTGTTAACAATTCTGCATTGTTAACGCGAAAAGCTCATTTTTTGAGATATGACTATGTTGCAATAAAGGAGCGATATGTATATGCATATGTATGATGTTGTATTATATTCGTTAGCAATAAAATTGCACAACAATCCACATTGTTACCTTAATAGAAACCCCCTCTCACTGGTGCTTTGAAACCACTTATCAAAACTTGCAGCAAAAATTAATTTCAAGAAAATGAATATTCTATATTAAAGCAACTACACAGAAAAAATATTACAATAAAACTTCTAAAAACTTTCTAAAAATAATAATTTGTATGTATATACGTGTTAATATAGGCAAATGCAAGTTCAACCTCCACAAACACTACTCCTTCTTTCTATATTCCTGCTCCCAGTACACAATGCGCAGCATATGTACTAGTCCAAGATAAAAATAAACATATGTATGGCACACATACCATATTTTCTTATAGTTGATTTCGTTCAATAACAATTTGTACTAATTTTTTAAACAACAAACAATTATTTAACTGATTCAAAAAATGTATTAACTGATTCAGCGTAATTCGGTATTGAATATGTAAAAAAAAGTTTTTCTGTGCACAAACTGCTTCCCGTTTGTCATCGTATTTCTTCTTTTTTTTTTAATAAAAAATTATTATCTAAAACTGGTATCGAGAATTGCAATTATACTGAAGTGGTGTGAAATGAAGTGAGGAATTAAATGCGTTAGAAGTAATGACTAAAACGAAATAAGTGAAAAAATGTATAAAAATCAACAATGCCGTTCATTTTTAATTTTTGTTGTTTTATTGTTTTTTTTCTTGCGCAGTGCAAAGAAATTATAGTGCTATGGGTGAGTTTCAGAGATCTGCACCGGTGCACCGCTGCCATAAGTACACTGGTTGTTTACCCAATTATTTTCACATCCGAATATTTAAACACTTTGCGGCGGTATTTCTACTTGTCGTTTATTTGCAAAATCTTGATGCATCCAAAAGGTATCCAATCACTTTCGTATCTTGTGTATTTTTTTAAGAGTAAGAGAAACGATAACAAAAAAAGAGTGTTGTTGTTACTCGCACTTAGTAAGAGCAAGATTTTTAGTGTTTTTTATTTTCGTTTTTAACCGTTTTCTTAATATAATACATACATGACGTAGTCACACAACCAACTTGTAAAACGAACACTGCCTACAAATTCTATTCTTCTGTATAAGCGTTAGCTTTTAGTTGGCATTAACTGAAATTGGGGCTATCAGATTTAATGATTTACAACCATTTTGACGATTTTAAAAATAGCATACTGAATGATGATTTTAAAATTGTTTTTGCTTGAAAGTTTGAAACAAAAACTTAATTCAAACAAATTTCGTTACTCTGTTCTATCGCTACTACAATGGATTTTGCTCCGACGAAATTAGGAATCTTGTTCCCGAAACTCGCACATTTTTACGTAACACGCGTTCATCGTCGAGAACTCATCCATTTGTGGTCGATAGCCCGGGGAATCGTACTACGCTTCGTCTTTGGAATAAGTTGCCTGCAGACGTGTTTCCTGTCCGTTATAACGTTGGAAGGTTCAAGTCAAATGTTCACAAACACTACTCCCTTTTTCCACCCCCTCACAACCTATTTTCCTAGTTCTGGTACAATGCATTGCATATGTAGGGGTCAGCCCCTGAGTACTGGTCCAAGATAAAAAAAAAAAACAGTAAGTTATATGCAACTATGCATTTATTGTGGTTATTGATTAAAACCAAGAAATAAAAATTATTATAAACGAAGGAATATAAAATAAAAAGAATTTTATGAAGAAGTGTTTCTTGCAAAATTTATTTTCTTAACCTAAAATTTATTCCTTTTACCGATTTTGCACTAAAAATGTGTATATATTTTCTTTAAAACACGATCGCCAAAACATGATTTTTTCCAAAACCCTCTGGCAACGCTGCCCTTTGTAGGAATACGTTTACCGAGTATTAAATAAATACATAAAACTGAGCATACAAACTCTCAAGGGTAAGGTAAATCTGTGACTGCAAATTCTTACATACAAATATTATTTTCGATATTAAAAAGAAGTACGAGTACGACTGCCGAATGTGAAAAAAATAATTGAGATTGGGTATTTTATATACTCTAGTTTACAGGCGGAGGCTCTAACAAATATAAAACATACTTGTGCATATAATATGCGGTGGCCAATCACACCGCAACTCTATTTAAGGCGGGTGTACTTAGAGCATTAAAAAAGGCACCGGTTGCAGATCTCTGGTGAGTGTAGTTGTATTTACTGATTTTTAACGGGGGTTTTATTTTATTATTTTTTTATATCATTATTCTCACGAATAAAACCACAAAACGGATAGAAAAATATTAAGTAGATGCATAGAGTTGCATATTGTTTCTGGTGCTGTTAAGCTTGTGGTGCAGCAAACGACAGTTTTGATAATGGCAAGTACAGAGAAGTTACCTTCCCTACGTAGGTCTCCTCCTTAACACTTCCTGGGCATACCGTCCTCCAAAGCCATGCTAAAATCTCAAAGGTCGCCCTGCCCTACAACGCTTAGGTCCCTAATGTCGTCATAAACATGAAAATTGACCAGAATGTGACCTCCCCACTGCACGCTTCAGTTCCAGACTGGCTTCTCTTAAGCAAAAATGCTGTAAGGGAGCCATTTTGCATGGTACTCGTAGTTAGTAAGTTTTTGAACGGTGGAACCATATTAGTATTTGACCTTCTAGCGTTTTAGGTAGAATAGTGCGAATTTCATTTTCTATGCCGGCAAGTTCTTTTCAAAATTAATCTCTTGTATATTCGAAAGGACCTTGATTTGAAAAGACCTTGAAAGACGATAAAGTCATGCATAAAATTTCACCAAAGAAAGTATTCTAGTTCATTTTAATGAAACTAATTTTTTATTTTATTTTAGTTATTTTTCTGTCTTTTAAAATTATACTAGACTTACATACACCTATACTCTTACGTATGCAATCAGCACATGTGTGTGGGTGTGTGTATGTGTTCTTTGAAGCTTAATATTAACATAAGTCAGTGTGTAATTTCTATTTATTTTCTCTGTACTAAATAAAATTTATTCAAAAGGTAAAGTTTTTCTTCAACTTGCGACAAGTATTTTTTTTCTGGATTTTCATTTAAATTTCAGCAAAAAAAGTGAAATTTTACATAAAAATGCAGAGCCTTCATAATTCTTAAACGTCAAAAGGGAATGAAATGCTTTTTTGGTGTAATCATACAAACATCTGTATGTATATGCATGTACGTAAGTATGTATGTGCTAGTGGTATACTAATAAACAAATTATGCTGAAAATAACATTTAAAAAACTTTTCAAATTAAATTGTAAATCGCTTTTATTCAAATTGAAACATGAAAATTTCTTCTCTGTTTTTTGGAATGATTAAAATGACAACGAGGAATAAACAAAAAATGTTTAACTTTCTCTGGGTTTGTAAAGTATTTTGCAATTCTTTTTTTTCTTCTTTTTGCTGCTAAGTGAAAAGACATAATAAGCACTTGTGCCCCTTGAGA
Source organism: Thecocarcelia acutangulata (assembly GCA_914767995.1). Lineage (NCBI taxonomy): Eukaryota > Metazoa > Arthropoda > Insecta > Diptera > Tachinidae > Thecocarcelia > Thecocarcelia acutangulata. Next base: position 121,324,976 of record OU612096.1, on the reverse strand, counting down.
GCTTTTTATGAACAGATAAAAAATAATTTTGCTGAAAAATTTCCTAAATAAAATTAACAACATTTGCATACGTGTTGTTAATCACAGACATACCTACCTACCCACATAAGTATACAGGGTGTCTCAGAACTGAAGATCAAGGCAGAACGGGGTGACAGGATTATTTATCTGTCTGACTTTTATTCCAGTAAGTCTTAACTAAACTAGCTCAATATTTTTCATTATTTTATTAATTTTTATTACTTTTGTTAACTTTGGTAAAAGAAAAGCGTCTCTATCTTTCTCGCTCAGTTATGGTAAACATAACCACTATTCATCTCTCTCATCATTACAAACCTGCCAAGAGCTTGTGCGAATAAAAAACATTTGAACCGAGTAAAATGGGTGAGGTTACCTGCCGAGTAGCGAGGTTAACATAGTCTGTGTATGATCGTAGGAAGACTACGGTTCTGAGCAGTTTTCCCCGGTGAAGTTTGCGTACTTTGATGACGGTTTTGACTGGATATTGTCACATATAGGTGCATGCTAAGAGGTTAAATCGTTCATCTAATGGTTTCTGTAGAAGTTGTAGGGATAAAGACGAGGAAGAGAGTGTTGAACACTTCCTCTGTCGGTGTCTGACTCTTTGTTCTATAAGAGCTCTGTATCTTCCATACACTTGTGAAAATGATTTACATCAGTACCTGCCTTGACGGCCTAACCTAATGGTGGACCAATTCCACGGAGTGAATTTTTCACGATTCACCACCGCCCCCATATGGCTGACTAGGCTCACACAGGTAGCAATTCTTGTCATATGATTGCGGTCATATGAACAACTTCTTGTTGAGGAGTTCGGGCTTTCTAATCCCACATGTATGCAATTTCCCAGCAATCAACGAAAGACAAGGCTTAATGAGTTGGTAGGCCGAAGCCCACTAAGAGCATCAGCCCTTAAACCAACTCACCCGTCAAACCGTCACCACTGGTTCCTTACAGTACACGTATCTGTTGTATAGGCAACAGATCCTCGGGAGATTGTTAGCCCTCGAAAAAAGCCATCATCAAACAATTATCAAGGATACTAACACTCCCTTCCTGCATTTTAGGTTTCAACCACAGCCAGAACGTTTCAGCCAAGGTAGGCACCTCAACCATGATCAGCCCGGGTCGAACCGCAAGCAGAACTTCCCGGGGGCCATGCTGATCCCCGTTCTGCCAATTTATACCCTTGGTAAGGGTTTTGGAAGCCAACACAACATAAGTCATGTGGCTTCCTAGAGTTTTGTTTGCCGCACCCCTTCGCCTCTTTTCCCCGAAAGGGAAAACCTGTTCCCCGGGGGGAGTATCTTCCATACAAAAAACATTCTATCAGTCACCCCCTAGGATTAAAGATAATTTAAAAACAATTTGAAGAAAAAAGTGTTTTGCCACACCTACAAATGCCGCCCTTTTAGTATTTTGTTCACTCTGTCGGCAATTTTAGTCCGATCATAACATTTTATGTTTGAGGAAAATTCTAACGAATCGAGTGGTTAAATTTTAAAGGACTTCTTGTATGTAACTCATAGGTACACTGATATACAGTTTCACCTCAAGTTTGAATAACCTGTTTTGGAAATCTGTAAATGTAATAAATCTTCACTTTGAACTCTGGGGTATATCTTAAAAACTGGATTCACACTTGAGCCAATTCTGCCAGATCGAACGTCAATAAAAATAATATTTACTATAAGATCGTTGAAAGTTGTCGCAGTTCTAAGTTTCATTAGCTCAGAAACATCAAATTCCAATAGAAGCTAAGGTCCCAGTTCACTATTCTTTGCTAGTTAGCCACCGGTCCCGCCTGACTACCGATTCGTTCTACTACTAGTCCTTTAACATATGAAATGGGTTTGCCTGTTGTCAGATGTGGCTCCTTTTATTCGATAACATATTTATATATTAATATTAGTTTAAAAACATTCGAGATTACACACATACATACACTCCAACATCTTTGATACACATTTGTGTATACATACATAGGGTTCTGCTATAACACATTGCTTTTGTAGTTGTGGTTTCCATTGTCAGTTAAGTAAAGTGAAAAAGTCAAGACAAAGTAAATATTGTATTACTTGTGTAAGTTGAAAAGAGAAACTTTTTCTTTTATGATGACAAACTTTCGTAACTTTCAATCTATTGTTTTAATTTAAAGCGACACAAATTTTTAAGTAAACAATATAAATTTATATTTTATAAGGTTTATGGCCTTAAGTTAAAGAATTTTTGTACACGTTTGTGTATATTTTCAGTAAATGATGGATAAAATGATATCGTTTAATTTTAATAGCCGGCCGTTTAAAAATAGTGGGCAATTGTCTATAATAGCTATTATACTATATGTTTATATAAGCTACGATAGAAAGAATGCTGGATGTGCAGATGTGTAGTGTAGCGGCTACAGCTATTAGCTAGTTGTGCTCCAGCTAAGTAGGTCTCCAATTATTTTATTATGTTCACGGGAATTACTGTTATAAGAAAATGTCTTGTCTGAAAAAATTATATTTTTTAATAAATAATTTTGCTGATTCAACACAATTTCTCTATTAATACAATATTGTATCAGTATTTCAGTACTTTCGTAAAATGTTGCTAATGGTGCTCTATATAACTGTGGGGTGTTTACTATTTCGAACTGCAGTTTTCTTTGTTTCGTATATAGATATGTATGTATATCTACTGGTGATATTCACTTTTCAAAAATGCACATATGTGTATGACGTACAAAACATTGATTGGAGTGCATCAAAAGTTTGTGACACTATTTTGAATATTCTCGTTAGTATTAAAAGAAACTAAAAACAAAACAATTCCACAGGCATTGACACCAACTAAATGTTAATATTAAGTTACACAATACTCGCACTAATGAATTAAAACTCACATACTGGTTGTTGAACTTAACTTCAAAATGACTTTGTTTTACATATAAAACAGCGAAGGGCACTAGATTGTCTGAATTACGACGTTGTTATGTAAAACACATCGCGTTTATTTTAGGCAGCGTTGCTGTAAAGCCAAAAAATTTTCTACGAAGATGTTAATTACAAATCGAGATATTAGTTACAAACATATCGTACCTTACAAGCATATCATACCTTACACGTGTTTTATCACAATTCTATTTAGTTTTAAGCACACTTATTTAAACACACTTTAGCAATAAAAAATTGCTTTGAAGAACTCGATGATTCTGATAAACCTATAATATTCGACTTTTTAATGGTGAAGGCTATTTATTGGTTGCAAGAAAAATTCTCAGAAAATATATATATATATATATATATATATATATATATATATATATATATATATATATATATATATATATATATATATATATATATATATATATATATATATATATATATATATATATATATATATATATATATATATATATATATATATATATATATATATATATATATATATATATATATATATATATATATATACATATATATATATAGCTAGTTTTTTATGTTCCCCAGTTATCTATATGAGTAGAAAAGCTCCTATGAAATGTTAGCATATAGACTTAAAAAACAAGATGTATATACTTTTTGATTGGTATGAACAATACTAGCTAATAAAGTAAAGCCTCGACAGTAAAAAACTAAAACCGTTTTTTATGCATATAAATATTTTTATATAATTAATATAAAACTTCTTAATATGTGTAATTGTCGAGCTTAAGGTCTTTTGGAAGTTTTTTTTTTCTTTTGTTTTTAATTATATGGCAATATTTCGCTTTTTTTTGGATTGCTTCTTCAGGCCAATGATAAACAAAAAATAATTTTTTGCGAGTACAATACTATTTCGGCAAAACCACATTTCCATCCGTCTTTCTCAATCAAGTAAGTCCATCAAAATTAAGTGTTACGGGTGAGGAAATTTGGGTAAGATATGAAAGCTTATTTATATAAAACTTAATAACAAAGAAATTTTTGCTAGGGTACTCGTTTTTTCAAATAGACCACTATGAAACAAGGTTTTCAACAAACGCTTTGATTTATTTATTTATTATTATTGGATGGGATATGGCCCTCATCGGCCATTTGCACTGTGACCAGTGTTCGATCTATTGTGCGTATTTATTTGTTTACTTACACACTTACGCATGTCTAGAATATGATTGACTTTTTTTAGGTGGAAAAAAAAAATTGTATGACAAATATAAACAAATATTATTTGTCAACACACAAAAACATTTCATAAATGTTTGACATATAATGATGAAACAGAACTAGGGCATAACGATTTTCTCCATACAATTTCGCATAAAATAACGCCAGAGAATGCGGTCGTAGAAAAAAATGATGAAACAGAACTAGGGCATGACGTTTTTCTCCATAATATTTGGCATAAAATAACGCCGGAGAATGCGGTCGTAAAATAGAATCTATTTTATTTTGGCAGCGATTTTTCTTATGCTCTCACTTTGAAGCAGAAAAGCTTTCAACAATATTACCACACTTTTAGTAAATTTCATACATTTTGTAAACAAAACCAAAGCTTCAAAAGCTTTACTGCGAGGAAAAATTAAAATAAAATAAAAAGCTTTTTTTTTACCTAACAAAAAAACAAATTAAATGCCAGTTTGTGAAGTTGCAGCCGTCGTTTCAATTTTGTGCCTGTTTTCTCTGAGAGTCGTTTTTGCTTGAAGTTGCGGACGTATTCTGTTTCATCATAAAGAATCTATTTTATTTTAGCAGCGATTTTTCTTATGCTCTCACTTTGAAGCAGAAAAGCTTTCAAAAATATTACCACACTTTTAGTATATTTCATACATTTTGTTAACAAAACCAAAGCTTCAAAAGCTTTAGCGCGAAGAAAAGTAAAAATAATAGAAAAAGCTGTATTTTCCTAACAAAAAAAACATTAAATGATAGTTTGTGAAGTTGCAGCCGTCATTTCAATTATGTGCCTGTTTTTCTCTGAAAGTCGTTTTTGCTTGAAGTTGCGAACGTATTCTGTTTTATCATATACACGAATTTACGTAAGTTGGACGACACCATCAAGTAGCGTTTTACGAAATCGTCAATAGATTGACATGCCGCGAGCGAGCTTAGTCGTGCCCTATAAACAGGCAGTAAGTCTAGCAATTATCTACTATCTTTTATTCAACGCGCTCTATGCCCATCGCTGATTTATATGACTATGTGCAGCGTATGTATTTATGAATTCTGTACCTAAAAATGTTTCCCCACATTTAGTACACATTTGGTGTTTTTATTTCAATAAAGTAAAATTATTATTATTATTATTTTTCTTATCATTAAGACTGCTTCAAGTGCTTGGTTCAGAATTATGCTCTTCGCAGTTCCTGTTACCTGTGTTGTGACAACAATCGTCCAAAGTAATGTACTCGTTGTATAACTTTATGACAATAAGCTTATACGAGTATGTAAGTATTTGTTCATGAATTCTGTTAGCGGTAAAAGTATTTTTATCTTTAAACACACATCGATGAGTTCGGAAACTCCAAAGCAGTAAAATTTAATTTCCTGTTGTTTGTTTAGGATAATTAATTACACATGCTAATATGTACATAGCTATCCCGGTAGAGAAAGAATATGGAAATAATTGTTATATTTTATTACATATATTTTATTTTATTTAATTTTATTGCAAATATTCCTGTGAAATATTTTATTTAATGAGCGTGTTTTGCTTTTCTTTTCTTTTCTTTTAAATACAAGGGGATGTACACATATATACTCTATATATATATGTATATGTATGTGTTATACTCATAATAATCCACAATTTCTCGTTTTTGAAGACATTGAAAAAATACAAATTAAACTATCAAAAAACAAATTTTAACTATCACTATTCTACAAACAAACAAAAAGAGAGAAATTCTAAAAAAAAGACATTAAACAAAAAAGTAAAAACTGAAACTTGCTTTACTTACTTTATGACTTGCATCCGCAATCTGTTTTAAGCCAACTGACAAATTTCTCAATTTGGCTGCGTTCAGGGATAAACGTGACAACAACGGTTTGGCCAAACCATTTCGTTGTGCTTCCGCCAGATCCTTGGCGTTGGCCTGCAATATGTACTCCTCCCGGCTTACTAATAAATCTGCCAAAGTGTTAACAGCACTGGCTCTTTGCTCTGGTGACAAGGCTTGCAACTGACGGCTGCCAATGCGTGCTGCATCAACGAACGACAAACAGCAAACCCAAACCAAATAACCCAGCAACACGTCATTAATGCGTATAGTTGCAAAGTATTGCAAGGAAAAATGCCATGGATTAGAAAAAGAAAAACAGAAAAAAAAGAAAAGTGAAATAAACATTTTCAACTTTATTTGACTGCATAAAAACAGATAATAAATGATATGCAGCTAACTTTCTAACTTGGCAAAATCAGTGTCAACATTACGAGTTATATTTTGCTATTCACAACTATGATTTAACAAAAAAAAAAAAAAAAAAAAAAAAGAAAAACTTTAATGTCACTACTAAAGTGTGCACTTTAATAATAATTATGAATATTTATTAGAGAATTGCTATTGCAAAGGGTGCTCGATGGCTGATTTGGTAGAGTACTCGACCCACAGTCTCGAGGTCGTAGGTTCGATTCCTGCCACAGACCCTTGGTGTTACTGCAGACAAGCAAAAAAGCTTCGCAGTTTTTGTGTTTGTTAAAAAAATATATATATGACTTCAAGATGGAAGAATTAAATTAAAAATATGAAATTTAAGATTTAAAAGCAACAAAATCGTGATATACTAAAGTTGACGATTAATGAATTTTACGAGTAAATTATTAAATTAGCTTAAAAGCAAATGATTAGTAACCAGAATTTTCATGTTATTCTTAGATAAATTTATAGCTTAGGTCGTAAATATAGCAACGTAATTTAACGCCTTGATTTTATGCTATAGTAAGTAACTTAAAACAGAGCGTTAACGTTATATCATATACAATTTTGTTCACTAACCTTGTTTAAATATCACTAAAGGGCACTTCAGGCTATCACACTTTGTATTAAGACTTGTCAAAAAATCAAATAATACGTGCAAGTGGGATAGTGTGAATGTAAAACGTTATGAAAATGAGAAATAATACGGTAAAAGATTTGACATCCCATAACACTTCACCATTTTTAGAAATTTGTTTAAACAATAAGATTTTTCATTGGATCAGTGTTGCATTTTTTGCAAAAGCAAATAATAAAAATATTAAACCCAGACGTTAAGTAAATTGGCTGTTTATTTTCAAGTCATATTCCTTCTTTAACTTTAGGTGTGATAGTGTGAAAACAAAATGTAATGGTACGTTAGATTTTTTGACAGTCGCAAAAAATATCTTTAGATTTTTGTCCCACAAAATCCAATCAAAATCTTAAGACTTGTATGATAGTCTGAAACGCCCTTAAATAGAAATAATAAACAGTGATAAAGTCGCTAAATTAGTATGAAAGCACTTAAAGTGTGCTTACTCATTGATGCAAGAAATGAGTAAGATTTGCTTTCAAGCCAACTTTACTGAGATAAAGAAAAGCATCTTACGCTCTGTCAAAATTGGTCATATGTATATGATATATTTTATGTGCATGTGCATGTATGTGTATGAAGATTTTTTACAGATAAATTACATTTGAATGATGAAACAGAACTAGGGCATGACGATGTTCTCCATACAATTTGGCATAAAATAACGCCAGAGAATGCGGTCGTATAATAGAATATATTTTATTCTGGCAGCGATTTTTCTTTTGCTCTCACTTACATTTTGTAAACAAAACCAAAGCTTCAGCACGACGAAAAGTAAAAATAATAGAAAAAGTTGTTTTTTACCTAACAAAAAAGAACATTAAATGACAGTTTGTGAAGTTGCAGCCGCCGTTTCAATTTGTGCCTGTTTTCTCTGAAAGTCGTTTTTGCTTGAAGTTGCGTACGTATTCTGTTTCATCATTGACGCGCTAATTTACCTGGTGTCTGCGATTAACTCTGTTATAATATCAGAGAGAACTTTGGTAGAATGAGAAAACGATTTTCTTCATGCTCATCTCAATGTGCAATAACAGAGGATGAAAGTGACATTTTTTCGGCATAATTTTTTCAACCAGCTTTATGCCCACACAAGCAGTACAAAACCAATACAAACACAAGCCAAGCAATCAAATATATACAAAAACACTAGTGCATACACAATGCTGTTTATACAGGGTGGCCCAGAAAGACCGAAGTGGTGTGAATTGCTTATAACTTTTTTATTATAATTTTTTTTTTCTTTTCTTTTCAGTATTTTGTAAAGAAGACTTGGATAATTTATAATGGAGCAATACACAATTGAACAACGTGCCCAAATTGTTGAAATTTACTTTTCAAATCAACGGTCCATTGTGTTGACTCAGCGTGCATACCGTCGTCAATTTAATGTGCGGGTTGCACCCTCTCAGTCAACAATAAACCGTCTGGTTGCAAATTTTCGAGAACAAGGAGCAGTAAGGAACCTTCCTGGTCCCGGCAGACACCGAACTGTCCACACGGCTGACAATATTCAAGTGGTACAGGAGAGTATTCGGGAGGATCCAGAAACATCAACCAGGAGACGTTCGTCACAACTGGGCCTCTCAAGGACGTCGCTGCAGCGAATTTTGCACACCATAGGATTGTTTCCATACAAAATTCAACTTGTCAGGGCCACAATGACTCTTTTACGCGACATCTTTGGTGAAAGAATAATTTCTCGTAACAGCAATTTTAATTGGCCTCCGCGTTCCCCGGATTTAACCGCTCCAGACTGTTTTCTTTGGGGCTATTTAAAAGGAAAAGTTTATGTTAATAAGCCTAGGACTATTGAGGAGTTAAAAACCAATATTCGAGAAGAAATTAACAACATACCACCGGAAGTTTTGCGAAAGGTCATGGAAAATGTGTTGGAAAGAGCACATTTGTGCGAAGCAGAATATGGCCACCACTTGCGGGATATCATTTTTAATAACTAATCCAAAAATATTCCCCATAAATTTAATGTATTTAAAAAAAAAAAATTAAAAAAATATCTCTTAAATAAAAAGTTATAAGCAATTCACACCACTTCGGTCTTTCTGGGCCACCCTGTACGTATACAGGTTATACCGGATGAGTTAGTCTCGTTTGTTCTCGAGAGAATAAAAAATTGTTCTCGTCTGTTATTGCACAATATCGCATAAGAGGTAACATATGTGTTTTTTTTTTAATCTTATAAAACTTCATATATCATTGAGAGCTGAAAGAAAACACTTCTTTGCAATCAGTAGAAGCTTATGTGAATTTTGTTTAAGATTCTATGTGCATATTTTGCATAAAAGTAATCACTTCTAGTATATATGTATTTATTGCATACGAGTAAAAACAAATTATTTTCCTATTAAAAGTGTTTTTCTAAAGATATTTTGCAAAAAATAATCGATAATTGCAATGGTCTATTTTTGTAAATAAATTCGTACACAGTCGCTTTTTTGACAGCTCTTATTATAACATTGTTGCGATGAGATTTTTCATAAGAACGCTCTCATAAAAACTCTTATAAGACTGCGATACCATTAATTTTAAGCCTTCACGTGCCATAATTCTCATTTTAGATATTATCGTAAGTGGTGGATGTTAGGTTGCGCTGTTATGGGTTTTCGAAATAATTCAACATATTCAGGAATTTATTGTTTCAATTCTTGTTTGTCAATTTCCTAAAAATATGTAATCAATATCTTCGAGGAAATATCAATACATATTTTCGCAATTATTAAAATATTAATCTTAGAATTTTATATAAAACAACTTTAGACAATTAAAAAGTTAACTTTAAACTATCACAAAATGCATAATTTGTAAATTAAAGTAAATTTTGCCATTTAAAAGACTTTTTCTTATTAATTAAAACTTAAAAGTAAAATATCTTTTAACTTTGAAAACATTTCCAAGATGTGAAAAATGCTCCTTTTTGTCTTATTTGAGAGACTTTAAAGACAAAAATTATTAAAGAACATTTCCTTAATTGAATTATATACATATTTATACATACATACATACATGCATATGTACATATGTGTGTATACATAGCCAATCAAATATTTTAATATGTGACCACATGTACCAGTTTGCATTAGGGTGGTCTAAAAGCAAAAATTAGGAAATCTTCCAGCTTCACAACCAGATTGAAGATCCTGTTGTGAAACTACTTCAGCGGAAAGGCTACTCTACTGATATTCTAAGCATAAGGGCGGTGTGATGTGCCATGAAGTTTTAATAAATTGAAAACGGTTTGGTTTTTTAATCTTTTCAAGATAAATTCCTGCAAATTTATACACATATATTATGTTTCAATTTCTATATTAGGAAGTCATAAGTACTTAATGTTTTTAGCACGGAAACTCAGTGTGGTATTCATTGCAACGAATACATTATGCCTACAAAAAAGTCTTCAAATGCATCAGTTTCTTCGACTGGAGGAATATATATCATCTTATAGCATGTTAATATCACTTATATCGCACTAAAAATAAAATACAACTCTCATGCATGGGCCGGTGGTTCAAATTCTGTTTTGAAATTACGAGTACTTGAAGTTCGGGAATAGTGTTACCACTGACAGCAGTCTATCACCCTTTATGGATCCACTTTACTACCCACACAACGTAGAATTTGTTTCATTACGCTACTGTTACCACAAGGGAATATCTTCTTATGAAGTTCGATACCTGGATCCTAAAACCAGAACGTTCCTGCGAACTGCTTTACACATAAATCCCGTGCTTTATCCGCACTACACAACATTGCATTGCAAGTACAATAAACTTTCTTTGGAGATATTTTCTTTCCCCACTACTCTTGTCGACAGGAAAGTTCAAATCAAATTTCCCTAACCAATATTCCTTCTATAATTTTCTTCACCACAGGTTTTCCTAGATTCAGTATATTGCACAGCAGCATGTGATTGCTGGCCATATCGCTCCTTTATTGCAACATAGTCATAACGCAAAAAAGCTTGTTTCGAGAAAAACGTTGAAATGCAAGTCTTAGAAATTTTTTTTTAGAAAATATCTCCTGAAGGTAACAGTTTAAAGTTAATTTAAATAAAATTTTGGCACTATATAAAAGGCAGAACTGTTAACAATTCTGCATTGTTAACTCGAAAAGCTCATTTTTTGAGATATGACTATGTTGCAATAAAGGAGCGATATGTGTAAAAAGTAATTATTGCAAAATCGGTATTGAAAGAAGTTGACAAAGAAATTTGCCATACATATAGTTAAGAGTCTTACTAATGGAATACATACATACATGTGTACACATATGAGAAAATGTTGAAAAAGTCTTTGTCAAATAACCAAAACAACTTTTAATTAAAAAGAAAATCTTTATTCCTTAAGTTTAAATTGAAGCAACTAGAGAACGAAATAGTTCATATTTAAATTTTTGGGGGTTGATTTGTATGGAACACCTCTTATCTATTAGCATTCTTAGTTGATGACTTTTGTCATAACATTCATAACCCCAGGGAAAACACAATTTAATCGGCCTTATGCGAAAAGACGAAAACTTCATAAGCTTGTAAAATTTGAAAATGCTTAAATGAAGTCAAAAGTCTTAATTTAATGATGATAACATTTAAGTTACTTCATTTTAATTTCATACCCTTCACAGAAATCTAAAGGGAATATATAAGTTTGTGATAACGTTTGTAATTTCCATAATTTTAGTATATAAAAAAAATATATTCTGAATTAGTATTGATAGAAATGTCGATGAAGCGTACTCTGTCCGTCCGCCTTTGAAATATCGTATCTGAGAAAACTATATTCAGTTCAAATTTGTAATATATACTATATATTTACGTGACTATTGTGAAGTATTATGCAAACCTTCTTGAAATTGAAGACATAAATAAGTAAGATACATAAAAAATTTATTACGTACACTTAAAACTTTGGCAATAATATTTAAGGAATATGAATAAATAGATCTTATAGAAGTACTTTTTGACTTTTAGTGGTTAATGCAGCAGTTCATGTTACGTCATGACCCGAGTTCAAATCCGAATGGGTGCTGATAAGTAGTGTAGCGACTACGAAACAGCTAGATTGACTAATATTTTTCTTGTCTTCTTTAATCAAAAACTATTGATCACAGCAGATTTGTTTTGTAAAAAAATCCTTCTTAAGAAAAAACTTAAGAAAGGAAAAACTTGAACTATAATTTTCGAGTACAGCGAAAATTATAAAAAAAGTTCAACAAAAATTCAATAAAAACAGATTATAGTTATAAAAAAGTACTGTTATTGTTTATACTTGTAAAAAAAAGTTTAAAATATTTTTGAAAAGGACATGCCTGTTTTGTTGTATCGTTGCTATTTTATTCCATCGCAGCCACCTTGTAGGCGTTAATAAACCTTAGAAGTGTCCTTAATGAACTGTCAAACCAAAACTAAAGATTAAGCAGCTATCAGCTGTTATATTGCTATTTTATTCCATCGCAGCCACCTTGTAGGCGTTAATATACCTTAGAAGTGCTCTTAATAAACTGTCAAACCAAAACTAAAGATTAAGCAGCTATCAGCTGTTATATTGGTTCTCAAATAAAGAAGTGCTGCGAACTCAAAGTTAGCAGCCTCTAAAAACCCTTAATATTTATAGTGCGAAATACAACACACTTTCATTAGTTTTCTTTCCCGATTCCAGTAAAGTGTTATCTGCAGTCAAAATAAGTACTTCTATAGGTCGTATTAGTGGTGGAGCTTTCATCAGCATTATTAATATATTATTATAATATTTCTTAAAACCAAGACTTTTCACTTTTGACATCTTTAGCTGCAACAGCAGAAAAAAATTATGGCTTCCAATCAAATAAGTTTGTTGCCAATTTTCTACCAAAAATTTTTCTGCTCGTCTTTTCTTTTCTCTCACCATAAATTCTATCTAATATTACATGTTAAGTTATTGTGTTGGCAATAAAATCTTCAAACTTCCTTTCTATTGTTCTAAAAGTTCAAATTGTGCAAATTGCAACAAAAACCAAGAGGAAAACTATTATCAAGTTTTTCGTTGTTTTGATTTTGTGTACAATTTCTTTAACTCGTTAAAGAGCAGCTATTCGAAGAGTTCCACTGTTGCAGCAATTGTACGTGTACCCAACAATATGGCTAACATGCTTATGACCAAACGTGTTCACACTTGCACACACACACAAACTCATACCTATACTGAGTAATACAATATGTGCGTGGCATGATAAAAGTGTGCTGTGTTTATTGTTTTCCCACCAGTTTTTACATTACACCATCTTATTTTCAATCAAAACAGTTCAGTTTTCTAGGAATGATAGAAAAGCACACCACAAAATTAACATGCACTTACCATTTTCCGCAAGTTCCTCCACAGGAGTTGTGTAACCTTCAGTTGACTCTGTGAAAAATGTTCCAACTTTTCTACCGCCAATTATGGTTTTAATAGCCTTCTCTTGCATGCCATTGCAAATAACAACACTGACACCACGATCCAATGCCCAAGTAGCAGCCTTTACTTTTGAGTCCATGCCACCAGTGCCAACCTACGAATGCGCATACACACACGCACACAACAAAAATACATTTTTAGATTAAAACAAAAATGGTTAAAATAACACTGTTGTAAAGTTTTAATAAAACAAAACAACAGTATTCTTGCAGCTGCCTACAGCAAGACAATGAAGTCATATAACTATAAAGGAGGTACTCTCTTTGCATCTGATACTAAAGCAGAAATTAACCCTTTCGAGACTATTGTGGTTCTCAAGCTACGTTGATTTATGGCTTTGTTGTAACTTAGAACCAATAGAAGTATTTCATACCAAACCACATTGTGGTTATAAAAAATTTTAAATTAGAAGAAATAAATGTAAGTAGGGTCGAGAATATGTGAAATAGATTAAGTGTTTTCATTTCATTTCAAAATCATTTGTTTTGGTTTTTCTCATGAACTCGTACAAAACGAATAAAAAATTTTGAAAAGTTAGAAACGTTTATAAAATAATTTGTTTACTTTCATGCACTGATAAAAATAAAATTTTCCTAGTTTTTCGATAAATTTCTATTTCTAATGAACTATCAAAATGAAAATTAAATTTTTCGGAAAAATCAAGTTTTTCCTTTGTTAGTTCCTTAATTTCTGTGAAATTGTTTGGTATGTACTCGCTTGTATGTATGTACATATATTAATACTTTGCACCATTCTGAACTACAAACCATTTGCAGAAATTTAAGTTCTGCTTCAGCTTCATTTGTCAATGCTGTTATTATATGACTACTGCTCGCATTGAAATACACATGGTTGCTCTCATGCGGAAAAGCCTTAACTAACATAATTGGAAGTCTACAGTAGAAGAAAGAAATGTATTTATTATTTATTGTCAATTGCTCGAAAACTCGTTACTTGCCAAACTCTTTCATTAAATCTTTGCGACGAGAGGTTTTTGTATGAAATGTATTTGAACCACTAAAAAATCAAAAAACGAGAAAAATGCGATTTAGGACTTTTCTACTAGAGAACAGCGATATACATATCAGAGAACAACTTTGAGTGATTGCAAAAAAATCATTTCATTTCGTTCAAATATGATTTTGTATTCAGCCGCACAAATACGCAGTTGATTTTTAATCGGTAAACACAATGAGCGAGAACTTCGCTATGTGAGTGAAACTAACGTTAAGGTTCGTACTTGAATATAAATGAATGCGCAGATATGTAGTTCGGCATTCATTTCTTGAATTTGAATTTTTGTTGTTGAAGAAAAAAATTAACAAAAATCAATGCAGTGATGTATTCTACACTTTTTGTGTATGCTTCTATTGAAAAAAAATCAAAGTAAAATACACATACGCAAAAACAAAAAGTTTTCATAGAAAAAAACAAATGTGCATATGTTTATATGTAATTATTTTTAATCATTTGTTAAAAAACACAATGGTATACATATAACAAAAACTAAACTTGTTTCACTGCGCTTTTAAATTAACTTTGCTGTTTAAACTAACATACAAAATATGTATGTAAATATATTTCAAATTTGTTTATACAACACACAATCGAAGCAACATCTAACGTTTAGCCGATTTTATTCAGTACTAAAACGAACGCGCAATATATACAAGGCGAGTTGATTTTACTCAGTATTGGGCTTTGTTGCTAGATTTTTGTTGATTACAAATTCAGATTGTTTACAAGGCAAGTTGATTTCACTCAAAGTTGAATTTTGTTGCTTGATTTTTGCTGATTACAAATTTAGAGTGTTTACAAGACGAGTTGATTTTACTCAGCGTTGAACTTTGTTGCCTGACTTTTGTCGATTGAAGCAAAAACATGATTTTTGGTGATCACTGATACATATGTATATATGTATGAATGTGGTTGGCTTTAGAAGTCATGTATTTTGCGTCCAAAGGTGTTCTTGTATCATTTTACATGTGTGAAATGTACATTGTTTGCTCAAGAACACACAATGTGTGAAGCTTTTATGTTCCTCAAGTGTTTCTTTAACAAAAAAATTCCATGTTCAAAATAAAACTCACCATGGCAACCGAACACTTTTGTTATTGCCATGTCTACACAAAGCCATACTTACACACACCCGCACACACAAACATGAGTAAAGGTGTATACAAGAAAGGAGAGCGGACTCTACACCACAAACGTATAATTTTCAACACAATGAAAAGTTTAATTTATTTAAGTTATTACTTGAAAGTCTTTAACCAAACAAAAATTGAATGGGTTTGTTTATCTTTTTTTTTAAATAAAATTGATGTTATATAATATTGTTGGATTGGAAAGACATGTAACTACGAGTAAACCAAGAAGCGAATTTCATCATAATATTTCAATACAATCAGGCAGTATGAAATGAATGAAAGTAAGATAAGATTTGTGTTTGATGCTCTGCATATATAAAAGTTTTTTTCTTTTTCTCATTAGAAATGAATTTAGAAAATAATACTACAAATTCATAGTATTGAGACCGACTGAGACAGATTTTGATTTGTTTTATTTTGAATGTAAACACAAGATTACACTAGTTTAAGCTCCCATAGCTAAAAGAAGAAACAATTGGAAGAAAACTGACATTTAGAACAAAAATGTTTCATAAACGTTTGCTGATTGATGTGGTCATTAAAGAAGAGAATTGTTAAAAACACAGAAAAAAATGCAAAAACAATTTGTAAGCTTTTTTTTGGTATTTATTGATAAGTTTTTAACTACAAGAGACGAAACTAATATTTTTTTATTTTCAACGAAAACCAAACAATTACGACTTCAAACTCAAAAAAGATATTCAGGCATGTTCTGAGAAACGCAAATCGCTTAAATTTAGCGTTTTCCATTTGAAAACGCCAAAAGCTGCGTTCGAATTGAATTCGTACTTATAGAGCTCTCCTTACGGAAATGCATTTAATACACTTTACAGAAAAGTAAAAAAAACTGTCTTTGTTAATAAACAATTTAATTACAACGTAAATGTTGGCTTTTCTTTGTACTGCCAAATCAACACAAGAAACTGAGATTTTGTATACTTCTTAATTAAAAAATTCGTTAAAATATTAAAAAAAAAAAAAAAACACAACCTTTACACATTCTTTACAACCTTGTTAAATATGTACTGTATTAAACTTGTATGCTGTTTAAAAGTAGTATTTTTTAAGCAATTATAAATTAAAATTATGGAATTATTTCATCTGGGTTTCTTTGGTTTCCTTTTAACATGAATACAAATAAAACAGGTTTGAGAATATAATTGAGTTAGTGCTCCCTTGGCACAAGATTTACTTTTGTATTTCGTATTCTTGTACGAGAGTTTATAAATACAATGCATATTTAAACAATTGTTGAATTTATTTCTCTATTGGCTGCACAGCATTCAAGACAAATTATTGTTGACTTCCCTGCCTCATGTTCTTTGTTCAAACTGCACTTTCTTCTAAAGTGAAAGAATGAACATAAACTGTTCCAGTTCTAAGAAAGCAATGCAATATACACAAATACGAGTACGTAAGTGAAGGAGCTTTTAATTAAATTAAAACCACTATTGACATATTTCGGTACTTGTTAAATAAAATCGTATTTGTGTTTTAAAAATTTTATTATAAGATTCTTTTAAATGTTCTTGCTAATGAAACGTATTGTAGTTTTTCTACGAGTAAGTGAAGTTTAATTTAATAAGTAAAGTTAGGAATTGTTGAAATAGAAAATATGATACCAACTAAAAGGCTGCGCTGAATGTTCTAAAGAACACATCTCACTACAGTTCCAAGCACTGTATTTTAGAACAATATTTGAAAGAAATCAAACAAGCTATTTAACATTTATAAACCGAACAAACACTTCATAGTTTTGAAACACATTCACGACCAGCATTGCCAGAGTGAAGATTTTGTCTAAATTATGAAGATTTTACAATCAAATTAAGATTTGAAGATATATCTTTCAAACTTACGATTTTAAGATTCATGTGATGTTTCCACATTACAAGCAATCGATTTGCCAAAAAATATATATATTTTGTATTTTTATATTTTTGAGTTCGTGTAGAATAAAGTTAGACAAACCCATATCAATTTTCTTTCGCTTAGATTGCGAACGGAATTACGCTGGCAAGATTGGTAAACTAGCTGTTTATCTATTCCTAGATTCACCCTCGTCATCTATTTAATTGGGAAGAATATCATGGCCGCTTCCATTTTTTTCATAACTGGCATTTTGCTATTGTCAATAAAAATGCCAATTTTCCCTCACACTTGTTTTATCCACCTTTTTTAAGAAACGCTTATTTTTGTGCAGAAACTAAAATATGATAATTCTGTGTACTTATTTTATAATCCTGAATAATTTATTTTTCTTTTGGATTTGATTATCTATGTGCCAAATAAATTTTATCAATTTTATACGCATACATATGTTAATTTTTTTATATACTTATGTATGTATGTACATATGTCTATTGTAAACGATTTTGAAATATGTATCATCATTTCTTAAAGAAAGTTGAAAAAAACTGGAAGATTTTCTTACTTTAATGATACCAGTTATCATTTACATATTTTAGTTTTTATCTATTACTTTTATGAAAGTTGTTTTTTTTTCTTCTTCTTTTAAATGTATCGTGCCATTTCTCTAACTTTACCCCAGAGACCCATTTCTCATATTCATACCTCACATACTGATGCACTGAGGTGAAAAGAGTATGATTTAAATTTTAAAAACTTCGTACTCAAACAACAAACAAACAGACGCATTAAAGGGAAACAACAACAAAAGTATGAACAAAAAAAAAACAGTTTTGTATCTCTTTCTCTACTTACCTTGGATTTTTTTCCAAACTCAATGAGACGGCTGTCGTTGGATGTGTAGGTGTGCATTAATTTGGCGCCATCTTCCCATGGTGGTTTATTGTAAATACCATCGACATCCGACATTAAAATGAGCAAATCCGCCTGCACTTCTGCAGCCAACATGGCAGACAAACTGTCGTTATCTTTGATAGCAATACCCTTTATGACAAAATAAACGTAAAATTTTAAACAAAATTGTATTCAACTTTATAAAAATCGAACAGCATTAAATCAAACATTTTTATGTACTCGTATACAGTCAAGTACAATTTAATTTAGTTATTTACTGTAACGGCAAGCAATTTTTGCTTTAAACAAACATTTTTACATTTTTTAAGCAAATGCTTTAAGTTGTTCAACAAATTTCATTTATAGATATGCAGCTGGCTAATCTGTCCATATGTGTGAGTGCTGTATGCCGTTCGTTTTAAAGGAGACGCACAAACAAAACCGTCAGTTATTATTTGAATTCTGACGCAACTCGCAGAAACTCATAACTTTGTCCCACTTTACATTGTGTAACGTTTGTCGCTGTGATTCTTACTCTGCTGTTGAGAAAGATGAAATCAATTTTTCAATTGTTTACACTTCTACACACTTGTACTCGCGCAATTCTTTTCTTAAATGTCAACTTATCTGCAGGTCTATTTGGACATTTGCTTTTCTTCCTATACATACTTATGCGCATACAATTGCTTACATCAGTTAAATATTTTTGCAATAAACTTCGCACAATGTAAGCACAAATGCAATTTTAAAGAAGCAACGATGAAAGCCCTCATATCAAGGCTAAAGTTGGGAACGAACAGTTAAGAGCTCACGAAAAGCTTGACAACTAGTTTGATTCGTTTCTAAAAGAAAAAATTCTAAGACCAACGACACTCATTAAATTTTCCTCCCAAAAACATATCGACCACTTATGACACTTTTACACACTATATATTCCACAGTGTGCATGTTTTTACACTGCAAAATGAATACATGATGTGTAAACGCCAAAAAGTTTGTTTGTGTAAATGTCGGGCTGCATTTGCAGTGCCAAACTTTTAGGTTGCAGCATGCTCTATTTGGAACTGTAGGAGTATGTGACATTAGCTGTTTTACAAAACAGTTTTTTATTATTGAAATTGTGCTGAAAATGGCAATTATTTTGTTTATTGATTCTTTTTTTGTGAATTTTTTTTTTGCAAAAATCAAATAAATACTCAAAATCAGCTGAAAACAGCTGGTATAAATATTGTAAGTTATGTAAAATAAAACTAAAAACGCAAGTATGAAAGCAAATATTATTAACCATCTGTAAATTGGTATGTTTGACAAACTTGCGCAAGTACAGAGATATTTAAAGCTAGAAAAAAAACTACGAAATATATAGTGCGTAAAAGTGGCTTTAGGGCTGCCCTGTCTCCTTCACTTTAGCTAGACTCAACATCTTGAGGTGTATCAAATGTATGACCGAACTCCATTAGTTATACGGAACTTACCAACCTCTTATCACTCCTTATTTGGCGGCTCTCAAAAAAAAAAATAGGTTCCTAAATATTTCCCCTATGGTCCTAACTGGCCTCAGCGTGCTAAATTTATGATCAACTCTCATTACTTTTCTTCCTGACATTTTCCCAAAACCACATACCTCCTCTTCTGAGGAGGTATGTGGTGATTTTAATAAATTTTGACCCCACTGACCTAATAAGTCCCAGGGTGCTTCTAACTCTCATTAATCTTTATTTCTCAATACCTTTTCTTCTTAGTATACAAGTTATATACTCAGTATATAGTATGTATACTTTGTTTCATTAGCTCGAAACTCAGAATTAATTTTATAAAATTAAAAGTTTCAAAAAAACTGATTCAAATCAAAAAATTATAAAGAGCTTGTCTTTTGTTTCCTAGCTGTCTATATGTCGATATTTCAAAGGAGCTCCCCTAATCATCAGAAGAATTTGGAAAAATTTTAAAGATATTGTCAAACATTCAACTTTATATCCCAATAATGTAAATATATTATTGAGAATTTAAAAAGAAACCAACGGTTGTTTATTTGTTCGAAAGGTGTACAGAAAAGTAGAGAGGTGAGAAAGGTAAACAATAAAAGTCTTGTTTTTTTTTTTTTTTTTTTTTTTTTTACAGATATTGTTAAAGCATTTTTCTTTTTAATTTTTTTTTTTTTGATTTGAATCAATTTTAAATGCTAGCCTAGTGAATAGTGAACTCAGTTATCCGAAAAACATAATTCATGGTTTTATCAAAAATGTTTAAGAAATTAACAATTTCCAAAAATTTTATTTCCAAATAAAGTCGTAGATGTTTGTCACTTTAAGATACTATTAAAGTATATTTTCTTCCGACCTGAAAATATTTCGTGGGTTTAAGAAATTTTATCCAGCAATTGCTTACAGATCTTAGTTAAGCGTTTCTTTTTTAAAACAGCCATTATGGTTTATAATTTAGCACACTGTGCAAAAGTAATTTACTAAGACACCACTTCTTGTAAACAAGTTGTGACATAAGCTCAAATCCCTTTGTTTAATAATATCCATACCTTTTTAGAGCCCGCGGGGAGATCATCATCCACTATGAACATGGGAGGAGAGACTGCATCGTTAGTATTTATAATTGGTACAATGTTAAGGCTAATTAATTCTGATAGAGTACAAAACAAATTGTTACGTGTCTCCTCGTTGTAGAAATCTGGTTTTGTAACGAGAACCTGAAAGAAAACAAGAAAAGAACAAAATACAAATTAAATAAAGTGAAGGCAACAATAACAGGACGAGAAAAAAGTTGATAATGTCGTTAGTGGGTGTTTTTATTTTTCTTTTATTTATACAAATGCTTTTTTCTTTTTGCTCTTCTTCATTTTGTTTGATTACCTGTGCAATTTTAACGCCATACTGTGCAAACATGGCATCATACAATGACATTAGACCAGACTGTCCGACAGCTGCTGCTGCTCTTGGATCCAACATAAAACCATCTTCCTATGAATATTAAAATTGATTTATAGAATATATTTATGTATTTGTGTGTATCAGTGTGTTGTAATTTATCAAGTAACGATGACGTTGTTGAAACATGTGCATAATTAATGTGCGTGTGTGAATAAAACACCCATCAGCACTATTATTCATGCACACGTGTGTTAAATATACATACATATGTATGTACATGATATGTTTAAAATGCTGTTGGATAAGTGTTTCATTACCGCTTTAGAATGATCCTTAGGCGAGAGTGTCTCCCTCATCGACAATGACATTAGCAATTCCTGTGCCAATTTTTGTTTACCAAAGGCAACCGCACCACTGGTAACCATCATCACCTCACGACCCTCCAAATGACATTCTGCCACCTGCAAGAATATGTTTTCATATTTAGTGTTAACATGCTTAATATTGCAATGCACGAGTAATATGTGGAAAAGTTGTTATTTTATACAATTAAATAAACGAAAAACTTCTTCATTGTGATTAAGTAATAATGAAAAATAAAAAAAGCGCAAGAAAACTTTATATGTGTAGTAAAGTGAGCGACTTGTTTGTAAAAGTTGTAAAATAATCACATAAAAAACTCAACGCTTTTCATATAAATTTCTTACGCTTTCGTATATAAATCTTGTTTAATTTTAAAATATCTCGAAGTGGCAAATACGGGGTGAACATGAATGTATTACGTTTATTATGTAGTAAACCCAGGTGTTTAAAGAGTCACGACTACTAAGCATGCGTTAAAGTGTAACAGAAAATATTGCGAAAAGAGTTTAAACAAGTTTCTACGTATTACTCGCTGTTCAAGTAAGAATATAATATTGTTACGTTTTTGCGGATTCCTCAATTGCAAATAAAAGAATGGCGCACACACCTATTCGTTACACAGTATTTTAAATAATTCACAACTTTATTTACACTTGACTAGAATTGCTTACTTTGACTTATGACTATCTTGCACAAAGTTTAAAAAGAAACTGACACATTGCCGTCGTACTGCCTGTTATTTATACGTCTTTGTCTGTTTCTACAATTGACATGAATTTTCTAGTTACTCATTATTCTAGAATCAAGTATGCACATGTATATCTTCCGCATATACACATTCATATACATGCTTGCTAATAATAAGCAAGTCACAACAACAAACAATAATAAAACGAATTCCAAGAATACAAAAAAAACAACAACATGAGTTACAGGTGGTTTATTTGGAATTTTACCTACTTTAAGTCATGTATGTTTGTTTGTGTATTATGTTATTAGTTTTATCTTGTTTGTGTGATTGTGTTGTACATTTATAACAAACAGATTAACAGTTGCACACTGGGTTAAATGTGACAAAAATTATTAGCAATATTATATGTTGCTGTTTTGCTTTATTCTTACTACAAGAAATATTGAAAACCTCGCAAACAATTACAAGTAGATGAAATTTCAAAAACTTTTATGCTTTGAGTGAACGGTGCATATGTTTAATAACTACACAAGTTACCTAATCTAATCGATTCTAATGGACTTATTTTAATTAAAGAATCTTCAGTTCAAACTACATTCGAATTAAGTCGCAAGCTATTAAGCTGTATTTAGCCACATTTATATTAATATTCGCTAGTATAGCAGCTATCACTCTGTCACATATTTACTACAGTGTGTCCTCCGGGAAGGTATACTACTCTCAGTAATTCTATTGTTATCCAGCGATGCGGCACCGTCTTGTTGATACCACATCTTAATCAAGCTCAAAGCATGCAGCTATGGCGTTAAAAAGTTTTCAATCATATCTTAGTTACCGTTACGCCGTTTTCAATTTCAAAGAACCTAGTTCCAATGAATCCTCCTGATCAAATCACACCAGACTGTCACTTTTAATAGATGCAAAGGTGACTGAAGAATAAATAAAGGGATTTCTATTGCCCAGCTAGCTTACCTGCTCAACAATTGACGCCAGACGTCCAAGAGCCAGGCCATGATTGTCTTCTCGTGTGATAACAGCACTACCCAACTTCACTACCAAACGGCGGGCATATTTCAGCTGGCTCCTCTCCGCAAATGTGGGCTGTTTGCGTTCTATACTGAGCCGTTTTTCAGGTGGAGTAATCTTAAAAGAAACACAAAATTTATGGTTTTATTTAACGAAATTTTAAGGATACAAAAAAAAAAATGTCCCTTTATATATAATGCAATGTAAAAAAGACATGTTAAAATTAAAATGTTCTAACAAAGACATGTTAAAATTTAATTAGTCAAATTTCAATGCGAAAATTTCTGTGCAAAAAGTGTTTAAGCAAAAGGAATAAACGTTTAAATTCCTGTTACATATTTACAACTCAAGTATGTAATCTGTGCAGTTTCATTTATCAGATTTCGTGCTGTCTGCTACTTCAGCAGGACGTTTTTGAGATCGAGCGGCTGCAACCTGCCTTTGCTACTTACATTCACATATACTCGTGCACTGGTATCGTGGCCAAATATTTTCATACATAGTTCTGTTATTCTCCTCATCACTTTACTGACCATGTGGTTAAGTTGAGTGGAAAAAAGTGACTAAAACACCTGAATTTATGCTCTAAGCCATTCTCCACCAACCACACAAAAAAAGGACCAGGCTGCTACATATTTTTAAATGCATATTTAAGTGAAAAGCAAAAAAAGTAAATGGCAAGTTAACTTAAAAGTAAAACTTGCAAGTGAATACAGTGTCTAGAAAAATGATGAGAATCAGCATTTTGCTTTTGTTTTCATCGCTAAACAATTAATTGATATAGCGATAAATTAATTCTGCAATAGCTAAATATAAAAATTAAAAGTAATTAATGAATAAAATCAATAGTTTTCGATATACAAAACAATATTTATACAGTTGAGTTTATTCACTTTATTAACTTCATTTGCTCTGACGAGATTGGGATCTTGTTCCCGAAACGCGCACATTTTTACGTAGCACGCGTTCATCGTCTAGAGCTCACCCATTTGTGGTCGATTGCCCGGGGAATTATACTACGCATTACAGAGAGAATTCGTTTTTCAGCCGTACGCTTTGATTGTGGAATAAGTTGACGTGTTTCCTGTCTGTTATAACGTTGGAAAGCTCAAGTCAAATGTTCACAAACACTACTCCCTCTTTCTCCCTCCTCACAACCTATTTCTGGTACAATGCACTGCATATGTAGGGGTCATCCCCTGAGTACTGGTCCAATATAAAAAAAAAAAAAAAAAAAAAAGGAGCTACCTGTTTTGGTAGGTACTATTAAAAAATATTTTTTTTTTTAAATTCTCAATAATTCTTTTTTGGATTGTTGGGATATAAAGTTGAATGTTTGGACTTCTGTATAGAAACCCGAAATGCAAAAAGTGTGATCTGATTTTGAATTTAACCCAAAGACAGGTAAATTCTGCATCATGCATGCTTAATGGTTGCTGGCATTGGAACACAACTTCATTGCGAATGTAAATTACAAGGCCCCGATGGAAGTTAGAGGGATAGGAATTGATACCCAGGTATATGAAAATCCTGTGAATCAGCATTCTCAGATACCTGGGTTTCACATAGGGCGAAAATATCCGGCCGATGGAGACACGTGTGAGCATAGACGGAGAAGAAGTTCGTTCTCAGCCCACGTATGTTGCAAAAGTCTATTCTAAAGTTTCCCGCCATTGCGATAGAAAAATCATGTGCAAATGCTAATTCTGCTGTGCTGGTGAGGCCGAAGTTAACTTAATTGTTCATTCGACTGTATAGTATCCAGTGTATATACCTTCGATACTATACAGTCAACAACAGTCAACCCCATATCACCAACATTGCAAAACAATTATTTGGTTTTTATTTTTTTTTTTTTAAAAGGTATGTTGCAGGATTATGGAACAATGCCTGTAAAAGGGCCATAAAAGCCCTGATCTGGCCATTTATCTATATTATTTAGATTAAAAAGTTAATTATTATTATTTTTATTATTATTATTTTATTATTATTGTTGTTGTGGGTGTTTTCTATTTTTATTTTTATTTTTTTTTTTTTTTTATTTTATTTTTTTTTTTCTGTTTGTTGATCTGTCTGGTTTATTGGGTAGCAGCATGTATGCATAATTGTTTGTATTTGTTAATTGTATGGTTTATTGCATTTGTTGTTGGTAGTCGTATTTATATTTATATTGTTGTTGTTTAGATGCATGTTTTTAAGAGTTTTATGTTATAGATAGAATACCTAATATTTAAATTTTCGGTTTTATTTGGAGTTTTCTCAACTTGAAATTGAAAAGTATCGATTTCATTTGCAGTTTCCTCGATTTAAAATTGAAATTCCAATTACATCTGGAGTTTTCTCAATATCAAGTTAGAGTTCTCGATTTCATATACATTTTTCTCAATTTGAAATTTAATTTCCCGACTTTATTTCAAGTTTTCTCCTTTTTATATTAAAGTTTACAATTTAGTTTTGAATTTTCTCAATATGAAATTGAACATCTCAATTGAACTTTGAATGTTCTCAATTTCAATGAAAAAAGGTGTAGTTATGGCGCTCTTTTATTCCAACACTATTGCTCAAATGGATTTATAATAAGATGGTGTGCCCTTTGCACACTAAAATATTTAAATGCATGAAATGCATTGAAATCAGTTTAATTCAACTTGAAATACTAATAAAATGTAGTGATTAGTGTTACACTTTTCTAAACAACTTCGAAGCCACAACAATTTTATGCAGCCATTTCTTTGGATGTAGTTTTCGAGGTCAAAGAAAACATCGCAACCACATCATTTCTAAAGGATTTTTACAAGACTCTGAAAGGCTCTATTAACACCTGTATATGTATATAATAAACTTAGTTCATTTGTTTTTTTTTTTTTTTTTTTTAATTTTCTGTTTTGCACCCAAGCAGAATTTCTCTAAAATCGAATATTAGATTAATGAACCAGATACAGGAATTACAAAAGATATGTGATGGCAAGAAATTCCTGCGTCACTTTTGGAAGTATCAAAATTTGCTTTGAATTTTATCCGCTACCAAGAGCATCGTTTATGATACTGACCCATGTCCATGCTATTATATACACTACAACTTCAATAATTCATACATCTTTTAAGAAGTTTACACGAAATTCTTCGCGACACTGTATTCATGTCAAAAGATACAAGGGTTTTGTATAAAAATTCATCAAGTAATTGCACAAAATTGTATGTAGCATGTTGCTGCTTTTATATAAATTACAATAATACTACAGTTTTAAGCATTTAAGTCATCTTAATACCACAGGGTATTGATATTTACATATATGCAAATAAAGTAGTAGTGGTTTATTTAATAGTTTTAATTTTGCAACCAATTGCTTGATTGCTTGCATGCAATATACTGTTCATATTTAACATAAATTATTGGAAATAAGTTTAAATTCTATTACTCGTATCAGCGTTTGATTTATGATTATAGTTGGACCAGCCTTTATTTAGTGAACATAATTTAATTTTAGGTAAAATATTTTGAAAATAAAGTATTTTGCTTTAACTAAGCTTTATAGTTTTTTATGAGACTTGTTCAGAAGTATTTCTGCCTTTTCGTTGTTTTTACCGCTGGGTAAAAAAAAAATTATGCCATAAAAATACTACCATTTTTTCCAGTTAGAAACATTTAATTGAAAATCATCTAAATATAAATAATAAACGTCAGAACGTCTACAGACATGCCAAACAATGCCTTAGGGCTGTGGGAATATTATTTTTGCACGCTTAATTACTTCGCAACATAAACATATTTTTATTTAAAATTGCTTTAAAATTCAGGAATAATTAAAACTAATTTTTATATAAAATTCTTTATTAATCAAAGGTTAATGGAATGAAAGTTTGTTTACAAAATTATTAAAAGTATATTTTATATGTATGTACAAGAATACGTAATTAATATGTTTGCCAGTGTTGCCGTTTTAGAAATTGCAAAATAAATTTAATTTTTTTCTCTGTAAAGCCGCAACAATGCTTTTGGCATAGATTTTTTATTTTGGTTTAAGATCTTGTTTCACGATTTGCAAATTAACGTTCGGCAGCATATTGAGAGACGAAAACTTCTATCTGCGACACAGTTTTAAGCTCTAACGCAAAATAATGTACAATATCTTAAATCTCCCGATTTAAGAATAGGTTACATTCTGTGAAAGTAAACGTATATCGAATATTCGTATAGCGGGCTCAATATTAGCATGTCATTCTATTGAAAATAAATAGATACTCTCCAGTAAAGCGAAATCCATACAGGTATAAAATTGTATTAAAAATACGCAGATTTCTGGAACAATTGAAGCTCATCATTAAACAATAATTTTGTACTTTAAATTTGTTTCATTGCCATTTAAAATGTATGCGAACACAGAAAAAAATAGGTGAGATTTTTTTTCAATCAAGTTATGTTATTAATAAAAAACCATCAATTTCATAAAATTTGCATTGACTTAATTAAATTATTATTAATAATGAATTTTTGGAAATATCTCTTAATAAAATGCAATTAATAAAAAGTTTTCCGAACTATTGACTGTTATTCAATAAATAAATTTAAAAGGTTGTCATATAACAGTGAAGAGTTGTTGTTTCTTTAACAATTTTTTTTGTTAAGTATATTTTACATATTAACAACAATTTTTTTCAACTCAATAATTTTTGCTTTTAAGTGAAAAAGCTATTTCTACTTTATAATTTGAATTAGCAATCCGGCAAAAAATCTTTTTCACAGGAAATTTGATAAAAATAATGCAATTTTTTTGTCAACATGGCATCTATTTTTTTCTGTGAATATTGACGTTCGAGATCGAGGAACAGTCCTAGCTTTCTTGAAAGGCTTAGATTTTAATGGTTTCAATTAAATTTGTACAGATGCAACTAAAAGCAGTGCAACTAGATTGGCTTATAGCAGAAATTCTATGTCGAAGTTGGTTTACAAACTTTTGCTATACAATACAATTCGAAAGCCGGTATGGAACTAAAGGATGCAGCGTCAAAAGGAAAGGCGTCAAAATAAAATTATCCTTACCTGCAAAAAGGTTTATGAATAAGCATGAACTTCACCTGATATCGTTTGCATCTATCATCCTTACCTCACTATACTCGATTTAAAAGGGAATGTACCTTTGCTCCCATCAGTTACTTTACTGATATAGGGAAAAACAAATCAAAATTAGATATGAAAGTAAATGCCTGGAAGTGGCAGTGCACTCACACTTTTTCACTAACTCACTCTCAAGGCAGCTTTAATAAAGCTTCCTTGCATACTCTCATATTTCTTTCTTACATTCCTCTCAGCTTTCAGCAACACTTTCACAAAACTTATTTTTTTTTGACGTTTTCTAGAAGTAAAATTTATTTGCCCCACTTTTATTTTAAAGTTCTTTTAATAGGTAATGAAAAAAATCAGCTGATTTATTTTTATTTTTTTTTTTTGTTTTTTAATATTACTTTTCTAAGAAAAAATTTATTTTTCAAGTACAGCTCTTATGATTTATATTTGATTAAATTAAATTATTTAAATTGAAATTTGGGCACTTTGAAAATTAATATTTTGGTATATCCAAGGCGAATTCGCTACAAGGTGAACTTAACAGCACAGGTGATTATTTTTTGCTTCTTGCGTTTTTTCCAATGAGACTGTCAAATTTTTTTTCTCTTGTTTACAAACTTTTTCGCGCCATTTTAATGTAAAGATTTTTTCGTGTGATTTAGTGCAATTTCAAGAAATTCGTATGAATTTAAAAGTGAAAAACTAATATAATCTGTGATTTTAATTACAAACAATTATAAAAGTTTATATTTAACGTTTTTATAAAATATTTTCCCAGCTGAACAATCTTAGGCGAATTTAGATTTTGACATTCACGATATGTTTTACAATAACAAAATACATAGTACTGAATTCGCCCTTCCGCTTGTATTCACCTGTATAAATTCGCCTTGGGTATATCTTAGCGGAATGTTTTTTTCCTCATGACATAAGCTATCGAAAAATCGATAGCACAAAACCGATAACTGATTTGAATCGCCCTAGAGTGCATACTTAAACTTGCTAAGCTGCATTATTGGTCAGCAGCTTAAATATAAATAAATTTCAAATAAAAAGGTAGCTAAAAATGTCAGCCCATGTTTCTAGCAGCCAAAACCTAAAACTTTGCAAGGTCACAGATCAAGTCTTAACCAATTATCATCACTATATGCATCAATAAATTGTCGTTTCGTCTTCACTAAGACAAATTGTAAAATCAATTTAATACAAAAACACGTTTTAGAAATCCCAAATGAACTAAAAATACTCGTTTGTATAGCAAAAACGCAATAAACAGACAATAGTCGCAGCGTTGCATTATAACAAAGAAACGCCGACGTCACACAACTTGCGAAGATCAGACAGAAGCAGAATCTTCTTAAGAAATAAAAAACTACTCCGCGCTCCAGAATTGAATTCTTTTCTAATTTTTTTTTTTTTTTTGCAATTGATTGTAATGCTAATCTCGCACTGATGTATTTATTATTCTTGCCACTGAAAAGAAACTTAATTTATACAACAACAATTACTGAAACCAACAATACAAATTCTAGAAATGCAAGCAATAGCAACGAAAAAGAGAATTGAATCGAAGTATAATCTGGTTAAAGTGACCGTTTTTCAAAATACAAAGTGCTCTTTAGTCACAGTGACGAAACACTAAAAATTGGACAAAATTGTTATTGACAAATGTTAAAAAATATTAAGTAGAAAATAAATATAATTTGGTAAAATTTTTTTTATTAGAATTAGAATAAAATACTTGTGTAAATATTTGCTATAAATCCCAAGACGATTTCATTTTTCGGTATGAAAACCACATGTGCAAACACATGAAACCTTTTAATTAAGAAATATATATGTAAGTATGTGTATATATTTGAACATATGTCCAAGTAAACCGCAATAATTGTTACAGTATAAACGTATTTACTTAATTTTCTTAAAATCTGTTTTAACACGTCCAACCTTAGGGGTGTCAATATAATACAACATTACAAAAACAAAAAGCAGATCTACTCCTTCCTGTTACTTCCGCAAAAGCATTCTATGCTTTCTGCTGTGTAACTTACCACACGCAATTAATTTAATCTACTATTTTGACAGGCGTGTGACGAGCAACAACGCGTGCTTTGGACATTAAGCTTAAGGAAAACTCATACTTTAACCGCACGAAAATAAATTTCCTGGAATTTTGCTGACCAGCGTATTTTTGTGCCACATTTTATACAACGTAATAAAAAATAAAAGTTTTTGGAAAATATCCCATAAATATTGTTTTGGCCATTAATTGTTTACGAGCATAAACAAAGTTATTACATTTTTGTGACAAAAATATTTTATATACTAGTTTTCATTTTCTTCTCTTGTGTTGTGTTGTGCGCTGCCTGAAGTTTATAAAATTCATTTGCCGCAAGAAAACAGCGTGTTGTGTTTTTGACAGATTTGTTATTTGAAAACAATTAAATAATTCGTTCAACCAGCCGCGAACAAATAAAAACAAAAAAGGAAACAGCTATTATTCGCTTGAGGAAAATTTCTTATTATATGTATATAAGTATGTTTATTATACATATGTACATTTACATGTGATGTTTTTGTTTTGTACAATAATATTTCTAGCAGGATAAGAATGATATTATTA
Organism: Thecocarcelia acutangulata; assembly: GCA_914767995.1. Lineage (NCBI taxonomy): Eukaryota > Metazoa > Arthropoda > Insecta > Diptera > Tachinidae > Thecocarcelia > Thecocarcelia acutangulata. The sequence goes on along the minus strand of OU612096.1, from coordinate 121,293,933 downwards.
ATTGTTAGGAACATATGTATTCGGGTTCACCAACGCCAGGCTTAAGATCATAATGGACTGACTGTTTGCGCCAACAATTCCTATCGTTATGTAAAACATAATAAAGTTTCCGCAAAAATATTATAAATTAATAAAAATATATTTCTTTGTAGTTTTAAATAGTTAACATACACTGAAAAAATTTTGTTCAGAAATTCTCTGAATTTTGACATTACTTTTTTCATTATATATTTTTTCATTATTTTTCAACCATTGTAACTTTTCATGGAAATAATGAAACAAATTTCATTAGATTATTTTAATGAAAACTTTCATAAAAGTAATGAAATATTTTAATAAGAAACATAAATTATTTTCATTAAAAGTATGAAAGACAAATCATATGATTAGAGAAATAATTTCTCTAGATCAAAGAATCAATTTCATAAAGCACATGAAAACTGTACATTAAATTAATGAAAACGTAACATTTATTTAATGAAATAACTTCTTTGTACTAATGTAATATATTCATTCAAAATATGAAACTCCTTCATAAGGTCAATGAAGTTATTTCATTTATCTAATTCTATTATTCATTGAGCACCCGAAAAATTTACATTAAATCAATGAAATTGTTACATTTGTTTAATGAAATAATATCATAACACACATTAATAAAATATGTTCACAAATGTACGTAATAAGATCAATGGAATTATTTCATTTATTCATTGATACTGATAATTATGATAAAAGAAAATGTTGAACAAGTATTCACCAAATAAAACGGATTTTATTAATTCAAATGACTTCAATACACTGGTATTTAAATTTTTTAAACTATTATTATGCTGATTCTTCAGGAAAATTTTCCTGAAGAAGACACACAACGGAGTGTCGAAATATTGAAAAATAAAAACCATACTCAACAACAAATAACAATTTATTCTTTAGAATGTGTTTTTTGATTTCACAGACAAGGGAAACCCTGAACATTTTAAAAAGGAGAACTCAAGGCAGCTTTAATAATTATAAAGCTGCCTTGGGAGAACTTGAATTTCCGCAAAATTTTCTCAATAAAGAAAATAAAGAATTCCGTTAGAACTTATAAACAATAGCGTCAAAATTAACAAACTCTGAGGTAAAAATTGTTTCTAAAAATTTCTTTTTTTTTAATGAAATTCTCTTTCAGTGTTCAAAGCATAAATCCAATTATGCTCTTTATTGCATCAATACTTTTGGTAGCGGTTTAAAAACGATTAGAGACGAGTTTAAACGTCAAATATCTACAGGCTTACGTCACACGGTTTTTGTAATTACGACTAGCTGTTTTCGGTAATCAAATCTAGTTTTCAAAAGATGTTATGAGGCCCAACTGCAAGTAAAGCGTTTCTAATAGAAAAAAGATATGTATCATTACCGGGGCGCAAGTACCACCACTATGCTGGAAAAAAAAACAATAAAAAATCGACACAACAACAACCGTTCATACACATTGCGTCATACGAATAGATGAATGGTTTAACATCAGTAAATCAATAGACTGCAAACCTTTCAAACGAACTATTTGGCTTTCTGACAGCTGCACGTTAACAAAAATAGTATTGTAGCTATACTACTCAGAAAGCAATTTCTACTGCAAACCTTTCAAACGAACTATTTGGCTTTCTGACATTCTGCACGTTAACAAAAATAGGAATACATGTATCTTAGCTATAATACTCAGAAAGCAGTTTCCATTAATAGGATTTTTCTTCTAAGTTTGTATTTCCGTTTTCAATAAGAAAAAAGATTAACTCGTAATTTTCATTTCATTTTTCCAAGTAAAATACGTTCTGCTGAATTGGTTGCAGATATACATACTTACGTATATACTTATTGTTTACATTGCGTAAAGGGTTTTTATGTAAACAGATCCTTTGCCTGTTTTTCGATGACTGCTGCTTGTGATTATTATCTGTTTATAAAGGATAAATGATTTAAATGAAACCAACCCACAAGAAATTGGTAAATCAGTACAGTCAAAATTGATTTAAATCAGTTTGAAATATTGGTTTTGTTTAATGTGTGGCCAAACATACTTACATACATACTTACGCAAATGACCGTATGTATTTATGTATGCATACTGTTTTATTTCAAATTATTCTGACTTACGAGTACACCGTATATATTTATATACGCATACTGTTTTATTTCAAAATACTCTGACGTACATATATACTGCCACACAATGGGTTAATAAAACCAATGTACTCAATATCTATATAATTAATGGCAAACGTATTTTCAAAAATCCCTTTTGTAGCAGTACTACCGCACCGATTTAGAAACATAAAATAATATAAAACAAAATAGTCTAATACTTTATACCCAGTGGCTGTGTTCTGTAACTTTGGCGAGAAGTTCTCGCGTCGAAAACTGGTGAAACAAATTATTCCATCGTTTCTCGAAAAGTGAGAAAAAAACTGCGTCTGTCGAACTCATGTCGAAAACTGTTCAAAGCGATTACGTCGTTACGTTAGAAATGTCTGAAAATATAAAACGATGCCGACATGCAATTCTAAAACTGTAAGCGCCAGCCACAATTAGTGCCGCCGCCGATCAAAAATTACTACAGTTAAGAAAATTTATTCGACGGCGTCATATTATAACCGCCAGCTATTCTAGAAAATGTATGGTAAGGCTCTAACATTTACATTTTATTTACAAATTTATACTTAATATATACTTATGCACAAAATTTTGTAAACAATTGCAATTTTTGAATTCTGAAAAAAACATTATAAAAGTATTACAATATACTTTGTAGGGTTGGAAATTAAAATTGTAGAAATTACAAACTTAAGTCTTCCCTTAAAACTTCTTGTGTGAAGGGTATAAAAATTAATTAAAAAGTTTAAAAAAATCATTGTAAACTGTGTAAATAAATATATTAAACTTAATTTAACAGTAAAATACTTATTTTTTTAGTATTATTATTCATTTAATGATGATTGTTGTTATTTAAAATACTATGTCACAGCCTTTTTATTTGCGAGAAATAATGACAGCTGAAAGCGGGAAAGTTTTTCGCAAAAGTTTTACAGACACAGTTTTTCTGTAAAATGGCGAGTAATTTCCTTACGTGACAGCTATTACTCACCTAAAAAAGTTATAGCTACAGTTTAGTGAGAAAAGCAGCTGTTTGTTTCAACTTTGTTTCATTTCACACGTTTCAGTCGAAAACTTTCTTGTGGCGAGAGTTACAGAACACAGCCACAGATTACAAATATAAATGTGATTTGTGTTATTAATAAGTCTGAAGAAGTAGAGCTGTTAAAAAAGTTTTTAAGGCCCAGTTTTTGAGTTCGTATTTAAAAGTTATTTAGCTTTAAGTTCCATTTAAATACGAAAATCAGTTTTTCACTACAAATTTGGACTAAACTTAAATGCCCAAACTTCAACATTTAAGTTTTATTTAAGTTTTTCTTCTATCTTCTACAGGCTATTGCCTGTAGAAGATATTGGAAAATTAGTTGCTAAACAACAGCACAATATAATAATTAATTAAAAATAACTTTGCGTGAAATAAAAGTTTTCTATGCCATTAATAAATTTAATATTTTTCTTTAAGAATTTTTCTATTCTTCCAGTAACAAACAGCTGTTCTATGAAACACTTTCCATAATATTTGGAATTTAAGTAAAGCTGCCACACTTTTATCGCATTTAAATAAAAACAATTATTTAATACTGATAAACTGAACTTGCATGTACATAAATGCAACTTAAATTTAAATGAAAATTAACTTAATTTGTATTTAAATACGTAGTCAACAACTGGGCCTTAAATGTTTAATCTTCTTTATTTAAATTTATCTCATTTGTGTGATTGCTTTTGCACAAGTGTGAAAAAGGCAAAATTAGTTGTCAATTTTGTGCTAAATAATAGAACAATATATGACATTTAATTAAAAATAATTAAGTTTTTCTATGCCGTTTAATATTTTGTGTTAACGCAACTCCCAAAATCGCCATAATGAAATACGTGTAATCTGGCAGCACCATTTAAACACCGTAAAAAATAATTAGAGTTACGTAATAAAAGTTTGATTGTCAAAAAACGTTCTACCGCCCTGGCCATTTTGTAAAGACTTAATCACGAGGTGGTTCAGAACTTCTTAAATATAACCAAAAGAACTAAATTTCCAGAAATTTCCCTACCAAAAAGAATTTTAAAATTGTTGAGAGGGCTATAGGCCGAGCCAGCAATTTCCCTGGGGATTTTGAATAAAAATACACTGCATAATAAATCAAGTCTTTTATTACGCTTTGTACTTTGTTCAAAATCCCCAGGGAAATTGCTGGCTCGGCCTATAGCCCTCTCAACATTTTGCTTTAAGAATTTTTCTATTCTGCCAATAACAAACAGCTGTTCTATGGAACACATTCCACAATATTTGGAATTTAAGTAAAGGCTAAAAAACTGAGCTTGCATTTAAAAACAACTTGAATTAAAATTAGTTAATTTTGTATTTATATACGAAGTCTTAAGTAAAATTAATATAATTTAAACTGATGTTATTAATTATATTTGAATCATTTTTTCTAATTGTACTCATTACATGATATTTTCATTCAAATACATTAACTTTTGAAGAGTTTTTGTTTAGTTTTTATTGATAATTATTCTTATATTTTCTTACATAAATACTTTTTATGGTTTTTATTATTATTTCTTTTTATTTTTATAACTTTTGAAGAGTTTTTGTTTAGTTTTTATTGATAATTATTCTTATATTTTCTTACATAAATACTTTTTATGTTTTTTTTTATTTCTTTTAATCACAATTAAAATAGAAAATTATCTTTAAAACTTGACCCTTTTTTGTTAGCAATAATCTTTTTGCGACTAGTTTTTTTTTAAATACCCTTTTTGTGCCACTTTTTGAAAATTTTCGAGGGTAACACCGATCGCACTTTAAGCGCTTTTATATCAATTTATTATTTATATTTAGTGATTTTTATTAAGCAAGGTTAAAGCGCTTTCACATATAGCAATTTAGTGGCGCAAGTCTACTTTTTATTTATTTTCTTTTAAACTTGCTTTTATGTTCACATACAGCAATTTAGTTGCGCAGTTTTTATTTTGTTTTGCTTGCATTTTCTTAAGATTTTGAATGGCCCGAAAAATAAACAAAAGAAAATATCAAAAACATAAAAAGCAAGAATCTACGAACAAAACGAATTGCTGAGTACATTGCAAGTCTGTACTCAAATATTAGCATCTATCACACCTACAATCACAAGACTTGGGCAAGAGAATTGTGCAACTAAGTTGCCGAATGTGAAAGCGCTTTTAGTGATCAGTTTTGTTCATGGCAGAACGTTAACGCTTTTATTTAAGCTACTTACCACAGCGTAAAACCAAAGAGTTAAACTACGTTGTGCTTAACACCTTAATTTAGGTGTAAATAATGCCTGTCTAAAGAAAAGACCTCATGATCTCTTGTAGAGCACCGTTAAACCAAAAGATTTAAATGGCCGAACAAGAATTCGGCAGCAGAAAACTAAAGCTACTTAAAAAAAAAAAAAATTGGTTGGAAAACCAATCCGCTTACCCTAATATTGAACTGCTAGCTTTCTTTCGTGCCGAACGAAACATCCATGCAAACAGTATCTGTCCACACATGGATGAAGTGACATAGTAAAAGGTTGTTTTGAGCTTTTTGAAAAACAAGTTGAATGGAAGGAAAGCAAAAATAAAACAACAAACAACAAAATTTGTTAGTGCAGTCAACCATGATTAAGTTGGGCATGTTTATATTTTTATTATCTGTTGTCTACAGCAGATAGAGCTAAAAGCGTACATGCACATACTTACACATTTAGCTGTAAAAACAAGTGCATGTTTGATTTATAAACAAGAAGATTGACACACACACACACACACACACACACACATATGTATGTATATTAACATAAAGGGTGTTTTTTTAAGCTAGATAGAACTTTAAATTGTAAAAAGTAACACAAAAAATTAAATTTTGATGAAACATTTTTTTTATTTGTTTCAGTATACTCTGACAAATCATCATGAATAGACTCACGCTTGAACAACGCTACGAAATTATCCAAATTTACTTTGAAAATCAGTCGTCGATTCGCGCAACTTATAGACGACTTCGTCATTTGTATGGCGTACATAATCGTCCATCTGAACAAGCCATTCGTCGAACTGTGGATAGATTTCGTACCACATACTCTCTAGAGGATGCAATAACACCAGCACGTCGAAGGAATGTGCGTACTGAAGAGAATATCGCCGCTGTAAACGAAAGTGTGGAAGAAGATCCAAATTTATCGATTCGTCGTCGGTCGCATGAATTGGGGCTCTGTCCGTCCACTACGTGGAAAATTTTGCGCAAAGATCTCGGCCTACACTCGTATAAGATCCAGCTGGTGCAGGAATTGAAGCCACGAGACCATTGTATGCGTCGTTCTTTCGCCGATTGGGCTCTAGAGCAGTTGGCAACTGACCCGTTGTTTTATCGCAAAATTGTGTTCAGCGATGGGGCGCATTTTTGGCTTAACGGGTTTGTTAATAAGCAAAATTGCCGCATATGGAGTGAGACCAATCCACAAGAGACCCTACAGACTCCATTACATCCAGAAAAATGCACTGTTTGGTGCGGTTTTCATGCTGGTGGCATCATCGGACCTTATTTCTTCAAAAATGAGGCCGGAGCTCGCGTTACGGTCAATGGAGATCGTTACCGCACCATGATCAATGATTTTTTGTTTGAAAATATGGATGACATTGATCCGGAGGAGATGTGGTTTCAACAGGATGGCGCTACGTGCCATACGGCGAACGCAACCATCGACTTACTGAAATCAAAATTTGGCGATAAGTTGATTTCGAGAAATGGACCTGTCAATTGGCCTCCAAAGTCGTGCGATTTGACACCTCTCGATTATTTCCTGTGGGGCTACGTGAAGTCACTGGTTTATGCTGATAAACCAGCAACAATTGACGCCTTGGAGGCCAGCATTGTTCGTGTTGTTCGTGACATACGGCCAGCAGTGCTCGAAAAAGTGGCCCAAAATTGGACGTCCAGAATGCGCTTCGTCAAGAACAGCCGCGGTGCCCATATGCCCGAAATCATTTTCAAATGTTAATGTCACGTATTGATCTTTCGAATAAAAAAAAATTTTGATTACAATTTAATTTTTTGTGTTATTTTTTACAATTTCAAGTTCTATCGGGCTTAAAAAAACACCCTTTACAAGTGCAGGCATATGGAAAAACCCAGTAGTAAAATTGATAAGTGGACACTCGAAGGTTATATCTTACAAAATATATATGTGCACCTTCTCTTAGGAGATAAATTATTTGTTAAATCCAACAATTTGCTCCGAATTGTGTTATTACATGCTTTTAAGGCTATTTCGCAAAAACTTGGCAAAAATTTGTTACACATTTGGATTTATTGGTCCATCCTGCAGCAAATTAGTTTGAAAGGGGTAAAATTTGCAAGCACATTTTTGTATGATAACCCACCTATGAAGAAGAAGGTATGGGGAAAGCGTGTTCAGGAAAAATGTCAGGAAGAAAAAGTGAATCTCGACCATACATTTGACTCTTCCAGAGGCACCCTGAGACTAGTTGGGACAATGGGGGAAATTTTTATAACAATGTTATATATGTATGGGATGGGGGTGCACTTTTCATACAAAGTTTTTTAAAACGAGACGGCCGTTTGTGTTCTATAAACAGTACATTTCATGTGTTTTTTTTATTTATTTTAGTCAATTTTTTTATTGTTATAGTAAACGACATATAACATCAAATTAGTCAAACTTTAACACAATGATATTATTTATGAGTTTTTGCCATAGTGACTATACACGTGTGAAGCATCACTCGTCAAATATGGTCGCTTTTGCTTGAACTCAGTATCAAATCTATCCAATAGCTCTGAATAATATGCGCAGATGGTGATACCAGCCCCTAGTCTTCTCTACGTAATCTATGTAAATGACATCGTGAATCTCAAAAAATGTGGCCATGTCCTCGTCGGCTGACAGATCATCCATAAGTATAAGTTTGCCCGCCCGGTGAAACCCATACTTTTGATTATTCTTTGGTTTCTGGAATATTATGATGGATGCGTCTGGAATACGACTGAACATCGTCAAGCCCTGCATTTATGTGGTCAGATGGAAGTGCTTATGGTGGGGTGTGTGCAATCGTAGCACCCAATCAAATATTCATATTAAATGTTAAATGGCAGCAGTGTTGCATTTGTAGTTGCTGCGCCTGTGTCAGAAAGTGAAAGATTCGCAGAGTTATCAACTTGTGATTATGTCTTTCTGTTTGTACTTGTGTGAAATAGTTTAATCAAATTTATGTTTATTATGAAAACTATAAAAATACAGTTAAGAAAGTCTATTTTTGGCCGCTTTAACTTTTATTATATTATTATACTTGTAACTGTCACAAGTAATAAAATACTTGTCTAATTATGTTAATTGATAACAAATATTTTATATTGAATCTCAATTTGTTTGCCTACTTTCTTTATCAATTAAAAAACTTTTTGCTTCGATAACAAAAATATTTAGAGCCTGTAGTGTTGCCAGTTCTTACTAAATAATATTATATGAAAAACTAATAACCGATCATAATAAAAACTTAACTTCTATTAAAACCAATATTAAATTCTGAAACTTAATTTGGTAAGTTAGCTAAAGGAAACCCCCCCCCCCCCCCCTCAGCAATATGAATTTAGGCTTTTTGAGAGTAATTTTTATTTATTGATTCCATATTAGTGAACGACAACAACTGAACTAATTTTGTTATCCAAATGTTAAACCAAGACACGCTTTTGTTTTCTTTGTTTTGAATTTGAGGTTATGGTTTTGAATTGTCAGGCACATGCACACACACACACATACAACTAAGATAAATACAGATAACGTTGTTGAGTGATTGTAATCAAGTAATGCTAAAATGTTCAGCATGATAAACAATTATGATTTTGTGATTGAACTCCTTTCCTCTTGGAAAAAAAAACAATTCTTTATCAAGTGAACAGTGTTGCCACAACCAAAAAATTATCACCAAAAAAAAAATTTCAAAAAGTTACCAAATATGCACAAAAAATTGCCAAAATTAATATGGATTTTTTTTTGTATTTGGCAAACATATACATATTATGTAATTTGCAAATACAAAAGATATTTCCACTTTATAATTTAATGGTCTAATTCATAAATAAAAGTGATATCCAACTTATAAGGAAAAATCGAAAAAAGTGTATTCACCATTTTATGTTACGGCCGCAGAGACCAGGGAGGTTTCCAACTAGCTATTTTTTTTGAGCACAGACCACTCAGTGGGTTCCAACCCTCTCCCTGGGTACGCCGACATAAAAAATATTTATTTATACTAAAAAAAAACCAAATATTTACTTTGCTTGCCACTTTTCCGATCTCCTATAGGGGGGAAATTGGTGTTTTTGTTTCCCCATTGCCCACCCAACCTGGTTGCAATAAGTTTGTCCTAATCTCAATTTTTTTTTTTGTTGGGTGCCTCGATGGCTGATTTGGTAGAGTACTCGACCAACAGTCTCGAGGTCGCAGGTTCGATTCCTGCCACAGATCCCGGGTGTTACTGCAGACAAGCAAAAAGCTTCGCAGTTTTTGTGTTAAAAAAAAAAATAATAATAATAAATGAGTGATAGCTTATTATATTGCTTATAACCTTCCTAGACATTCAACATTATTGTGGCCTCTACCCAACTGTAAGCGTTTGTTATATTGATACTTTTTGTTATATTGACGAACGTTTGTTTACAAAAAAATTTATTGATGGTGTGCATATTTTTTTCTGTTCTACGACAAATTACATAAAAAAGTAAAAATATACAAATATATATAACTTTGCTTACGATAAATCCATAAATATGCATATTGCAAAGCAAATGTGAAATGGTGGTAAATCAGATAATTAAACACTTTTAGGTTCAAGATGATTTAGCCCTATTCATGGTTTGTCTCAAGCAACGGTCTGCCGAATTTCCGCCAGAGTGGTTCGTGCTTTTGCACGAAGTTACTAAGGCCTAGTTTTTGAGTTAGTATTTAAATGTTATTTAGCTTAAAGTTCCATTTAAATACGAAAATCAGTTTTTCGCTGCAAGTTTGGACAAAACGTCTTCATTTAAGTTTGTCTCATATGATATATGGTTTTTGAGTGCTTGCATTTGTATTAGTGCAAAACAGGTAAACAAAACACACATACGAGCTATTGCCTGTAGAAGATATTTGGAAATTAGTTGCTAATTTTGCACTAAACAACAGCACAATACGATAATTAATTAAAAATAACTTCGCTTGAAATAAAACTATTAAGTTTTTCAATGCCGTTAATAAATTTAATATTTTTCTTTAAAAATTTTTCTATTCTTCCAGTAACAAACAGCTGTTCTATGGAACACTTTCCATAATATTTGGAATTTAAGTAAAGCTGCCACACTTTTATCGCATTTAAATAAAAATAATTATTTAAGACTGATAAACGGAACTTGCATTTAAATATAACGTAAATTTAAATGAAAATCACTAATTTTTGACACTGAAAATAACAAGGTACTGCCAACACTAAAGTACAAAAGTAATAAAAGTGTTGAATAGTTATTTGCTTGGTATTATGTGTTTATGAATCAAACTTTTTATTAGTTGCTTATAAAGCGGCCCATACACGTTTCAACTTAGTTAGCAACTGAGTCGGTTGTTGTTCAAATCAAAGCGTGTCGTTGAAGAAAAATTAAAATGTTTTAATTTTTTCAAGTTGACTAGCAAGTCTTTCAATTCGATTGTGTTGTGTGTGTTCGAGTCTCTTGATCTGGTCTCAAAATTTATATTTGTGGTGTTATATATTCTTAAAATTGTCTATAATTTCCTTGAATTTAATAGTTGAAAGAAACTCTTTCAATTCAGTTTATTAAGTGTGTGGGCAATAATCAATTCAGTTGAAAGACTCAATTTACAATTGAGTTGGAACGTGTATGGGCCGCTTAACATAGTGAGTGTATGATAACTATTACCAGCTTATAACCTGAAATATGAAATTTTTATGGATTATATTTGCGAAGCAAGAAAACTGAAGTTAATTCAACATTTGTTTCAAATTGGCTGTAGATAATCGGAAGGCGTACTATTGAGTATTGAAATATTTAATTTAAATTTTTTTTTATGTTAAGGATATATGTAAGATATAATAAGCATACTTTTAAGCTTGAATCGCCCAAAAATTCCCCCTATTCACATCATTTAATATCGTTTATTTCAACATATGAACTTATGTTGATGTAAAATTTACCCGGGGTTTTTAACCCGTATCAAAAAGTCCCCGTTCGAGGCTTAGGCAAGTTCAGAGTATATTACTATACGTTCGGCTTTGTAAAATTTTACTTTTCCATAAAGTCTTGTGATTTGCACTTTGCTTAGCTCTGTTAAAAAATTTGGTTATTTTATGATACGCTGAGTAGAACGTTTAATGTGCGGTATGTATTCATTTATCTCGCTTGCATATACATATCTCTATCTTTCTTCCCAAGACGAATATTATATGTACTGGGTGGCCCAGAAAGACCGAAGTGGTGTGAATTCCTTATAACTTTTTTATTATAATTTTTTTTTTCTTTTCTTTTCAGTATTTTGTAAAGAAGACTTGGATAATTTATAATGGAGCAATACACAATTGAACAACGTGCCCAAATTGTTGAAATTTACTTTTCAAATCAACGGTCCATTGTGTTGACTCAGCGTGCATACCGTCGTCAATTTAATGTGCGGGTTGCACCCTCTCAGTCAACAATAAACCGTCTGGTTGCAAATTTTCGAGAACAAGGAGCAGTAAGGAACCTTCCTGGTCCCGGCAGACACCGAACTGTCCACACGGCTGACAATATTCAAGTGGTACAGGAGAGTATTCGGGAGGATCCAGAAACATCAACCAGGAGACGTTCGTCACAACTGGGCCTCTCAAGGACGTCGCTGCAGCGAATTTTGCACACCATAAGATTGTTTCCATACAAAATTCAACTTGTCCAAGAATTGAAACCAACAGATTACCAGCAACGACTTGACTATGCAATTTATTTCCAGCAAAAAGCACAAGAGAATCCAAATTTTATTCATAACTTAATAATGAGTGACGAAGCCCATTTTCAATTAAATGGGTTCGTTAACAAGCAAAACTGTACGATATGGGCTACGGAAAACCCGAGAGTACTTCATCAACGACAATTGCACCCAGTTAAGTGTACCGTTTGGTGCGGTGTTTCTTCAGAAAGGATCATTGGCCCATTTTTTTTTTTTGAAAATGAACAAGGTGTCGCCATTTCCGTCAATGGTGATCGATATCGGGCCATGTTGCAAAATTTTGTAAGGCCAGCCGTGGAAAACCATCCGCAAATATGGTTCCAACAGGATGGAGCCACAGCGCACACTGCGAGGGCCACAATGACTCTTTTACGCGACATCTTTGGTGAAAGAATAATTTCTCGTAACAGCAATTTTAATTGGCCTCCGCGTTCCCCGGATTTAACCGCTCCAGACTGTTTTCTTTGGGGCTATTTAAAAGGAAAAGTTTATGTTAATAAGCCTAGGACTATTGAGGAGTTAAAAACCAATATTCGAGAAGAAATTAACAACATACCACCGGAAGTTTTGCGAAAGGTAATGGAAAATGTGTTGGAAAGAGCACATTTGTGCGAAGCAGAATATGGCCACCACTTGCGGGATATCATTTTTAATAACTAATCCAAAAATATTCCCCATAAATTTAATGTATTTAAAAAAAAAAAATTAAAAAAATATCTCCTAAATAAAAAGTTATAAGCAATTCACACCACTTCGGTCTTTCTGGGCCACCCTGTATAAAGCACATTTATATTGAAATAATATATTCTTTATCTCTTAAATAAATTTATAAATTTAAATCAAAAGAATAAGAAATAACATTCGCGAACATACATAAGAACATATATACATTAAGCAACACTTCCTTGAACAAAGAAATTTCATACTGATCAAAGTTTGCAATCAAAAAACTTTTAAGGAAAAAGTAAAACTTTCCAAGTATGTGTATGAAATCGGAAATTGATTTGCTTAGCACTCAACAAATAAAACGAAATAAAAAGTAAAAATTATATATAAACTTTTAATCATAAATAGAAAAAATAAAATACATGCAGAACTTAAGAAATTTTGTGCTTTTTAAATGTGCAAGTATGATTTTTAAGGACTTTTAGTATTTTTAAAAAAGCTTATCTCCCATTTTTTCAATACTTATAAATAATACTTATTTTTCAACAACTCGTTTAAATAAATAGTTATTACTACTATAATTATATATAAAATTTAATTATTATTTACTTAAACGGTTTGTAGACGGACTGTGGAACAGACATCTGTTTTTACGTAAGAAATTAGTACAGAACATGCAATCTATTTGAAAGCTATGGCGTGTGTATACGATTTTTTTTTAAATTTTTTAATTTGAACTGTTACGTGTATCACCGTTATACGACATTATAGAAATAAATTAAACTAAGGGATTTTGATCAAGTACAACATGTTCTGTTGTGGTGTGAAAAATCAGCTGTTTATTTATTTGCTTGTGTTTGAGAGGTGTGGCTTATCACTTAACAAAATTTCAAGCTTTTTCAGCTGAGACGCTGTTGTGTGGTGAGGTTTTCCTTGCTGACCTTCCAAACAATACTGAACAAAAATGGCAAAACAGTTTTTTTATCTCGGACCAGTATTTAGGGAATGGCTTCTACATATGTAGTGCATTGTACCCGAACTAGGAAAATATGTTGTGAGGAGGAGGAAAGAGGGAGTAGTATTTGTGAACATTTGACTTAAACCAACGTTACAACAGACAGGAAACATGTCTGGAGGCAACTTATTCCACAGTCGAAGCGTCCGGCTGAAAATCGAATTCTCTCTGTAATGCGTAGTACAATTCCCCGGGCAATCGACCACAAATGGATGAGCTCTTTACGATGCACGCGTGCTACGCCGTTTCAAAAATCCGAGGCATTTTAATGCTTCTTTAGAGACATGAAAAATGTGTTCAATCCAGCGAGCATCACACTGTATCTTCATTCCAAGAACATTAAGAGCGTTCGATTCCTCAATATTTGATATGACTCATGTGCGTGTTCTATCAAAGAAAGCTTATTAAAAATCAGTCTTCAAGGTGCATCACCCGTTTATTGTTTGTTGCTGTTTATCCATAAGAGCAAATTAAACATACGAGTAAATAAAAACAATAAAAATATAAATCATCGCCTAATAAGTATTCCAAGATGAGTGTGTTGGAAAATGTTTAAAAAAGAGATAAGAAAGTAGATGTTTTTGTTATTATTACTGGTCAGATAATCAGATAATCAGATAATCAGATAATCATCAGCATATTCTTTTCGGGATTGTATATTAAACTCATTAGTCTAACAAATATTGTATATTAATTCGGATAACTTTCTCCAATAATATGTTTGTAAAGACATTCTTAAGGATATTGCTGATACGGCATTTTCAAAACAATCAGATGAATAAAACATTTATACTCGTACTCGTATGAACCCTTCTCCTACAGAAGACAAACAATTGTTGTGCAAGATAGAACTCGCAATTGTATGTTTCTTCACATCTAAGCAGCCAAACAAACAAATATCCATAAAAATACATTCAAGGAGCTAAACGAATTTCGCAAAGATAGATATTCTTAAATTTCACTGGCAAAAAAAAAAGAGAATAAAAATAAAAATAGAAAATATTTAACATTTAGGAAGTGTGAAAAGGTTTTGCTAAAACTTTTTCACAACAAAAACGAAGTTTGTAAATGCATACATTATACATCTGCACATACACATACATTAAGTTCAGACATATTTTAATATACAGGTGATGATAGAATATCAGTTAAACAAATTTTTTAGACAATAAATTGAGAGGATATTAAGAAAACTTTTAAAGTTCAAAATTTTCACTTAAGTGCACATTAGAATGGCTCAAAAAAGTAGAGCTGTGTAGCAATAGCTTGATTAAGCGAATGATTTGGCAAAGCTTGATGGAGAATTTGCATAAGAAAATAACTTGACTTGAAAATATCTCTTACATAGAGTCTATACGTGATATAATATCAAATATTTTTCTATCAGCAAACGTCAAATTTGATAGCAGAGAGAATTATATCACGTGTAGCCTTCAAAATTAGTATTCATGGTGCAATTAACCAGGTGGCATCACTAGCGCAGGTGATAATTTTTTGTTTCATAAAATTGTGGGTGTCAAAAATTGTGGGTGAAAAAATAAAAATATTTTAAACAGTTTGAAAAAGGGCAAGAACACAATAAAAAAGGTTTCAAAAATATTTTAATTGCTTAAAATGTGTTGAAAACAATTTATAAAAAAAATTATATTAATTTTCTTTGTTCGTTTTTTTTTTTTTATATAAACGTTTCTTTCTTCATTTTCTTCTGTTTTGTAAACATGTTTTTGACAGCGTCCGGAATTTTTACACAAACAAAATATTATGTATGTAGTACAACAACTCTTATGCTGCCACCTAATAATTGCACCATGTTAGTATTATTGCAATATTATTATCAGATATCACAATATTGTTTTGATAATATATATTTAGAAAACCATATCATGATATGAACTGTCAAAAAACGTAAACAAAACGACATAATATTAAATTTTTGAAGAATTCCCAAAAAAAAAGTTTAATAAAATCATTAAAATATTTATAATTTATGTTGTTGGAATATATAAATTTGTTTAAGAAAAATACAACATTCAACGATGTTTACTGCATGGTTGCTTAAAAATTGTGAAATATTATGATATTTGCAAAAATACTAGATATGAGAGAATATATAATTGGTTTTTTCTCGTTAATTTGCTGACGTTCTCTCTCATATTATATCAGAGTTAATATCAGTTGTTTAGTTTTGTTGATATTTCCTGTTTCATCTCCCCTATAACTTTGTTCTTTTATGCAAGTTCGCAAGGTTATACCCTGAAGCTAAACATAGCAATAGTTCATGTCAATTTGATTCATTGCATGTTAGAAGTCAATAATTTTATTTGAATTACTGTGTTGTAATGAGAACAAAGCCAAGGTACTTACTTTCATATTACTAAACTTTATTTATCCCTTAAAACAATAGCTGTATGAATAATCGCCAAATTTGCGTCATTATCCACACTGAGAAATTAACAGCGCAATTTAAATTAGCACATTAAGCGCTATCTATCTATCAAATATATATAGTTTAAAAAACTAAAAAACACGGTTCGATATCACACTAATTATGCTGTAGCATGATCGCGACGTAAATTCATTCTTTTAGCCATAACATGAATGCATTCTATTAAAGGCATGTACAAGAAATAACTAAAAGAATATTAAGTTACTTTTAAATTCATAACCCCCGTCACTTAACACCTTTTCTTCACTGACCATTGTCGCGACAGTGCGCCTACTAAGTGCAGTCATTTGAAGATACATTTGAGGTGCGAATAATATGGGCTTATGAAAGTACGTATGCATGTGTGCTGCACTGTTATAATTAAATCTAAACACTTGAATCCCGCCACACATGCATATATGTATGCACATACCAAAGAGGGAATTTATAGCCGTGAACCATATATGTATGTACACATGTAAAGTCTGATCAGCTTACCTCTAAGCCATGGGAACCAAATTGGTTTGCCAAACATTAATTATAATAATATGAGTCGTCTAGAACTTCTCATAAGTAGTATATAAGTAGACGTAATTTTAGTTTTAAGAACAATTATACTTTTTACTGACATGAGCAACAATCGGGTTGTTCGTCGCTATTAAATAAAAATAAACCAACAACTATAAAATCTAACTATGAAATCTCTATTCTAATTTAAAATATATTTCATCGGTTTTTAATCCATATAACCGGATAATTATGTGTATAACGTGATCTGAGAATTTTTTTGGCATTCCTAAAATCGGTTGCTGGAATCGCCAAAATCCCCCACTTCCCCGGAAACACTATGGCAACTTTAATTTTTGTACTAAATCGAATGACCTTTAATAGTTCAGATACACTATCCACGATCAAAACGAATATGAATACCCCAGTTTCAAACCAGTTAGCTAAGCGGTTCCGAAATTTTTTGGGAATTCCCAAAATCAGCTTCAGACATGAAAACTACATGAGGAAATACATATATAAAAACAGACGTAAAAACGTATCGTCTGTGGGTAGCTTAAGCTGCTTAAAAATGTGTTTTTTGAATCAGGTGATTAAATTACTAATGGCTATTACGCATATTGAACCTTTTGTTTGGTCGTATAACTACTCGTACACCGCTTTCACACACGGAAAGTTTACTTTGCAAGGTTTTGAGTTTGGCTCTATTTTTCTTTGGCCCCACCAAACTCAACGCTTTGCAAAGTAAACTTTCTGTGTGTAAAAGCAGTGTGCCATTTAAAATAAGAGTAAAACTCAAAACTTAATGCTTGTTTTAGAAGAAGCTATACGAACGAACATGTTCGAAACTCGCACTGGATTTCACTGCTGTGTAACTGCAAAATAAGAGTACACAATACTTAGAAATTCTGTTGGACATGGATAACGAAACAGATCAATTTTATCTAAAGTTACTTAAAAACGTTTTAAATTTGGTGGTATTTTGATAGAAGATGAGAGAGTATGTACAAAGCTGTACGAAATTTTTCTCTAGGTAAGTGTGACTAGAATTAAATAATCAGCTGTTTTTTTAGATATACAACTAAAAAAATGGTCAAAATAGTTGTTTCTTAAAACTTTGTTAAAAGTGGAAGTTGAAGAGATCATGCAATGATTATTTAGCTTTCCATTTTGTAAACATCTATGAAGAAATTTACTATGTGCCAGTTTATACACATCAAGTATTGAGTTTGTAAGAGAACGGGGAAAAGAAAATGGAAAAGGGTGCAGACTTGACGGTACCTTCAAGTTTATAATGAAATGCCAAAAAATATGAAAACTTGAAGGCAAAAAAACTTAAACTTGATGACACAAAGCTTTTTGTGTGAACAAGTTCAAAAGCAAATGAAAGCAGAATTGATCAAATGGTTCTATATGAAAGAGTAAACACCAATACATTTAAGGAAAAACTATTTTTATTTAGTGTATGGTCACACACAGCAACTTTAGTTGGGCAATTCTTGACTTTATAGAAGCTTTCGGTGAGGGGAATAAGAAGGGAGAAAGAATTGCCGGTACTCGGCAATTTTCAGCAATTCCTTACTTTTCCCTCATGTGTGTATGTGTATGTGCATATACAATGTAAATTTTATAAAGCAAAAGGTAGAGAATTGCTCAAGAATTGCCGAAAAAAGTTTTCGTGTGTGGACAAGAAAGCAATTCCAAAAGAATATTGCTAAAAAGTTCGGCAATTAAAATCGTTTTGTCTGACCACAGACTTAATAAAAGCAAAACATTTACAAAAACAAAGTTCACACTGATAATAGCTGTCGTCAATATTTACCAACAAAGCATGCCAAAGTGTTGTTGCTTTGCTTTTGTGTGTGTGCGGTGAAGAACGAAAAAAATATGAAAGACGAAGTTGTTTGTGTATTTTTCATTGCTAGTGCTGAGCGCAGTATTTGTGTATTAAAGAGCGCAGCCCTATAGCTAAGCGCATTTACAAAAACAACTGAGTATCAAGCGCATAGAGCTGGGCATACTTGGTCTAAAGCCACTAACAAGGTGCATTAACGTATACACGGTGGCAGCACTACGGCATATGCCAGTTTTTTGCTACTGGCAATATAGTAAGCTATTTACGTCAAATGTATTGTTTACTTTTTTGAAAGTGAATTTAGTGTTTTATTCTGAATTAAACATATACAAATTATTTTGTGAACATATAAATAATTCAAATAAATATAATTTATAATTATGAAAAGGTACATTCATAGTTTATAATTGTGAAAATAGTTACAAATATTTTTGATAAATATAGCTTACCAGATGCCTGTTTTTGTTATATTGTTGTAATTCTGCTCTAGTGCTACGTTACTGCACTTTGGCCACTAACCTATACTTTTATTTAAAAAGTCAGCAGCATTAATATTTTTGGTTTTTGACTTAAAATTTAAAAAAATTTAGAAGGTAATTTGATTTTTATTCAAATTAATTCGGACTTGCCCGAGTTTTTATTGAACACACCTATTATTGTACTTAATGAAGTTCTGTTTTTACTCTCCTACCATGCGTTACTGTGTATTTATACCATTTGCAGTAACGTCCAAACTCGCCATGAGGCCATTTTGTTTTCGAAGTCATATCGTTTCATTTTTGTCTTATTGCTCTTAAGAAATTCCTCTCACACCTATCAAAATTTATATATGTAGATGTTTTTATTAAGATCATTGCAGAATATTTTGAGTTAATCGATTTTATACATACATCTCTTGATAGAGATGTGAGTGGCTGCTTATAACATAAAAGAATCTCGTTATTATTTCCGTTGTGACCTACAGGTGACATTGCAATTTTTTACGTTTGAGAGAAATTATTATTTATTTTTAAAAAGCTTGCGCTTACGTTATTAAACTTAATGAAGTCACAATAAAAAGCAATAAAAGATTGTTGAATACGAGTACAAGCCCTCTTGGCATTTTTATAACAATGACTTATTTTACTTAGAACATTAGTTGTGCAAATGGTTTGAAAAAGTGTAAAAAGCTCACAGAATATGCAGAAGAAATTTGTTTAAAATTAAATCATGGATGCTTTGAAATGAAAAGATTACAAAAATATAATATGGGGAGAGTCGAAATTGAAAGGGAAGATCAATTTAATTAATATATTTTTTAATATAAATCTGTATATACAGGGGGTTCCAGAACTCAACGTCAAACCGAAACAGGGTGACAAGATTTATTGCAACCATCATGAGAAAAATCTGTTGTGCGAATAAAAAACATTTGAAATGAATAAAATGTTTTTTTTTTGTTAAATTGTTTTTCTGATTTTTCTAATCATGGTTACCATCCCTCCTGTCACATTGTTTCGGCTTGACGTTGAGTTCTGGGTCGCCCTATAAGAATGGTAATAAAGTGGAAAATATGACTTGCAACTGTGAACACATTTATACGATGACTTAAAGTCATGTCTTTTTTTTATTTTAAATTGGCTACCATAAAACATACATACTTACTTATATATGTAGTAGTCAAGGCGAATATATTTCTAGTAAGTGAAATTGGAATTAATATAAGTACAACAATGCAAAAACGACATTTTATTGTTGCTTAAGCGATTCATGTGCCAAAAAACTTCCATACAAACTATGTACATGTACACACACACACGTACGCAATTTCCTTGCAAATATGCATGTATGTGAGTAAAACGGAGATAACTTTTGACACTTGATATTCTACAAATCGAAAAAAGTAGAACACCTGCTTTTTCAGTTACATCTGGTAAAAATAAATTCGATACTACAAATGTTTGTATGGAAACTTTTTATTGAAAGAAACATGTATCAATATTATTTGAAATTCTATTAAATGAAAAATGTTGTCGCTCAAAAAATTGAAACTTGGAAGAAAAGCGTTTTTTTGTGGAATTAAAGAAACATTTAACAGCAGACACCAAAGTCGTTTCTTTGCATCGAAGTCCTGTAGCAAAGGAAATGAGTTTGGCAAGAAAACTGATTTATGGAAAAACTATCCAATGGTGGACTTCAGCTTTGATGCTATCGTTGTGGGGGCAGGGGGAGCAGGTCTGCGTGCTGCCTTGGGTTTGGTAAAACATGGTTTCAAGACAGCAGTGGTGTCCAAGCTCTTCCCCACTCGTTCTCATACGGTTGCTGCTCAAGGCGGCATAAATGCTGCCTTGGGGAATATGGAGGAAGACGACTGGCGTTATCATTTCTATGATACTGTTAAGGGATCTGATTGGTTGGGTGATCAAGATGCCATTCATTATATGTGCAGAGCGGCATCGGAAACTGTTTTGGAGCTGGAAAATTGGGGTATGCCTTTTTCACGTACAGCTGATGGCAAGATATATCAACGTGCTTTTGGTGGTCAAACACTTAAATGTGGCAAAGGTGGAACAGCTCACAGAGCATGTGCTGTTAGCGATCGAACTGGCCATGCTCTAATCCATACACTTTATGGCCAATCTCTGGCTTATGACTGCCATTATTTCAATGAATGTTTCGTCATGGATCTGCTTTTCGAAGAGTGCAAGTGTGTTGGTGTTATTGGTTGGAATCTGGAGAATGGTCTAATCTATCGCTTTCGGGCTCCAAACACAGTAATAGCTGCTGGGGGAAGTGGTCGTACTTACTTCTCGACAACAGATGGCCATACATGCACTGGCGATGGTACAGCAATGATAGCACGAAAAGGCCTGCCTTTGCAGGACATGGAGTTTGTGCAATTTCATCCCACTGGCATATACGGAGCAGGCTGTTTAATCACGGAAGGTGTTCGAGGAGAAGGTGGATATTTTCTAAATTCTAAGGGAGAACGCTTCATGGAACGTTATGCTCCTAAGGCTAAAGACTTGGCGTCGCGCGATGTTGTTGCACGGGCTATGACTCTCGAGGTATTAAATGGCAATGGCTGCGGTCCCGAAAAAGATCATGTGCATTTGCAACTTCATCATTTATCAAAAGAAGTCATTCTTAAGAGACTACCTGGAATAGTAGTCACCGCACAAATATTTGCCAATGTCGATGTGCTTAAAGAACCGGTACCAGTTTTGCCAACCGTCCATTACAATATGGGTGGTATTCCCACCAATTACAAGGGCCAAGTCTTAACAGTTGATGAATCGGGAAATGATTTTGTTATACCTGGCTTATATGCCTGCGGAGAATGCTCATGTGCCTCGGTACATGGTGCAAATCGTTTGGGGGCCAATTCGTTATTAGATTTGTTGGTATTTGGCAAAGCTTGTGCAGATACTATAGCAGAGAACCATACTCCCGATCAACCTTTACATCCTCTTAAACAAACAACAGGAGAAAGTTCCATTGCTAAGCTTGACAAACTTCGACACACCAAGGGCAGTGTGCCACCTGCTGCTATACGTTTAAAAATGCAAAAAACCATGACTAAGCATGCAGCTGTATTTCGGGACGGTAAACTTCTGTTAGAAGGTTGCAAGCTCATGCAAGAAATCTACAAGGAATTTTCCCAAGTCAAGGTTGTTGACAAGAGCATGATTTGGAACACAGATTTAATGGAAACGCTTGAGTTGGAAAACATGCTTATTAATGCTATAGTGACAGTTACTTCCATGGAACACCGCAAAGAGTCTCGTGGATCTCACTCCAGGGAGGATTTTAAATTTCGTCTTGATGAATACGACTACAGCAAAGACTTAAAAGGTCAAACAAAAAAGCCTTTAGATCAGCATTGGCGTAAACATGTGCTTATTTGGTGTGACAACAACGGGAAAACCGTTATAAAATACAGGCCAGTCATCGACAACGTGTTAGATGAATCCGTTGACCCGATACCACCAGCTCCAAGAACATATTGAAGGTTCTATTCTTGATTTTTAATTTATTGCGTTATTTAATAAATTATTCTTTAAAACCTGAAACTATCTTAATTTTATATATATATATGTTTAAATTTGTTTCTTGAACCAAATTATTGAAGCTGGAATATTTAATTTGGTCTGAACAAACAAGTTGCCTTGATATATTTTTGAAAATCTAGAGCAAAGTAAAATTATGTGTTCCCCAAATATTTCACGTTAAAAGTAACGTTTTTTATGTTTTAAAGACTTAATTGAGTTTATTCTGTTATTTCAGAATGGAAGTCGAAACTTTTCAAGAAAAGAAATGAAATTTGCAGCTTCACATGAAGCAGCAAATAAACTGAACATTTGTGAGTAATTTTTAACGCCGAAAACTTAAAATCAGAAATACTAAATTCTTCAAACAAAAACCCCCGCGTCCATCTTTTAAAAATGTATAAATTATCAGGCCTGTTCTAAAAATCACGTGATT
Organism: Thecocarcelia acutangulata; assembly: GCA_914767995.1. Taxonomy (NCBI): domain Eukaryota; kingdom Metazoa; phylum Arthropoda; class Insecta; order Diptera; family Tachinidae; genus Thecocarcelia; species Thecocarcelia acutangulata. Next base: position 121,270,867 of record OU612096.1, on the reverse strand, counting down.
TCAAAGCACATGCCGTTTCAAAAGCACAAATGTGATTTGTGCCTGTTCTGCAAATCACAACTTTTTGTGATTTTCGATGTGATTTACACTCTTCTAAAGCACAAAAAACTGCTGTTTTTTGGTCCAATTTACTGATATTTTTATTTTCAGATTGAATTTTTTTATTCGCGGAATTATTTACCAAATAAGGTTAATTCCTTCTAATAAATATAAAAGGTAAAATAAAATAAACCAATAAAGCAAATCACAAAATAATACAACAAATTTTGCAACAAAATGAGCGTATCTAGTTTTTTCTTAATTTAATGAATTATTTCTTATAAAATAAATGATTTTACTTAAATAATCAATAGAAAACACATTAAGTTATTTATTAATGTAATAAATTATAAAATTCATCATAAAGTGCGTGCAAAAATTGGGATGTGATTTCAAATTGATTGCAAGTTAGCTAACCGATTTAAAATCACAAAAATCAAAAATATTTTGTATACAGAACACCTTTTTTGTGATTTCAAATCACTTTCACAAAAAGTGATTTGCAGAACAGCCCTGTATAGATATTTTACAGACCATCACACACGAGACTAATTCGCCTAGCATGTGTACGTATACACAGAGTTGTGCGTGTGTGTGTGTTAATGTTTTTATATTCATTTGATTATTTGACATACAGCCCAATTATAAATAAAAATTCCATAGGAATTTTATCACTTTTCCCTTTCCTCCAATTCTGAACAAAAATTAAGTATGAGGTTTTTTTATTTTTTCTTCGCTCTATTCGTTAAAAACATTAAAGGGAGATCAATTCTTCAATTCTTACGGACAAAAAATGTGTTTTTTCTTTAATTTTAATTGAAAAAAAGTACTTTATGTGGGAAATAAATTCCGAGAGAAATAAATTCCGTGAGAGTATTCATAATTGGGCTGATAAGCTTCTATGGGCATTGTGCTGCTAATGAGGGTATAAAGTTGGTTGAAAATATCATTCCTTTCCCCTCGGTTGCCCAGAAGCTAGTATTTTAGGCTAGAACAATTATTATCGTGTGTCAAAGATGTTTGATAACAACTGTTATATTGACAGGCACTGGAAATGGTAACGCCGGTTAAAATTATCACATATGTAGCAAAATGATAATGGCGCTTGTAACTGGAGTTAGTGCTTTGTAATGTTTCTGGAAACCGGAAACATGAGCTATCGGAACCAGACTTAAACGGCGCAGGGAAATTATACTGAAGAGGGAGGAAGATATACTTGTGTGAAAAGAGCCATGAATTGGATAGCAGTAAGCACACTTGATGTGCAATGGATATGCAGCCGTTGATGATCTGTGTAGCATCGCAATATCACAGACTTCGTCATGGAAATAAGTTGAGTTATAGTAGATAGTTTGTAGTTAAAGAGACAGCTGTTGTAGTTAAAGAGGCAGCCGTTGATGATCTGTGTAGCATCGCAATATCACAGACTTCGTCATGGAAATAAGTTGAGTTATAGTAGATAATAATTTGTAGTTAAAAAAACAATTTGGGGAAGAAATCTTTTTTTATATTTTGAAAACATTTTCAGAAACAACAATCTTTTTTAAATCTGATAAACTATAGTTTTAAATCAATTAATATCAATTGAATAAACAAATGGTTTTGCGCTCTTCTAAACTCAAATGTTTCACAGATATCACAATTTGAATTTGAATATGAGTTACTTCATGATTTATTCGCATCAAACTAAGTTTGTTGACATTCGTTTGTATATTCTCTTCTGGTAAGATTAAAATTTGTTTATTTCATTAATTCTTATCTTTAGAAATTTTCTTACAGGTTGCCGCGGTGTTTGTATGCTGGCCGACCTCCAAATATTTGTTGTATAAGATGATTTGATGGCATTCGAAATTTGCAAACTCTTTCTCAATATCACATTCATTGTGTCAAAAATAATTTATTTGTATTTTTATAAAACAAAACTTTATAATGTTAACATATGCACATACATATATAAATAATTATTTATATTAATAGATTAATAGAACGCGTATCAATGGCGACTTGTGAACTGCAACTTAAATAGAACTTTTCTATATTACACTTTCGACCGATCTGAAAATGAACAGTTAAACCAATCGCTAAAAACTGAAATGTTTTGCCTCAAACTGCGTTCAGTAATCTTAAGTGTAGGAAGCTAACTCGTCATTTCACTGATAAAGAAAATATCAAAGTACATATGTATCTATGTATGTATGTATGCACGTTGCTTCATAAGCATGTACACTTGTATGTGTCTGTCTACAGGCGGGTTTGTTCTTTATGTGATTACTTGTATTGTGGTAGTGTAAATTATAGCGATATAACAAATTTATGTTTATTAGACCGGCTCACCTTGCACGAAAATGATAATATTTTTATTTGTTTATTCTCTCCGATTAACGCTGTTGTTGTTTTTAAGTTTTGAAGGTTTTCTGAGAATCGTTAGTAAGCTAGAAAATAAGGTGATGCCATATTTTTTGAAAATTCTTCAAAATGAATGTTAGCAGCAGTGCTCTGCAACATATTTTATTTGTATGAATCTTTAATTCTCTCGCTGAAAGTTAAGTGAATTAATTCACTCCATGCCAGACAAATTTCAGAACGAATGCAAAAGTTTCTATTGTGTGTGTCAGCTGGTATAGCAGCCGCAGGCATTATTTTTTTCTTTATATGCAAAATATATTGTAAAAAACCCTGCTTAATGTGCATTTTTTAAATTGATTTATATACAGGCATGTTCTGAGAAACGTATAACGCAAGAAATATGGTTTTACGGTTTGAAATCGCCAAATAGGTGTTCTGGAAAACGCATATCGCTTAAAATTGGCGACTTCAACTCGTATGTGTATATTGAAGTGAATTGACTGAATTTGCTAAAACTGAACTTGTAAAAGGCAATAAAATTACTCACAATTAAAGTGCAATATGTTTTCTTTTAATTTCAATAAAAACTTTAAAGAATTTTACACTTTTTCAATTAAAAAAACTGAATTAAAAAAAATTTTTTTTTCTTGTCAAATTTTTTTTCATTTTATATAAATACCACATAGTACATATATATGTACGTAAAACACATGCTGCATTTTTTCGGAAAAAACTCCGAAACATGCGTAAAACGCGCACCTAAAATCTATTAAGCGTTTTTCAGAACACTTTGCGGTTTCAGATCGCGCGTTCTCCGAACATGACTGATAGTATAAAATGAATAAGTATATATTTCCTTCAATTGATTTTGAGTGTTTAAGGGCTGACTCTGAATGAACGAATAAAGAAATATGAAAGGAGAGATAATGAATGATAAAAGAAATAGAGAAAGAATACATAAATATTTTATTCTTTCACTTGAAAAAATCATTCAGTTGAAGTAATTTAACCATGAACGAATAATTCGTATACTTTACTAAAGGAAAACAATGACATGAAGCCTCTCAAAATGTCATTGAGAAATTTTGAAATTGAATTTATGCCGATGGAAATGTATGGAAAATGTACGAATACATACTTATAATACAGTTGGGAAAATGTTTTTAAAATATTATATACAATTCTTATAATTTTAGAAAGATGCATTACGTACATCTATTAATGAATGGAATTTTCACCATTCTCCTATTTTTAGTAGAGTATTTCAAAAAAGGAGAGATAGGTAGGCAGGCCGCTGGATACCCCGGCATAATCTAGGTTGTCCAGCTCACTTGGGTCCTGTAGTCGTTCCCTTTGTGATTTAAGAAGGAGAGATGCCTTGGTTCATATTTTTATATATTTGATATCGTAACTTTGACATTTGTATAAAGAAAAAGATTTTGAAAAAGAAAAAGAAAGGTTACTTGCATTGCAACCTCACATTCGACTTATAAAGGCTGGTTAAATTTCCAGGGCCGATGTTGATTTTGAATAAAACACAAACTATTTAGGAAATTATTGTAATTTTATTTTATTATGATATATTGGTATTAGTCAATTATGTATAAAACAAAATATCGGCCAAATAGCCGCCGCGACCACGGCGGCACACCTCCATCCGATGGTCCAAATTTTCGATGACCCTGAGGCATAATGGAGGTTCTATGCCGTTAATGTGCCGAATTATCCCATCCTTTAGCTGTTGAATTGTTGTTGGCTTATCGACGTACACCTTTTCTTTCAAATAACCCTAAAGAAAAAAGTCCAACGGTGTCAAATCACTTGATCTTGGCGGCCAATTGACATCGCCATTACGTGAGATAACACGGCCATTGAATTTGTTGCGCAAAAGAGCAATTGTTTCGTTAGCTGTGTGGCAACTGGCGCCGCCCTGCTGAAACCACATATCGTCTACATCCATATCTTCCAATTCGGGCCATAAAAAGTTCGTTATCATCTCACGATAGCGAACACCATTCACAGTAACTACCTGACCGGCCTCATTTTGGAAAAAATACGGCCCGATGATGCCGCCAGCACATAAACCGCACCAAACAGTCACTTTTTATGGGTGCATTGGTTTTTCGACAGTCACTCTTGGATTCTCATTCGCCCAAATGCGGCAATTCTGTTTGTTGACGAATCCACTGAGGTGAAAATGTGCCTCATCACTGAAGATGATTTTCTTCGAAAATTGATCATCATTTTCATAATAAGTCTGGATAACTTTAACACGTTGTTGGATTGTGTATCTCTCCATGGTTCAAATTGACTAAGTCTGAAATAGAGAAATGTCAAATAAAATTCGGAAAAAAACTTGACGTTTAGGTGTGGTTCACATTCAACATCGGCCCTTGAAATTTAACCACCCGATATTTTGAACATAAATTAATACGTTAGGAAAGGAGGTCCGCTTAAGCATATTTTCTACAGGAAAACTTATACTACTTACTTCAATTAACTATTTAGAAAATAAAACACATTTTCATAATGTATAGGGTGATTCATCGTGAGGTTTGATTTATAAATAAAATGCTTTTAAAATTTCTAGGAAAACTTTTCGAATATCTGCAAAACTGTAGGCTGATAAAAATTGTCATCGCTGAGCCGGTCTAATACGCATTAGCAGTTTGCTTTAATGCTCATGTGAAATGCAAGTGATAATTTTGTTGTTATTACATTATTGAATTTGTTATCAATTAAAAACATTTTATTTTTCTGATTTTAAGTGCTTATTTATTATACTTACATATGTATGTACAAAATAAATAGGTAAGTATAGAATTTTAATCTATGGCACACAAGCCCAATATCTTCGCTTTTTTTTTAACAATATAAATCTGAATAGTAAACTTTTTTTTTAACATAAAATATATTTAGAACACCTCTTTATTATCGTTTATGATATTTAAACTTGTGTGGTGCTCTTTTCTTTAGATAAAATCAAATTTTCAAAGCATTTACTTGTGGCAACACAATATTTAACTTTGTCTTTTTGTACTTGTTATTTTTCAAAAAGTAAATGTTAGTAGTAAGCTTAGAAATTTAAATTATAAAATTTAAATTAACTATTTATTTTTGTTATATTGATAACAATATATGTTATTATCGCTAGCTTATATATCGCTAACAATATACATATACTCGAAATTTGGTCAAAGTTAAATCGCAATTTCCATATGCAAGTCTTAATGGCCTGAGCTGATTAACTTTTAGAGAACGGGGTGAGGCATTTTAACTCATTAAGTAAAATACCTCAACCCGTTCTCTAAAAGTGAATCAGCTCAGGTAATAAGACTTGCTTAGTGGAACTTGCGAGTAACTGCGGCTGTCAAAAAATTATATTCATATCGTAGAAAGGCCCTAACTCGAATTTTCCCTGAATTAAGCTCTTTTAGGAATTCTACTATGTTTCACACAAGTACACAGTGTCACATAGATTTAATTATATAATATCATACATATCGCTTTTACAAGCAATTGAGCAAAAAAAGTTACTTATAGATGTACCTATTTATACAGTTTTCATTACGATTTTTCCTTCTCCTGTAAAATTGTAAATATTTTTGTTAGGGCCTTTCTACATTAGACCAACGATATAAAAGTGTCTATTTTATATTTGACAGATTGTTCTTGGCGGCTTGGTATCGTCATCATTTTTATTCATAAAATAGTTAAAGGCATTAAAAATAAATTTTAAGAAAATTTTTATATGATAATTAACTCTCAGTTTACATAGCACAAATAAGCAACACATCCACAGTGTCTTTAATTTTTTTATTGCAAATCTAGACACGCAGCTCAATCGTGTTTTATGAACTGCCTCTGCAAACATATCAAGGTTATAATTTGATCAGTCTTATCCAAAAGGTGATTTCACTGACTCACTCACTACACAAACTGCTTGCCAAACAAGTAAAAATTTTAGGTTTGCACAAACATTTTTGTTTGCTGGTTTGTACAAACATTTGAAATATGTTTGCGCGAAAAACCAAAATTTTAGATTTTCTGCAAGCATTTTGAATTTTTATGTTGTCGAGAGCTAAGTTTTGTCATTTCAATGAATATTTTGCGGAGAGAGGAGAAGCGCGTAATCAAGAAAAAGTTTTCTGGTTAGAATTTTATAAAAGTTTGCCTTCTTTATAGACAATAAAAAAGCAAAGATTATTGCAACAGAACCTCAAGAAATACCAGGCTATAACAATTTGTAAAAAAGTTTACTTATTTATTTATTTAATTATAAATAGCTTGTTTTCTATGTTTCCCAGCTATCTATAGGTCGACATTTCATAGGAGCTACCCTAATCATCAGTAAACTCTGGAAATTTTTTAAAAGATATTCTCAAACATTCAACTTTATATCCCAACAATCAATTTAACAATTTAAAAAGAAAAATGCTCTAATAATATCTGTTAAAACACAAAAAACAGGCTTTTTCATTTATACACGTCTCTTAACATTTCTTTAAAAAGCCTTTTTTTTTTTTTTTTTTTGTTTTGACAGATATTATTAGAGCATTTTTCTTTTTAAATTCTCAACAATTTATTTAGATTGTTGGGATATAAAGTTGAATGTTTGAGAATATATTTTAAAAAATTTCCAAAGTCTACTGATGATTAGGGTAGCTCCTATGAAATATCGACATATAGATAGCTGGGAAACATAGAAAACAAGCTATTTATAATTTTTTATTTGTATCAATTTACTTATATCTTGTGAACTTAACATGACGAGCAAATTGCCGGAACACAACAACAAAAAAATGATCAATATGTCTTTGTAGATGATTATGCTTGTATGGTTTGTGTGCAAGCAGAAAGCGTGTGCTTGACAATTAGTTTGCATAGTTTATTTGGCCCTTAACACACATTCATGTTTTATAAATTTCTGCTTAAATTGATAAATTAAATTTCAAAAATCTAGATCAGTGGTCAACACAAAGAGAGCACACGGTATATCAATGAGTAAGTGTTATTACACTTAAGTGTACAGTGTGACTATCAATGATCTAGATCAGCGATCTCCGCAAAGAGATCACTCAGTTTATAAATGTAAAATTATCTAGCTGATAACGATTCCATATCTAGCAAAGATCCCAATTATACTCGCCAAATGTTATTTGTTCGTTTCCTCACGTATAGTTTCAATTTTATGAAAAGAAAAGAAATTATCGTATATGTTGGTATAGCAGTTATGATGTAAGTATGTTGGTTAGCAGTTTTTAGTGTGGTTTTCGATAAACAAGAAAGTATAGAATAAAATGTATTTTATGTAAATTATTAATGAGTGAACTTTTTTAGTTATATACATATGTACGAGATTAACTAGTTGTGAGTTCGAGTCCAACTTCAGTCAAGAAGAAGGATTATTTTTAATTATAACAATAATTGCTGTGAAACAATAAGACCAAAGAAGAACATAATCCTTCTTCTTGGCTGAAGTTGGACTCGAACTCACAACTAGTTAATCTCGTACATATGTATATAACTAAAAAAGTTCACTCATTAATAATTTACATACAAATACGTCTCACAGTTAGGAGAATTATTTAGTAAATAATAAAAAAATTAAAAACTGGTTGTTCAGTGACAGAAAATCCTGTACAAACAACTGGGGTTATAACAATTGCATATATGTGATCAATATGTGGTAAACATTAACGTGAGAATAATTAAAGAGCTGTCAAAAGTTAAAATTGGACTTTTTAAATGAGAGTGCACAGAATGTGTAGTTGTAGCAGTCGCTGCAGTAGTAGTTGAACTTTTTAAATGAGAGTGCACAGAATGTGTAGTTGTAGCAGTCGCTGCAGTAGTAGTTGAAGCGCAACTTTTAAAATTTTAAACTTTGTAGCACGACAGAGCATTGTTTGTTAAACAGGCAGAAATTTTTTATTGAATTATTTAAAAAAATTATATGTTGAATTTCTACATTGTGTTGGCATTTTTTCTTTGCAGCGCTTCCAGTTACGTCATGAGCTTCTGCTACTACTACAACTTCTTTATCTTTATCCATCCTTTATACTTTATTGTTATTCTATGAAATATTTCTCTTAATTGTTTTTCTTGTCATTGACACATATTCTCATAAATAAATTTATAAAAATGAGTAGATTTTTTGAAAATAAAAAAAAATTTTTTATTTAAAGTATTTATTGGAATTGAACTTTCCATTTGCATTAATTTTATTTTTCATTTAATATAAGTATAAAACTCCACACCACAAGCAAGACACATCTGTTGCTACAGCGTATTTATTTTATGCACATACATATACACATACATACACATATGCATATTATTTATTTATTACTTTAATAAAAATTCTTTTAATTGCTGGTTGAAAAATTTATAGCGTTTTTTTTTTTTTTTTTGTTAATGAAAAATTGTGGCAGGTATCGAACAAAAAATTATTAAATACGAATATTATGGGAACTACACTACACAGCAGCGTTCATATGTATGTGTTTGTTAATTGCCAGTAAATGTGTTATGTAAAGTGAATCTCGAGGTGTTGCGAACAGTGAATGTGTAAAGGATGAGTAAACAAAATAATTACACATTTTACTTTACCACACAAGAAAATGAAAACAAATGGCAAAATTTCCTTCCTTATGGTGCCGGTAACATATACTTATATACGTAGTTTTAAACAGGAAGTTGCACAAAATTTCCTAATTTCAATCCTTTTTTGTTCTTTCATTAATAAAAATTTTAAATTTTTTTCCGTAAAACATGTTAATGACACCATACGAAGTAAATTCATATAACATATAATTTTTTATGATATAAAAAATTATAAATACCTTGTTTTCTATGTTTCCCAGCTATCTATATGTCGACATTTCATAGGAACTACCCTAATCATCAGTAGACTTTGGAAATTTTTGAAAGATATTCTCAAACATTCAACTTTATATCCCAACAATCCAAATAAATTGCTGAGAATTTAAAAAGAAAAATGCTCTAATAATATCCGTCAAAACACAAAAAACCAGCTTTTCTATTTATAAACGTCTCTAACATTTCTTTACACCTTTCAAGCAAATGAACAACCGTTGGTTGCTACGATTTTTTTGACGGATATTATTTGAGCATTTTTCTTTTTAAATTCTCAGCAATTTATTTGGATTGTTGGGATATAAAGTTGAATGTTTGAGAATATCTTTCAAAAATTTCCAAAGTCTACTGATGATTAGGGTAGCTCCTATGAAATATCGACATATAGATAGCTGGGAAACATAGAAAACAAGCTATTTATAATTTTTTACTGGTTTAAATGTTAGAAGCTTAAATAGCGAATAAAAAACTTAATTGTATGATATAAATTTTTTTTTTTAATATTTTTTATATCATGTAATTTTTTTTAATATTTACTTATAAAGCACCCCATACACGTTTCAACTCAGTTGGCAACTGTTGTCCAAATCAAAGCGTGTATGGCTTTGTCAGTTGATTAGTTTGGCAGTTGTCGAGTTGGTTGAAGAAATATTAAAACGTTTTGATTTTTTCAAGTTGACTAGCAAGCCTTTCAGCTCAATTTTGTTGCGTGCAAGGCGAGTTCCATGGTGCAATTATTAGGTGGCAGCTTAAGAGTTGTTGTACTACATACATAATATTTTGTTTGTGTAAAAATTCCGGACGCTGTCAAAAACATGTTTACAAAACAGAAGAAAATGAAGAAAGAAACGTTTATATAAAAAAAAAAACGAACAAAGAAAATTAATATAATTTTTTTTATAAATTGCTTTCAATACATTTTAAGCAATTGAAATATTTTTGAAAACTTTTTTATTGTGTTCTTGCCCTTTTTCAAACTGTTTAAAATATTTTTATTTTTTCACCCACAATTTTTGACACCCACAATTTTATGAAACAAAACATTATCACCTGCGCTAGTGATGCCACCTGGTTAATTGCACCATGGTGCAAGGCGAGTTCATAACAGCTGATAACTTTTTTTTTAATTTTAATCTCTTTCAGATGTCAATGGAATAATTAAAACAAATTTAAAAAAAAAAAATTTAAACAATTTTTTATTTTATTATTGTATTTTGAGCGCCAGGTATCATCCAGAATTCTCCCCAATCTGGCTGGCCATTTTCACCTTTTCAAGCTCTATCATCTGAGACTTTAAGTTTCACGAAATAATTAAAACTTTCACGAAATAAGTAAGTTTTTCTTTTATTGTAAATTTTTTTTTAAAAGAAATTTGAAAAAAAAATTTTTTTTAGGTTTTGTATTGCAACTATCATTCAGAATCCTCCGCAATCTGGCTGGCCTTGTTCTCCTTTGCGAGCTCTATGATCCGAGACTTTAATTTTCACGAAATAATTAAACGTTTCACGAAATAATTAAAAGTTTATCTTTTCTTGTAAATTTTTTTTATTATATATTTTTCTGAATTCCTTTTTGTGTTTATATTTTTCGCTTGACGTTTGAAAAAGATTTATTTTTTGTAGTGTTGTAGTTATTGCTCTTGCATGTACCTGATATGAATTCGCCTTGGTTGTGTGTGTTCGAGTCCTTTGATCAGAACTCAAAATTTATATTTGTAGTGTATTTGCAAAGAGAACGTTATATATTTTTAAAATTGTCTATAATTTCATTGAATTTAGCATGATATAAAAAATGCAAGGTAGTTTTATTCTCTCACTTTTCCTTAACAATCACCATCTGACAAGTATAAGGATTGTGACATTTTCCATAAAATTGTGCTACCGTATTAGTTTATACATTCCCTTGTTTTCAGTTTTGTTTTTAGTTGTATTTTAAAATAATAATAAAATTGTGACTTCTAACAAAAATAAATAAAACTTTTAAAATAAAATACATACATAAATCTAAAATATATAAAAATGGCCTGAAAAACATTTCCGGACTAAAATTCTACCCACACCATGTTTCAATGTGCCTTTAGTATAACGTGGATTAAGACGTTGGCTTTTCGGTCATCTAACCAGTCTTAATCTATCGGAACCTTTTAAATTAAATTTGGACTCATCGGAGAATCGTATGGAATCACTTTGTGTGGTGGTCAAATTAATGTTTTCCCCTGCAAATCCTAACCTGGCCAGTCTATTTTTCCGTGATATAAAGATCTTTTTTACACTTTTGTATGGTATGCTTTTGGTCCGCCTTCTGCAGCCTGCCTTTGAATCCTTCTGAGGGTAACATTTAATGACAATTGTGTGGCGATGATTCTTAACGACACGAATTGGTATTTTTTTACCAAACGTATAAATTGCCTGGCCATCTCGTTTACTGGTTTTTCGGGAACGTCCACCTTTATGTTCTGTAACCAAAGTACCCGAACAACGAAAACGGCTTATAATTCTTAAGATAACGCTGTGGTGTCAAATTTTGTTGCAATTGTTGTCACTAATTGGCCGTTATTAAACTTAGCTATTATACACTGAATAATTATATCGCGCCATTTGTTAGAGAAGTTACAAGTCACGCCCAGAACAAGTTTGAAGGCGCGGAAAACTATAGGTAAATTTTCGCTATACATGCTTACTTTGGTATTTAAACAAATACTGACATCTTGTGGAAGTAGGTTTTTCTTAATGAAAGTAATGAAGAATATTCAAGATTACGTGCAATAGTTTTGTCGCTGCATCCTGGGTCATTCTAGTAGAAATAGTTATTTATGTATTTTTAAACCACAAGTAACAAACTTTTCCCTTTGTTTTTAATATCTAAAGAGTATTTTCGTTTAAATGTAATAATATTTTCTTTAAAATAGGCATTCGTTTGAATGTTATCGTAAAGTTTACTGATAAGCAGAAGTCCCTGCTTCTAGTTTTTGGAACCAAATTGTACCCAATTGGGCTGGCTTTACAATAGTTGGCAGCTTGTTAAACCTAAGCTAACATGGGTTTCAAAACGATCACAGATACCTACTTACATCAGCTTATTATTTCTAGCTTTTTCTATTAAAAAAAAACATGCACCACACGTTTCAGAATCCATTCTAGGAGTAAATTCCCTTATTAAAATGTGTGGCAACGCCTTTTTATATTTCTCTTTAGAAATAAACTTCAAAAATCCTTATTACAAATAATAAAACGAGAATGAAACTACCTTGTATTTTTTATATCATGGAATTTAGTAGTAGAATGAAAATCTTTCTATTCAGTTTATGAAGTGCGTGGGCAGTAATCAATTCAGTTGAACGACTCAATTCACAATTGAATTGAAACGTGCATGGCCCGCTTAAAAGTTGCACAGTTGGAGTATATAAAATAAAGTGAAAATAAAAGTTTCAAGAAATATATAACATTATCGCAACAACATTTTAAGTAGTTAATAAAAAGAACCGCCATAACCCCTTAAAATCAATTGACGTCTACAAAATTTTTATGACATACGAGTATACTCAATATTCTGAGTGTATTTCATATTAATTATCTGGACGTATCACTCATTCGTATCCCATAAACACCACTTTAATACCACAGTTGGGGCAAAAAGAAATCTTGTTAACAAAATTATCCTTAAATTAAAATGATTGGAAAATAATGTTAAATAAAGTATAGCGTTAAATTTCAAAAAGTTTACCAAACTATGCTGAAAAGCGGCTGCCGCAAATCGCACTGCTGACAATCAAGAACTCCGTTAGTGAGCCGAAGTTTACTGTCCAGCGGAGAACATTGCTTACCACATTATGTCCCTTAAATGATAAGTGAAAGACTTTGCGTTCTATGAATAACTTACGAAGGCTTGATCGAAGGCTATATCGATGACACAGTCACCCACTTTCTCTGATCATGTCTTTAGAAGCCCTAAACAAGAGAACAAACCGTGTACTCGTATATATCAGCGAAGATAATGTCGATGAATGGGGATGAATTTACCAACTACGCTGTTTCGATTTATATGTAAGCACTCATATGTTATCATACATAAATATGTACGAAAATGGAATGCAACTATAAAATGTATTAAAATTTTTTCTTTTGTTGCGTTATTGAAAAATTTATATTTGCAGTGTTTTTTTATCTTTCTGTCACTTATCAGTTAAATAATGTTTTTCAGCCCATAACATCTGAATGTTTTCAATCATAATCAATTATTTTTAGTTTTTTATCATCTGTCAAACCGAATACTCTTTCAACTTTAAAGAAAAAAGACATAAGTACATACATACATATATTTTTCATAAAAGAAATTACAGACAAAGAATCAATAAAATAAAATCAATAAAATATAATTTTTAAAAATGAATCCTGAAGCTGAAGCAGATGATGATAATTTCACTAGAAACCGGTAAAATTTGCTTAAAGTTCTTATAACAACTTCAAATAATTTTTGATTTATTCCATTGAAAGGAAAAATAAGGAGAAACCACCACTGTGGGATTCTTTTCAAGACCCGCCTTCCAAGAGGGCAACAGGATCTGCTGCTAACTGGGCAAAATTAAGTTTTTTCTTAAAACTTTTTAAACTATTTACATATTTGTTGGTTTTCATCACTATTCTTTTAACGGCAGTTGCATCGAAACTTGCATTTATTTTTATGGTGGCTCATATTAAACCAGATACAACAATAAAATACTGCAATTTAATTGGTTGGTAATATTTTTTTTTTTTTGGAAAACTTTTGATGTGGCAATTTTACTTTATTTTCAGATTTAAAAGGTGACTATTACATAACTCTGCCAGTAAGAGAACAAATTGTTTGGTTGTGGTCACTGATATTTGCTTTCTCGGCTCCTGAAGTATTTACTTTGCTTCGTTCCCTGAGGATTTGCATCTTCAAGGATGTTAAATCGCCCACGTGGCCAGAAGTTGTTTTAGTAAGTTTTTGTTCTAGTTTTTATACTTATCCCAAAAAAATATATTATTGCCGCCCATTTTTTTTTTTTTTATCATATAAAGATATCAAGTAATTGATTTAAATTATTAATTGTTGTTACCTAAAGAGGTCGTGTAGCAGCTCTGAGCTAAAGAAGGCATCATTTCAGAGCAGTCAGGCTAGTTATTATCGTTTGATCCTCAGGAGTTCAGCATTTCGCTTACACTAGTTAATTGATTTGTCTGAAAGAGTTGTAAAACAATTACAGTTCTTTCAAGATATGTCTTCGTTATTCCACACAAGCTCAGCATTCCATGCCTTGCTTTAGTATGATTAAATAAACTAATAAAATAAAAATATATTACCTTAAGAAAACAAGAAGACAATGTGTCACATATATTCTGTTTAGATACTTAAAACAAATATATGAAAAGCGTAGAGTGCATAGAAAAATTTATTATTTAACTTTATTTTAACTTTAGATGGACTTTTTACATTTTAGTCAGTATGCGATCATATATATTGCTTTTATTCTATACAAGAGCGTTGACAGATCTAAATCTTCTCTTAGTTTAGTTATTTGGGATAAAATTTTATGGCAAACGTTATTCTGTAAAATATTTATATAATCTTCTTTATCAATTTTTATTCCTTTAGAAATTATTCCAAAAATTAAAAAGAAAACTATAAAAGTACAAAAATTATCTTGATCTTAGTTTATTCCATCCTTTCTTTATACAATTTTCCCTAATAAAGAAAAACAACAGACCTGAAGATTAAGGAATTATTTGAAAAAAAAGTTTAGTTTAGTGTATATATATAGACGTATGTATAATAAAATGAATTTGTCGGTTAAATTTTCTGAACTAAAACTACTTATGCTTACTCGTATTTCAACCACCATATTTTAAAAGGAAAACGTAAAACGATATTGTTACGTTTTTGCCTTTAAAAATGGTTTCCAGATTCTTCAATTGCAAATGAAATAACAACACTCACTCTTGTTTGTTACACAGTTGTTAGATATTTGACAATTATCTACACTTAACACCACTGTGCATTACATCACTACCCAGCAAACACTAAGGTTTGATTTCAAATTGAAAATGATTTGAAATCAAAAGTTTTCTCAAACGACAAGCGTTAGATAAAAAAAGAGTATTCTCAACAAAAAGGGTAAATTATTTTCAAATTGAGAAATTCATTTATTCTCAACTTGGTTTCAAATGTAATTCTCAAGTACTTTTCAAAAGTGGATTGTGATATGGAATACAAATAAAAATTAATTTTTGCTTTACAAATTCATATTTCTTTTGATTTATTTGCGATTTTGGTTATTATTATTTGTTTTATTATTATTATTATTTTTGTCTCAGCCTAGAAATTCTCAAAAGGCTCTAAATCGCACTCAAATCGGACAATCTCATTATTTCTTATTATTTTACTTTTTATTGTACTTTTTTATGCGTTATTAAAATTAATTTTTGCTCCCATTTAATTGCATATTGCTCACAAACAAATAACATTTACTAATTTTTTCCCGAATTCTTAAAATTTTTTGGTAAATGAATTTAAATCGTTGATATTTTTTTCAATAATTGTCGACACATTTGTTTTACGATTAGTAGTTACACTTAAAATAAAATTGATAAAACATTGAGTATCTATTGTTTATGTTCAAATGATTCTTAATTTAAGCTCAAATGGTAAAATCACAACATTGAAAGGCTTACTATACTGACTTAGGACTGTTTCTCTGCCGAACATCTGCCTGTTATTTATATTTCTTTATTACCTTCTGCCATAATCATGAACTTTCTAGTTATTTGCTAATGATAGTTCTAGAATCAAATGTACAAATATACAGCCATGTTCCGAGAACGCGCGCTCTGAAACCGCAATGCGTTTTGAAAAACGCTTAATTGATTTTTAGGTGTTCTGAGGAACGCGCGTTTTACTGGCGTTTAAGAGTTTTTTCCGAAAAAATACAACATGTGTTTTACATACGTATATATGTATGTGATAGTAATAGAAAACGAAAAAAAATTTGACAAAAAATAAAAAAATTTTTCAATTTAGTTTTCTTAATGTAAATGTATAAAATTCTTTAAACTTTTTATTGAAATAAAAAAAAAAACATATTAAATTTTAATAGTGAATAATTTTATTGCCTTTTGCAAGTTCAGTTTTAGCAAATTCAATCAGGTCACTTCAATATATACATGTGAGTTGAAGTCGCCAATTTTAAGCGATTTGCGTTTTCCAGAACACTTATTTGGCGATTTCAAATCGCAAAACAATATTTCTTGCGTTATACGTTTCTCAGAACACCTATTTGGCGTTTTCAAATCGAAAAAGCTAAATTTAAGCGATTTGCGTTTCTCAGAACATGCATGATAATTACCTACGCACACACGCACATGCTTGCGAAACATTAAGAACGCAACCACAACAAATAATAATAAAAACGCCACAACAACAATAAAATCATTGGCAGCTGATTTACTTGGAGTTTTTCATTCTTTAAATCATGTATATTTGCTTATTTGTGTATTATGTTTTTAGTTTTATGTTGTTTGTGTGGATATGCATGTAAATTTATAACAAGCATAGCAATCCCTCGCACATTGGGCTAGATGTAAGAATATTGAAAAAATTAAATGAGGGCTAATAGACTGCATTCCAAACTAGAAAAAAATACCTTAGACTCCTACTGGATTTAGTAATATATTACTAAGCACGCAAATTTTCTTTGTCGTTGTCTGGGGACTGTTTTATTGTTTATTAATACTTGTGTAAACGCCTTGCGGCAAAATCTTGCCTATTATAAACATACTTGCATACACATGTTTACACATAAGTGTACGTGTGAATAAAGATTTGAGTTTTGTGGAAACTTCTGTTTTTAAATAGCAAAAAATTATAAAACTTTCTTTTTAAAATTCA
Source organism: Thecocarcelia acutangulata (assembly GCA_914767995.1). Lineage (NCBI taxonomy): Eukaryota > Metazoa > Arthropoda > Insecta > Diptera > Tachinidae > Thecocarcelia > Thecocarcelia acutangulata. The sequence continues at coordinate 121,253,701 of OU612096.1, read as the reverse complement.
TATAAAAGCTATAAAGAGTTTTATTACAATCCACTGATTTCTGATTTTTATTTTAGGTCACATCATTTGAACTGCTGCATGTGATTGGATTGGGAATATTAATATTTTTCGTTTTCGTTCATTTGGATTCGATTAAGGCGCTGCTTTTATGTAACAGTGTTTGCTTTGTCCCGGCTTTACTAAGTAAGTCTGATTTAAGTTTAATTGACATGATTTACATGCACATGCCGTCATGCACATTGAAATTAATAACGTCGAGGGTGTTTGTCCTTGGAATTATAAATAACATTTGAAAACTTTTAGCGAATTCGAAGCTCTTATATCGCATTGCAGCATGTTTTATACTCGTAGTTGTTTTTACATTGCTACTTTGCTTTTTATGTACGAATGTCTTGTATTTATTATAAACTTTATAACATATTTTAAGTTCTTGTTTTGCTAAAGCAAAAGTTTGTTTAAACATTAAAAAGAAAAAACGATAAAAAACTTCAAATGTTGTTCAAACAAAGCTGAGAAAGATGGCAAAGTAGCGAAAACTGTGTGCCCTACTTAAACAAATCAATATATCCCCATCACTGAAAACATTTTGTCTATTGCAATAAGCTGTTATCGCAACTTAATTCGAGTAATGAATTTTAAAATATATATTTATTTAAAATATATATATTTTAAAATATATGTTCTTCCAAAAAGCAAACAATAAAAACTTTATTTCCTTCACCTATTTATATTTTTACTCTTCTAACTATTTAACCAACAGCCTCGTTTTTAATTTAATATAAATCTGAAATTTTTATTGCAGATATTTTAATGGGAACCCAGAACCATTGGAGATCCATAGCTGTATATTCCATCAGTATTTTGGCGTTGATGGCACAAGGATCAGCGTTTGTGTTGTGGCCGGCCATAAACGATTCACTGGAAGTGCAAATATTGGTTATTCCATTAATTTTAATATCGTTTCGTTGGTGGGAAAACTACATCAATTCATATTCGAGTATAGGTTTGTAGACCAACAAAGTGTTATAAGAGCATGTGTAAGTAAATATGTATGTATGTATGTGTGTATGTATGCATATGTGTATTTTTCTACAACAAAATGTACCTCTATTTGCATCAATACACCCAGAGAAAAAACCAGCAAATAATTTTTTTATCATAATAAAAAAGTGTTTTCTGCAAAATAAAAAAAAAAAATTGAAATTCTATTGAAAACAAAAATGTGCTCCTAAAGGAATATAAGACTGTATAAAAAAAACGCAGCAACAATAATTTAGTAGCAAAGCAATGCAACAAATTTACAAGATTCAAATGTTTTTTTCGTGGATACAACAACATATTTTGATTTATAGTTTAGAGATTTACGTAAACGAAGGCAAGATTATGCATCCCACATCTGAAACTTCTTCTGTCATTTCTTCCGAAATATACTTGTAATCAAGGCAGCTTAACTTTGAAAAGTTATATCATGTTCAGAATGTAATATGAAACACTGGGTTCGCTGTCTGAACCACTATTCAGTAACTTGGGGTTCATACGGCTGTTTTTTGGCTCACACTGTTGTTTACATATTTTGTAATTCGTTTTTCCATTTTTTTTTTTTATAAATCTTTGTGTAAGTATCCAATTTTTATATGTTTCATGGGTTTCTTTTGATTCTATACACATTATGCTAGGAACACAACTGCGACGAACGACGAACTTTGCCCATCGCGTCGAGTTCGCCGACAAATATTCGCTGTATAAATTCGTCGTGTGAAGCACAATATCAACGAACATTGCAAGGTGAATTCATTACTAGGTGAACTTAACAGCACAGGTGATTATTTTTTGCTTCTCGCGTTTTTTCCAATTAGACTGACAAATTTTTTTTCTTTTGTTTACAAACTCTTTCGCGCCATTTTAATCTGTAGATTTTTTTGTATGATTTATTGCAGTTTCAAGAAATTTTTGTGAATTTAAAAGTGAATAACTATTATTACCTGTGATTTTTATTACAAACAATTGTAAAAGTTTATATTTAACGTTTTTATAAAATTTTTCCCCAGCTGAACAATCTTTGGCGAATTTAGATTTTGACATTCACGATATGTTTTACAATAACAAAATACAATAACAAAAAGTACTGAATTCGCCTTTCCGCTTGCATTCACCTGTATAAATTCGCCTTGGAACATTGTTTACATTCCATGCATGATACAAAAAACAAGGTAGCCGCTTCGCTACAACAATACAACAATAAGAAAAACAACAGGTATTTTGTTTGTGTAAAAAGGCGAATTCACACTTAAGCTGTCAAAAGTAGTTGATAAAGAACATGCACAAAAATTTAAGTGGCGCCGAAACAGGTAAACAAAACTTGACAGAGAAAGTGCCGCCATATTAACCGAATTCGCCTGAATTCACCGATGCATCCACCTAATAATTAATTCGCCTTGCATTCCATGCAAAGAAAAAAAATTAATATAAATACTAAGGTGGCCATATTAAAAGTAAACCCATATAAATCCCATCCGAAAGAGGGATTTTTGAACATATTATCTCAGATACTTTATATTTTGAGAACATCTTCATACATATTTTACTACACGGATCAATATAAATCATGAAAAGTATTATGTCCTGAAAAATACTTTTTTTATGTAAGAAACCTGGTCACCTGATACTGCTTTATTCGTCTTTCGCTGAGTATGACGAATTTCGACCAACACCATGATTGTGTGCATTTTCATATACACCAATGTGTTTTATTTTTGGCGACGAATATTCGCGACCAAATATTCGTCGTTCGTCGCAGTTGTGTTTCTAGCATTAATTATCTATTTTTTCTTTGTTTACATTTCTTTAACAGCTAGTTCAGATAAACTAGCGATAGTTTAATATCAAATTTGGAGATGATAGCAGTTTTTGTATGGTTCGCAACAAGATTCAAAATGAACCAAGTTCGTTCGCTCATAAAATTTTGCATGACGAATCATGATTGTTCAAGCAAGATTGGGCCGCGAACCACGAATGAGGGAGCGAAACTCGATATAAGCATTCGTGTGAACATGCTATTAACAAAATGTGAAATTACTTTCATGTCTAAAAAAATTCGCAAAATTCGCGCTTTCCCAAACTCAATTACAACAACCTATGATGTACACAGGGATGCCAGTCTCGTAAAAGGTTAGAAACCCACAAAAATATATACAGCTCTTTAAAATATCAAAAGCGATACTCGTAATTAAAAATCGATGTGTGGGTTTTTACAATATATATTGTTTTCTAAAATACCGAAATATTGATTCCATCTCTATTTCAAACACTAGGCTCTTTCAACATCTTCACGGAACGCGTGGAAGATGTTGAAAATGTGAAACTCTGTTTACATCGCTCCCATCTAACATCTACTATCAATCAAAAATATTATTATTTAAATTTTCAAACAATTTAACAAAAGCAGGAAAAATTGTTTCGCAAAAAATTATTTTGAAAGACAAAAGAGGATTAATTATAAAATATACAAACATATGTATGTCTATAAACAAAATGTAGGACACATAAAAAAATTTGGCAAAGACGGAAAAAAAGTATTTCAGAAAAAAAATTAAGGAAGAAAATACACACACAAACAATTGACACATGATAATTAAATTATGATTTTTTGTTAATTTTTTTCAAAACAAATGACGTTTTTTCAGTGATGCCACAAGAATAATCGACATTATTGCCACTTTTCTAGTGGTGACACTGAAATAATCGAAAAATGTTGAATGGAATAAAATGAGATAGGAACATTTTATAGAGATGTTGAAAAATGTTGACTTTTAGTACAATGTAGTTCTTATGGGAAGATGTTATCATCTTCGAAAACTGATGGTAGATGTTGTTGTTCAGTCGAAAAAGCCTATTACAGAAATTAAATTAAAAAAAGTTGTTTTTCTGTCTATAACAACATTATTAACGTGGGCGATAAAGACGCCACTAAATTCTTTTCATTTTTACAACCATATTTTTAGCATAAAATACACTTCACTTTGAAATTTTCCATGCCGATAAACCTGCTGTTAAGTTATCAGTAACCTTTCAGGTTAGCTTGTTAGCTTGTGATAATAATAAAAAATTATCTGAAAGATAAAATCTTAATTTTAACTACTTATCAGTTGTACATACTTGTACATACATATATCATGGGTCAATTAACCCTTGTTAGTTCTATATGCTCAATTTATCTTAGCAAACTACTGACGTAGAGCAGAATTAGAGCATAAAGATCATTCTTCAAATCATATTAAAAAAAATTATTGTATAAAAATATTTATGTGCTGTACAAATGTTTATATGGAAATCACTCAAAAAATTTAGTAACTCAAAAAATTTATGTGCTGTTCATAGAATACAGACAAGCAACCCGTCCACCAAAATTTGTATGAAAGTTACTAAATTTTTTGAGTAATTTCCATACAAATTTTTCAGTCAACACGCTCGTCTGTGTTCTATGAACAGCACATTAGTAACTTTCATACAAATTTCCTAAACGAGGTGCTCGTCTGTGTTGTATAAACAGCACGTTAGTAACTTTCATGCAATTTTTCTAGTTGTTGTTTGTGTTCTATGAACATCACATTAAATTAAATTTGTAAAATATTTTATACAAATACAAACATATAATTATTTTTCTTTAACATATTTTCTTACATCGTTTTCTTCTGACTAACTTTTATTATTATTTTGTTTTTTTTTTCAGCCAACTTGATAAAAATGGTACGGCGTAGCAAGTCTCGATATCGCACATATTTGTATTTATCGCCAATAAAAGTGCTTGTGTTTGCTTTAATTGCATTTTGCTTTCATGGTCAACCCGTAGAGGAATATTTTTCAATGTTTACCGAAGCATGGAATCCACATGAAATTTTAGTTAAAAGGGTAACGTACACAAACTAATAGCAAATACTTGTACAAAAAACTTATGGTGCAGCTATCCAAACCAACTAATGGATGGATGCATGCACGATGATGGTGAAGAAAATCTCCTACACAAGAGGCATCACAAAAGGAGTATCGATTCATTTTTATCAAATTGCCAAACTAAAGAATTACAAAAGCTATGATTTGAAACAGTTTTCATACGAGTATATAAGAAAAAATATTTGCAAATGAATAAAGTTGAAACCTTTTATAACATTTCAACTAAAGCAGTCATGTTTCGGTATTTCTTATGTACATGCTACAGCAAATATCATGAGTGTGTGTGAATGTATATAATTACATACATAAATATGTATGAGAATATTAGAAAATATGACTACCATAAGATAGATGCCACGACGTGCTAATCTGGCAATGGACCAATTCCATTTCATAGCTCACCCGTGTCCCCATGTGGCTTACAATGGTCGAACAGGTGGCAACTTTTTTCGATATGCTTATAGTCTTAAGAAAAACCCCTTTACTGGACTGCTCGCTTTATATAATTCCTCTTGTATGTAATTCCCCAGGCAGTCAGTGAAAAACTAGGCTTTGTAAGTTGGTGGCCCGAATAATGTATAAAGAACATCAGACCTTCACTAAATTACCTATCTTACCTTTACTTTTTACGGCACTTTACATTAAAAGTATTACAAGCCACTTGCTCCTCGGGAGCTGTAATCAGTTGCCCCGAAAGTCATAGAGAATACTAATAACCCTCCCAATGAGTTTATGTCTAAAACACAACCAGAACGTTTTGGCCAAAATACGCGTTGATTAAACGACCAGCACCAGGATGATCTGCAGAAGAGAAACTCCTATTGATAAGTTGTTCGCCGTTCTGGCAATTGCCTCTTGGTGAGGGTTTCAGTAGTCGGAACACAATCTAAGTCATGCTGGGACTTCTTAGAATTTTATTTGCTACAACATACGAGGAACAGCTGACCCTCTACGCCAGAGAAAGCAAAGAGCCCAAGTTAGAGCTGTGCCACGACAAAGTCTTCTATCTGGGGGGTCTTAATAGCATAGCGAGATTTTCAAATCTGGATCTTTTCTGGGTATAAGGATATATTGAGATGCCTGGTAAAATAGTAGTGAATGAATTAGTAAAAACACAGCACAGCAAGAAGTATAGGCAGAATAGTAGAGATCCCGCATAAAAGCTGTAAAGACCAGATACGGCATGAACTTTTAGGGAATGCATAGGATAGATAAATAGTTAGGTTACCTATCGAATATCGAAGCTAACATGGCACAGTTATGATAATAAGAGGGCTATTATCTTGAGACAGTCGGTTGCATATTCTATTGGCTGTCCTGACAAGATACTGTCACAAGGGTATACACGCAGAAAAGCTGTAGGAATGGAGAAAAGGAAGAGGATATTAAATACGTCTGTCGTTTAGCTCTTTCTTATATAAGGACGTTGTAAGAATCTAGGCAGATCAATATTGCATGGATTGGAAATATCGGAATACTTTAAAGGAGGATTTGACACTTTCATCCTACTCTCATTTTAGTTCAGATCTGGGCCGTTGGCTAATATGGAGATATGCTAAGAAGCATATCATCTTTAGGTAATACAGTGGGATTAAATTGGATCCAGGTTAGCTGACTTTATTCAGAAGCATTCCAACGTGATAGATGCCAAAATGCTTTGCCCTGTATAATTTAATTCTATTATTAACTTCCCACCAACTGTGATAAATGGCAAGTTGAGACGTGTTTTAAAGGTGTTTACTTCTGCAGTTCAAAACTATTTGCCAACGATTGCCAGAAAAAGTTTGTTATTTGGTTCTGGGTTTTCTTTTTTTTTAAATTCTATTGTACTGCTGAAAATTTTATTAAAGCCTTATTTGATAAATTATTAAAATTATTTGATGATATATTCAAATTATTCTTAAAATATATTTGATAATGTCCTCTTTCCTCGTTAGCAGATAATTTATTTTCTTTTAAATCGACTGTTTAATTAAAGTTAAACATTTATGTACTTTTTATGCTAAAACTTTTCACTCTTTCGAAATTTATTTGTTTCGCTTAATTAAACAAAAATTATCCATTTTGCAGACATCACCATTAAATTCTACCCCAACGTTATCAACATCATTCGCCACCTCAATGCCATTAACCACAACAACAGCAACAACAACAACAACAGCAACAACAACAACAGCGAAAACAGCAACGAACAACTTTTTCATACAATCAAACCCAAATGCTCCTCTTTACGTGCTGCTCGTGCAAATATCATCATCATATTTATGTTACATTTTTGGAAAATTTGCATGTAAAATAAAAATTCAGGAGTTTAGTTTCGCTTTGCCTTTAAACCTGGCCACTCCTCTTGCTGTGACTGCCGCAGTCACTGTGTCATGGCTGCGTCAAACAGATGCATGTTTACTTTATGATTACACACCAAATTATCTGTCCTTTAAAGCAGCAGCCGGGCTAAGCGATGATGTGTGGAGTTTTTTAAACGAGGTCAGTAGAGATTATCTTTGGATTTGGCTGTTGTGGTGGCTGTCACAGTTGTGGATTACAAATCATATTTGGCATCCAAAGAATGACAAGAATTTGCCCACTGAAAAACTGTTTGTCTGTCCCTGGTATTGTGGCTTTCTAGTTGAGCAGTGCATTACACTGAACAGACGCATTGTGGATTGGAATGATGAATACCTGTCGATTAAGGTGAGTTTGTTCGTTGGTGCAGAGCCATTTATAACAATAAGTTAAGTTTGCTTAATTACTTTTGTGTATCTTCCATGAATTATAAATAGCACTAGGAAAAGTTCGCTTTAAAGGGAAAACTGTTGTTACAGTTTTTGTTATATATCCACTATATCTCAAAAACGAAAGGTCTATAAGATTTGCCCCAGGAAACCGTCCTATTAAATATTTTATTATGATTTTGTGATACAAGTGAAGGCAGATTGTGAAATAAGATATGTTGGGCATTGAGTCAAAATGGGGATCTCATTCTGTGTGAGAACCTTATTGTCTGACGGATCTCTATGCTACAAGGTGGTAGTTAAGTGTATTGAAGGCTTGGGCGCATATATGTATAATAGATATTTAAATATAACATCAGGGAAATAATTGCGAATCACTGACTTTAGATGTACATTCCTTGTCGACTGAATACCAGATCCCTTGATGTGGTATGTTTCTAGGTCAGATAAAAAGATATGAACACTGAACTTCTCTCCCTCTCTCTGATCACTGTCCTATGTCCCAGCCGGAAGTTTGGATAATCACCGAAACTATTGAGACACGGTCACTCAAACAAATGTCAGAAGCGCGATTTGCGATTTCAGCTAAACATATTCAATCACAAACAGAATGAAATTGTACGAACAATAACTCCATATATGGCAAACGGTATATCATATCTGTACCGTATGTGTTAACTATAATAGAACATGCATTAGTTAAGAGCATCGTAGAATACAAGCTTAGGTAGTTCCTGAGCAGAAAACCTAGACCTATGAGAGCCCAATATGCACTGTTTAAAAGTGAATAATTGGGATTCATCATTATGATTCCGGGTTAACTCAAACTAAGATTAAACAAAAAAGTTGTTTAATACAAGCAACCCCGAACTAAATAGTCTAAAGTCACAAAGGGAATGACCTTCAGGACCCAAGTGAGCTGAAGTATCCAGGTACTCTTTGGAGAATCCAGCGGCCTGCCAACCTAAATAGCATAAATAGAATATTGGAAATAGTCAAATGATACTCAAGCATACCACACATGGTTCACATCTGCACCGGTGATGGGACTTATAATTTTTGAGTACTATTTATCTCTTTTCATTGCTAATGGTTGCCATATTTTCACTTCAGCATCTAATCCGATCGTGTGTTCCTAATACTTTAATATGATTTTTGCCCGAAATCGATTTTATCTTAGGCAGGCTGAGGAACTTAAAAAATCACTAAATTGTCCAGATCAAACTATTCTATTAAAATCAAAATAAGAAGGAGAAAAACTTATATGATGTTCATAGAACACAGGCAAGTAACTCGTCCAGAAAATTTTTATAAAAGTTACTCAATAGCTCTATTCACAATCTTGGGCATTTGAGATTGCAAATTTCTGCAATTGCAAGTGACATTTTTAGGTATATTATTTTAGTGTTAAGTTAAAATATACTCCAATATTTTGCAAATGCAATGATGCAAGGCCATTTGCACAAGATTGTGAATAGGGCTAATGTGTTGAGTAATTTCCACAGAAATTTTGTGTACGAGTCACTGACCTGAGTTCTATGGACACCACATTAGTCATGAGAAAGAGGGAGACAGAATAAAGTGGAGAGCTTAGAATAATACATTTGAGACATATAAATTTTTTCTAAGATTCACGTACAGTTTGCCAAAATAAAATTACTGAAGGTACGTTCACATGGTAGCACAAGTCTGTCAAATATTTGTGTACGATCAAGCATATCTTACTGTGTAAAAGCTAAATGTCTTCAGCGAGAGAAAATCCCGAAGGCAAGATTTGACTAGGCGGGTGGGTAAATCACTTTCGCTCTCTTTTTTAAGTACAGAGAGAATTTTGTAATATTTTGTTCTCACAAAATCTAAATCTTGTTTATCATGTAAGCATGTTCAAAATCTTCTAACAGAGGTGTAAAAATTGTTCTAGCTGCCGAAATTCGTAGCCTAGAACTTAATCTGTTGACATAAAACCGATGCTTTTATACAGCACTATCGTTGCAACTTTAAGTGTAGTAAGTAATTCCCATATCTGGCTTAAATTATTGGTTTAAAAGTTTACATCACTTCAGTCGTTCTCTTGCTATCTTATTTTGTTGTTATTACAGAAAGACGCCAATATTGTGGCCAATGGGGATGCGGTAATAACAGATATTTTGGAAACAGACAAAATCCCACAGCTTATTATTTGCGCAACAATGTGGCACGAAACACAAGAGGAAATGATGGAATTCTTAAAATCCATTGTACGCCTCGATGAGGATCAATGTGCAAGACGCATGGCGAGAATACATATCAATGATGGAAAGCCGGATGATGAATACTACGAATTGGAAAGTAAGTTTTATATATTGTTGTTCTGTATGGAAAAATTATATTTAATAGTATTAATTAATGTACAGTTTCATCGTAAAGTATATATACTTACAATCGTATTTGAATTAAATTTGAGAGCACTTTATACGTGTCATTAGATATGACACTCATTCTGGTTACAAATTTTGGACTTTTATATTTTACTTGGGAATATTCTTCGTAGAATAATATCCCCCCTACGATTTTTTGTAGACTTTCACAAAAGGCATTATAAGTACTATGCTCTTCAACAAAGTGGGATCTAAGTGGGCCCAAGTGTGTCGGCTATTCAATGTCTGGCAGCCTGTTAAACCTATCCTAAACGTAACTACGGTCTTTGGGTATAGTTCTATCCGGTGGTACTTTTGCCCGCGCCTTTTGACTAAATGTAAATTTTAATATAAAATTTTACTTAAAAACTTTTGTTTTAAGTAAAATTTTATATTAAAATTTACATTTAGTCAAAAGGTTTTTGAGGTTAAGTTGCCCTTAGACTGCCTGCACAAAGTTTCTTTTCAGCGTTTTAGTATGCATTTAAAAATATTTTCATATAAAATGCAAAAGTGTGTGTGCGCTTTAAACCCCAACTGTAAGTACATAAATTTTATCCTGCCATGTGTCATCCATTGTTTTAACGGAATTAACGAGGTTTACCTTTCGTTTTGGTTCTTGTTTTTTTGTATTGCGATTAAAAGAATGGTTTCACTTTAACATTATCTGCTGCACAAAAGGATATTATTTGATGGCCGTTTATTCGTTACAAAACAAAATTTTAAATATTATTCCAAACGTAGCAAAAATGAACACGGTTTGGCGACGATTTTTTATATCATTTTTTTTCTGGCCAGCAACCAAATAAAAAGAATTTATACATATGTAGATTTTGCGGCAAGGAAGAAAAGTTAATGGAACACTTGATAACTTACTGTGAGGCTTTGGCACACAAAAGATACAAGCTGCTGCAGGTCTATACATTGGATGCTTTTGAGGTTACAAAAATTGTTGCCTACGAATGGAAATACAAAGCGTGGAAAGAAAAAACTATTGAGATTCAGTTAATTCACACTGGTTACTTTGTGGTCGGTTGCTACAAAAAATCTGTTCCTTTTTTCTATGTGTGGCTTGTGTGGGAATTAGGTCACAAAATGAAACTAGTGTTTTTAAAAGCCTTTCATATTTTATTTACCTCAAACAGACTCTCAATGTGAGAAATGAATTTCCAGCAAATTGAATTACCACAGGTGCATGAACTATCTGGTTATTCCATTGTGTCTTGAACTAATAGGGTTACTGACTATAATTGAAAATAGCAATATCAGCAAGGAAGTATAGACCCAAAAATCAATTTCTTAGTAAACAATAATAAATTCATATTTTCCCTGTTTTTATTTCTTTATGGTCATAAACAAAATGGTAAACCATAAAATCTGCATATAACAAATGGCGGCAGTTATACATACATACTCGTACTACATACATGTATGCTTACACATGCACTTCTATATAGTTATAACGCAAATTAATGAGATATGAAAGCCATATGTTGGCAATGCCTTCAAGCCCTTTTTAATAGTATACTAAGTTTCCATATAAGTGTTTTCCTCAAAAACACGTGTTTTACGCAAAACATGTGGAAATTAACAGGTTTTAATATACATTTTTGAAAAATGCGAAACACCTCAAGCTACGTGTTTTGGAGCAAAACACTTCTGAATGATAAAAAATAAAATATTGTACTATTCCTCCAATGTGATTGAAAAACTCCAAAAAATTGATGTTAATTTGCCATTAAACAAATGAAGAAAACAATTAGAAGATTTATTTTCTATACATGAGTTTATAATCCAAATAAGCATTTAAGGCCGTGTCAGATAAAACTTTGACGTCTAAGATAAAATATACATACTTATATGAAACTTGTCACATAAAGTACTTTTAACGCAACGTGAAGTGAAAACTTCGGCAACTATCATCTTTCCACGTGTTGAAGTTTTTTTAATAGCTCCAAAGCTGTATGCTCTAAGAAAACAATTAGAACCAATTTCAGTAGTTCGTCCAATAATATTTCTAACTTCTATTATCATAAGAAATTATTAAATATAAAAATTATCAACCATTTTTTAGATAAATAAACAAATCGTGAGCGTTGCCAAAGTTTTTATTGCGATATACATCTTTTGCTTTGCGCTTTTCTGTTAAAATTTTAAACGCCACGCAAAGCGGCAAAGTTTTATCTGACATGGCCTTTACAGAAAAACAATAACTTATGTACCATGGCAGTTGGGGCTAAAAATAGTTATGTATGTGTGTATATAAGAAATTTGCCCACACTAAATATTAAACAGATCTAATGCAAGAAAATTGGCATCTCCGGTTAATCGCATGACTGCCTTCCAGCTCAAAACACAACAAATAAATTCAACAAAACAACAGAAAATGTTTTAAATGCAATTATCAGACTCGCAACAGCCTTTCTTTTTGCAATTCATACCTTTTTTTAAGGACCAGATGTGTTGCTTTACCATTCACGTTGCAATGAAATTATCAGCCCTGTTCCGAGAACGCGCGTTTTGAAACCGCAAAGCGTTCTGAAAAAAGCCTAATTGAGTTATAGGTGTTCTGAGGAACGCGCGTTTTACTGGCGTTTAGGAGTTTTTTCCGAAAAAATACAACATGTGTTTTACATACGTATATATGTATGTGGTAGTAACATAAAACGAAGAATAAATTGACAACAAATAGAAAATTTTTTCAATTTACTTTTCTTAATGAAAATGTGTAAAATTCTTTAAACTTTTTATTGAAATAAAAAGAAAACATATTAAATTTTAATTGTGAATAATTTTATTGCCTTTTGCAAGTTCAGTTTTAGCAAATTCAGTTCATCAGTTCACTTCAATATATACATGCGAGTTGAAGTCGCCAATTTTAAGCGATATGCGTTTTCCAGAACACCTATTTGGCGATTTCAAAACGCAAAACTATATTTCTTGCGTTATACGTTTCTCAGAACACCTATTTGGCGTTTTGAAATCGAAAACGCTAAATTTAAGCGATTTGCGTTTCTCAGAACATGCATGTATTACTTATTTTTCTTTGCAACTCAAAGAACCACATGACCTTTCCTACGTTAGTTCACTATGTCTCTTAAAATATTTATTCCATCTATCAGCCATGGTCTGAGATACACGCGTTTTGAAACCGCAAAGCGTTCTGAAAAACGCTTAATTGATTTTTAGGTGTTCTAAGGAACGCGCCTTTCGGAGATTTTTCCGAAAAAATACAACATGTGTTTTACATGCGTATATATTGTATGTGTGAGTTATATAAAAGGTGTGTTTCGTTACTTTCCGGGCAAGTTTCGTGCAAAAGTGCAAAAGAGAGCATGCATAAGTTTCTCTCAAATACAGATAAAATTTACCTAAAGTACGGGAACGCAAAGAGCTAAATTTCTAGCCCAAAAAGAAACATATCGCTCTTTTATTGCAACATAGTCATAACGCAAAAAAAGCTTGTTTCGAGAAAAACACATTTCAAATTTTTAGTTTCCATACAAGTCTTAGAAATGTTTTTTTTTTTAGAAAATATCTCCTAAAGGAAACAGTTTAAAAGCAGTTTTAATAATTTTTTGGCACAACAATTCTGCATTATTAGCTCGAAAAGCTCATTTTTTGAGATGTGACTATGTTGCAATAAAGGAGCGATATGCTGTGTTTTGATGTGGCAACAAAAATTGGCATTTACTTTTACAAAAAAATACTGTGATATTTTACACCTTTGGGCTTTTAAAGTATTTTGCACATTCCCTTTTATTTAATGTTTATATAAAAACACTCAAATGATTTGTATACGAGTTGATTCAAATGAACTTTGTTATTCTGTATTTTTTGAACAGCTGATTGCTTAACTACTTGCCTAAACTAGCCCCAAGAAAAAGTGCGGGCTGTTTTGTGCAAGAAGAGGAAGCATAGTATTCGCTCAATAGCGCTCTCATTTGCCCAATTTAAAAGTACGGGAATGCTTTTCGTGCAAATTGGGAACCCGCGGGATTCCAAAGTAGATTAAAGAAACACACCTAAAATGAAAAAAAATTTGACAACAAATAGAAAATTTTTTCAGTTTAGTTTTTTTAATTGATCTTTCATCTGTTTATTGAAATAAAAATCCAACATTAAATTTTAATTGTGAATAATTTTATTGCCTTTTGCAAGTTCAGTTTTAGCAAATTCAATCAGTTCACTACAATATACACAAGCGAGTTGAAGTCGTCAATTTTAAGCGATAGGCGTTTTCCATAACACCTATTTGGCGATTTCAAATCGCAAAATCATACTTGACTGTTTAGCAAAACCCTTAAATAAAGATACTAAATCGCTAGTGACGAACAGCTAAAATAGTAACACTATTTAATAACAACAACGGCTTACGACGGAGCAAATTTTTATAGCCGAATATGGCTTGTGGAGCGAAATTCGTCATTCGTCCCAATTGTATTCCTATACATAACGACTATTTAACCTCTAGCTAAATTCGCGATTAAAATTTTTATTTTGAAAAATTAAATAATTTCAAATGTAGATAATAAAGTCAATACGTGTATATCTAAGTAAATTATTTTAGGCAAATGAGCAAATAATTAAATTTCAATAACGAAAATATCCTGCTTTGAGATACTTGTTACTCCTTGTTGAAACCACATTGAAAAAGTGCTTTGGCATATTTTTCACAAAATGTAATTTTATCTAGAAAATATTTTCTTCTACATTATACTATTGAGTCGTCACTACTTAAATGAGATAAAAGAAAGCATGTAATAATTACTGTTTGCATTTTTCTGTTGACGATACACATTCATTAGTATCTAGTTACTCGTATTTTCTTTTTATCACATTTTTTACTTCATAAAACTGAATTGTTACAGATTTTCCGTCCTTGTAAATAATTGAAATTCTTGTGATTTTACGTTTTGTTTCTTTGTTTTTAATTCTTCTTTTGTTCTGTTTGAGAGTAGTGCGAGTGAGTAAATATGTATGTGGGGTTTTTACAGTTTTCCAATGTTTGTTTAAAAGCTGAAACTTCGTTTCACATTAATTTGGATTCTATTAAAGCGAGCATTCTTTGCTTGTGGGTACCAGCAGCACATACACATACTCGTATATCTACATACATATAAATTAACGTAAAGAAATGGTGTTTTATGGACACATGAATAAGTTTTAAAATAAATGTGAAGAATTTTCATTCATGTGTTCATACACTGTGGTTCATCAGGCTAGAGCCAATAAACAACTCGATCATATATGCCCGGCCAACCATGCAGTATTGATCTGTCCAGATACAATGCTTTTATAGAAGAAAGAAATGGATAACGGCAAAAGAGGGCGTTCGACGTTCTCTTCATCCTCTTTATCTCTGCAACTTCTACAGAAGTAATTATGTGGAATACTTAATGTTCTCGCATGTATACCTATGTGACTGCGCCCACAGCCACTACAATACACAAACACCCCTGTAGTATATCCCTCAAGATAATTATATTATATAACATAACTGGGCCATGTTAGCTTCGATACTAGTTAGGTAACTTCATTAGACCATCTGTCCTGTGCAGTTCCTAACACGCTATGACTAGTGTTTACATCTTTTATATGGCATCCTTACCATCTCGTCTATATCACCATGGATACCGGCTTTTGCCAGTTCGTGTGATATAATATTATCAGGAATCTGACTAATAACTCTCGTAGTTTATGCCTGGGCGTATTCCTAAATCGAACTCTCCATTTCTGGGGCATAGAGTTTTAGGAGTTCCACATTAGTTTTAGCGAATAAAACTAGCAAGTCTCAACATGAGTTAGACTATATTAGGACTTCCAAAAATCCCCACCAAGAGTTAATTGGCAGTACGGAGATCTGCACGTTCCCAGGGGGTTCTTTCTTGCGGACTATCGTGGTTGAGTTACATGCAGTTTGGCTGAAACTTTCTAGTTATGGGTTAAAACAAAAAGTGCAGCAAGTGTTATTAGCATTCACTAATAATTATAGTGTAAGGCCAATTATCGAGGAAATAATATCAGTCTACGAGGTTCTGTTGTCTGGCAACATATACCTATAATATAGGGAACTAGAACTGAAAGAAAGACTAGAGATTTGGCTAAAGGCTGATGTGGCTGACTGTCTGAGGAATTGCGTAAAGGAGAGATTAAAAGGCTTGAGCTCTTTAGCGAGCGATTTGTTTATATGATAAAAACAAATTGCCACCAGTATAAGCCTTGCAAACCATATCGAGGCGCTGTTATGCCGTGTTCACCCCATGGAACGGGTTCACCGTCAGATAAGGCTGTCAAGGCAGCTACTGGCGAAATGAATTAACACATTTATGTGCTTTTATAACACTTTTATAATGGGTTCTTGTCTTGGCTAAATGGTCCCACAGTCATTTCCGCTTAGGTCTATCCCGCCTAAGACCAAAAAATCATAGACCCATGATAGCGTTTCCACCAATCTTTATACCACTAACTTTCTTAGCACAGAAACAAGTCATGTCAATTCTTCTGCTATCTCGATTATATGTTCAAACTTAGCTTAACCTTCTCATACTCTTCTAAAAGCTTTTTTTCTTGACTTTACAACACTCATAATTTCTGGATTAGTAGTAAACTAATTCACTGGTTTTATTCTGGTGAAGCACAGTGTATGTACTGGTACGTTTTCTTTTGTTTATTTGGAATGTCATATAATTCATTACCAAATACTTAAGTTTTTATTTTGAGTAATAAATTTTATGTAAGTCGTTAATCCAATTGTAATAAAATACTGCTGTTTACATACATGCACTCTGCACAGCAGTTAAACTTTAGCCAGGAGCACCAGCAGTGAGTGGTGTGTTATACGATTGCAACAAAAAATAACATAATGATGTGGAGCGAACCAAAACTGTTATAAATAAATGTCTTATATATGATCTTTTTCAAATGTATATCTATTGACGCTGTTGCCATTTGACAATCACTCAAATTCAGTTTTTAAGTAAATATGTAAGTAGTTTAATTCTATGTGATAGAACTTCAAATGTATTTTTATTTCTATTTTATTACTTTTAAAATGTGATTTCTAATTCATAACATAATCAATTGAACGCCGTTTTTAACAAAAACAACAGGTGTCTTGTTTGCGACATAAAATTTATTTTTGCAGTTTTTATTTTGGCAGGAGTAACTTCTGAAGAACGTGAGTCATGTGGGCTCTTGCATGTATATAATATAAATGTACTTTCAATATGAGATTCAAAAATGTTTATGATCTTATTTATATCTTATCGAAATTATTGCTTTGGCAACACTTGTCAAATATAAATATGTTTTAAAATAAACCTTATTTTTCGTTTAAGTACTTTCCTTGCATAAGAATTTACCTAAACTAAAATCGTCTGTCACCTCCGGGAATTAGTGATCCGTTTCGGTCTCAGGTGTGGAACCCATTGTTCTGCCAGAACCATAAAGTAACCAGCACACAGTAAATTAACTTTATTTGTTATTAACTATTAACAATGTTCCGGCTTGAAGCCGGATGGGTATTGTGCTTGCTAATCTATGCGGTATGCTGTCAAAATGTATTAATAAATATGTATGAAACATTCATGAATAAATGTTGCAAAAGTTGTACTGTGTTTTCACATGGAAAAACACATAAAATGTATCTGGCAACATTTTATGAAAGCTGTGAAATAATCCTGCATTAAGACACGAGAGAAATCTCATGCGACTGCTGAATATGAGTATTAGCAACAAAAATTTGTTTGAAACACTCGAATCTCTTGCAATTTTCTTTTCGGTATATACTCGTACAAGCGAGTGAGAGAGTTCCTTTTAAATTTGTCGTCAGCGCGTGAGCTTCAAACAATTTATTTCCTTCCCATATTTTGTTTCTATTTTAAATTTATCATCTCTTTATAAATTTGAGTTGCCGTGTTTTTCACACAATAATATTTCTGGGGAATAGTTGACTTTAATTTTTATTATGTTTATTTTACTGTTATTAATGCTTTAAATTGTTTAAATATATTTAATATATTTCCCGTATAAATTTTAATAAATTCACATAAAATTTAACCAACAAATTAGCTAAAACTTAAGTTTTAATTTTGTAATGATGCAGTTAACAGTAACACTGTTTGTTTGACATTTGATTGCATGGAAGTGGCAAAAAACGCAACTGAGTCAACATTTGTTTTGTCAATTTTCTAGCGTGATGGCAGGAAACTTTAAGATTGATTTTTGTAATAAACGTGGGCTGAAAGCGAACTTCTTCGCTGTTTACGCCCACACTCGTCTCCATCGGCCGGATATTTTCGCCTTATGTGAATCCCAGGTATCTGAGAAAGCTGATCTATAGGATTTTCATATACCTGGGTATCAACTTCTATCCCAATTTAATTTCCATCGGGGCCTTGTAATTTGCGTTCGCGACAGTAATTTTACAGAAACAGCTTATAATGGGTGATTTTATAAGAACTATCGGAAATTAAAAAAAAAAAACACATAAAATTCAGAAAAATGCATGCAATATTTATTTGGATCGATAGTTGGGTCGATATAATTTAATGTTTGAAGATTATTTTTTTTTTTTTTTTTTATTTATTTATTTATTAGTTATCTAGCACAACAAGATGAAGACATCTTATAAATGACAGTGCTAGTGATCTATTATTAACATGTCATTAAATAAATAATCTCAGTATTAAGGAAGACAAATAGTTAACAATTAATAGTGACATGATATTTAGAATGCAAAACTTTTGAACAATATTTTTATGTCTACTAAAAATAAAAATTCAACTAAGGAATTTAGAAAGCTCCTTCTTAAACGAGTTTGCGCTGCCAAGTTTTTGAATTGAGTTTGGCAAAGAGTTCCAAAGACTGGTTGCATAAATGAAAAATTGTCGTTTAGATATCAAACACTTGTATTTTCGCTGGATTATATTTCTACCACGTAGAGATCTTCCAAAAACTATTCTTTCGTACAAATATGGTGGTTGTTGCGAAATTATGATCTTTTGAAGAAAAATGAGGCACCTATATTTCAGGAGATCTTCGAATGTCATTCCAAAAATCGATTTAGCATAAGATGAAATGTGATCGCGGCGGTGCTTCTGAAATACATAGCGAGCAATATTGTTGTATATTACCTTCAATTTGCGTTGGTCCGTACTGTCACAATTAGCATAAATTTCACAACCATAAAGAAGTGTAGGTATCAGATAGGCCTTTGCCAGAAGCATGCGTATAGCAAACGGAGTTGAATCCTTTACCGCCCATAGGCTACGAAGCTTACTATAAACTCTGCCTACAATAGTGTTGATGTGATCTGTCCAGGTTAACTTATCATTAAAAATTAAGCCTAAATTGGACGCTGTGTTCACAAAGACGATCACGTTGCCATTAATTCGCACTTGAATATTATCAAAATGTCTCCTAGATTTCGAGAGGAGAATACACTTCGACTTTGAAGCATTAATGTACAAACCGTTAGACATTGCCCAACAGTTTATCATATTCAAATCCTCGTTTATTCTACTCACGCAGATTGAAACATCATTGGTGTTACTATAATTATAAACCTGTATGTCATCAGCATACATGTGCATTTTGCTGCGGATGGCAACATCTGGCAAATCATTTATGTAAAGACAGAAAAGGAGTGGACCCAGAATAGAGCCCTGTGGTACTCCTCTGTTAACTTTTTGTGGCTCAGATTTCCTATCATCTACACTCACTATCTGCGACCGGTCAGCGAGGTATGAGGTTATTAGGTTACATGCCGAACTAGAAAAATGAAATAATTTCCGTAACTTCTTCAACAGGATCGCGTGATCTACCGCGTCGAAAGCCTTGCTGTGGTCCAGAAGGATCAAGGAATTTCATGCAAATGTTGGCCGCGGCTGCGCCTCAAATGGTCCATCCGCTTAGTCCAATTTTGGCATACTCTTTCCAACATTTCGGCCGGTATCTCACGAATAATGTTGGCAATGTTGGCTTCCAGTGCGTCAATCGAAGTGGGCTTGTCGCTATAGACATTAGCCTTAACATAGCCCCACAAAAAATAGTCTAGAGGCGTTAAATCGCACGATCTGGGCGGCCAATTGACTGGTCCCAAGCGTGAAATAAACTGTTCACCGAACTCGCCTCTCAATTGGTCCATTGTTTCGCGTGCTGTGTGGCATGTGGCACCGTCTTGTTGAAACCACATGTCATGCAAGTCAAGCTCTTCCATTTTGGGCAAAAAAAGTTTGTTATCAACGTTGTGATTCGCATCATTTTTGAAGAAATAAGGCCCAATGATGCCGCCAGCCCATAATCCGCACCAAACGGTTGTTTTTTGTGGATGCATTGGTAGCTCTTGCAATGCTTCTGGCTGCTCTTCACTCCAAATACGGCAGTTTTGCTTGTTCACGTATCCATTCAACCAGAAATGAGCCTCGTCGCTGAACACATTTCTTCGATAAAAAAGTGGATCTTCATCTAACTTTTGAAGAGCCCATTCCCCCAAAATTTCGCGTTGTGGTAGGTCGTTTGGCTTCAATTCTTGCACCAGCTGTATATTATAAAGCTTCACACCCAAATCCTTCCGCAAAATTTTCCACATAGTGGAGTAACAGAGGCCCAATTGCTGCGAACGGCGCCGAATCTATAATTCACGGTCATCACCAACACTGGCCGATACGGCTGCGATATTTTCTTCAGTTCGCACTCTACGTAAGCGTGTTGGTGGTTTAATGTCCAACAATGTAAATTTGGTGCGAAATTTTTTTACAATAGCCCGAATAGAAGCCTCAGTAGGTCGATTAAACTGACCATAAAATGGAAGAAGCGCGCGAAGAACTTTCTTAACAGAGCACGCATTTTGGTAATAAAATTCAATAATTTGCAAGCGTTGTTCGTTTGTAAGACGATTCATGATTAAGTTATAGACCAAACTGAAGATGTTTGACAGTGACACAAGATACAAAACGTGCGTGAGCTGTCAAAACTAGTGTTGCCAAAAAGATAATAGCAAAAAAATCACTCGTTATAAAAAATTTTTAAATGCCAGATATAACAATTTTAGTTGGGCAATTATTCTTGACTTTATTGTAACTTTCAGAGAGGGGAGTAAGAGCAAGGAAAAAATAATTGCCGTTACTCGGCAATTCTCAGCAATTCCACACTTTTCTCTCATGTATGTATGTATGATATGTACATACATAGTATACAATGCAAATTGTAAGAAAGAAAAGCTACACAAAAATTGGCGAAAAAAGTCTTTGTGTGTGAACATGAAAGCAAGTTCAAAAGAAAGTTGTGAAAAATCTGGACAATTAAAAATGCTCTGTCTGATCTTACTCTTACTTACAATGTTGTCCAAAACGTGAAATAGGCTTTATATTTTATGTGACATGTTTTTCGTCTGAAAAATTAATATAGCTCAAGATTTTGCGTAGTTTTAAACAGAGTATTTACCGTAAGAAAATGTTTTCTCACGATATTAACTTCCACAAGATGGCAGCGCTAGAACCAAACTATAATGATTTATTTCACAATTATATATGATAAAAGAACTTATTCAAAAACATAAATTATTTTTATTTTAACTAAAACATATTTATATATTTTATCTCAATATTATTCGATTTTCGTTTGTTAAATAAATTTAATTTTGGCAGCTTCAGATATTTGTTTTTTGTTTTATAAAAAAAATTTAGTATTAAAAATCTTTTATTTCTCAATATTTCGATAACAGTTTGTTATCATTGTCAGAAGAACTTAAAATATTTATAATCTCCGGAGAAATTAACATTTATATATTTAAGTTTGAATAAGTCACTAAAAATGTAAACAATACTTTTGAAGCGCTCATGGTTTTAAAGGAAGCAAAAAAACTATCACATGCCGTAGCGCTAAAACCTTGTAGACGTTAGTTAATGCAACCTTTTTTTCATCTGTTGTATACAGAGTGTCCCAGAACTTAACGTCAAACCGAAACATCATGAGAAAAATCAGAAAAAAAAATCTTGTGCGAATAAAAAACATTTCATTTCATTTCATTTTCTGATTTTTCTCATTTTTGTCATCCTTTTCAGGCTGGACGTTGTGTTCGGGGAGACACCCTGTATGTGGCAGACCACACACCAGCTTTAAAAAATCTGCAAAGCAATTAATATTATAAATTTCACGTAGACGGCCATTAAGAGAAGAGATAGGAAATAAAGAGACAATTATCTTAAAGCAGAATAAATTTATTTGCTTAACGATTTTACGATATGTTTTCAATGCTGTTTTCAATTTCTGCTGTTGCGAAGAAATAATAAGCTGCAAATTCTTCAAATACCGATTGTTCTGCCTTACGCAGCATGTATCATTTAGTAGCTGAGTTCAAGGTGGCTTTGGGGATGTTTTTTTATTCATAATAAATTTACAAATAATATAATTTATTCGCTTTTATATTAAATAATATATTTACAATATGTTTCTAAATAAACAAACAAAACAAAAAAGAAAACAATGATGGATTATATAGAGTTCTACAAAATGGAAAAAGGTTGCTGTTAAAAACCACACGCTCATATGAACATGTGTAATAATCCTTGAGGCTTTGAAGGGGTTGTCTATGTTGTCAGCTGTAAATATACTTGTAATAATTTTCAAGTTCTTCTAATTTTTTTATAATAACAATGGGTTGAAGTTAAATGAGTCTGCCGTTTTGCTGTTGTAAATGGCTAAAATGATATTAATAAAAAAAAGTATTGAATTCAGAACGAATTGATGGGATCAACGAGCTTTTTCTAGATAATATAGACAACAAAACGTAAAAGGTGTGAAATGAAGATACAAGTGATAAGCGAATTTAATATTTGGCGCCACTTACATTTTTATATTTCATTAATCTTGTTCATGCTTGAGTTCTATGTACCACTGGGGAATTTGGTGGAAAAAATGGTAGTGGATTTTAATACGTCTTTCGTACGCTTCCACGTTTTCTTTAATATTGCAAAACTTGAATTTTTTCGCCATTTACTCACATTTGTGTGTACGAGTTTTTTTTATATTGGACCAGTACTCAGGGGATGGCCCCTACATATGCAGTGCATTGTACCAGAACCAGAGTTGTGAGGAGGGAGAAAGAGGAAGTAGTGTTTATGAACATTTGACTTGAACCTTCCAACGTTATAACAGACAGGAAACACGTCAACTTATTCCACAGTCAAAGCGTACGGCTGAAAAACGAATTCTCTCTGTAATGCGTAGTACGATTCCCTGGGCAATCGACCACAAATGGATGATCTCTGGACGATGAACTTGTGATACGTAAAAATGTGCGCGTTTCGGGAACAACATCCCTAATCTCGTCAGAGTAAAATCCATTGTGTTAACGATAGAACGCATCCCATACTGCGTCGATGTTCCAGTGAGTCAATAGAGTTGGATACCCTACTGTCAGCGATGAGCTTCTTCGCCCTATCCTGCACACGGTCGAGTAACCCCAAAAAAGACTTTGAGGCACCGGCCCAAACATGAGAGTTGTATTCCAATTTCGGTCGGATGTAGGTGGTATAAATAGTAAGGAGGTCGCATGGAGTGAAGTACATCTTACACCGTTTCAAAAACCCGAGGCACTTGAATGCTTCTTTAGCGCATCGAAACAGAATACTTCCTGTGCATATCGCTCCTTTATTGCAACATAGTCATATCTCAAAAAATCTCGCTTCGAGAAAAACGCATTTAAAGTTTTTAGTTTCCATACAAGTCTTAGCAAATTTTTTGAGAAAATATCTCCTAAAAGAAACAGTTTAAAAATAATTTGAATAAATTTTTGGCACAATATAAATGGTAGTACTGTTAACAATTCTGCATTGTTATCTCGAAAAGCTCATTTTTTGAGATATGACTATGTTGCAATAAAGGAGCGATATGTAAGTGAGCACCTATATAATGTCGGCACATAAAGATTAGCTGGCGTTTGAAGAATTTTTATGAAAACTATAACATTGCTAGAATTTTTTTCAGTGATAGACAGAACTTTCATCATTCAAAGGTCAACTGTCTGAGATTAAAGTTATCGAATCAAGAAACCGGAACTAAAATTATCTTTAAAAAGCAATAATATGGAATCCCTTGTGTGTGGCCGAGTTCATCCCGCATTTTACCAATTTATCTCTGATAAGTTAATTATTTATTTAAATAAATATTTATTTAACTATACAGTTGCAAATAAGTTTGTAAAGTATAGTATAGAGTAACGAAGCCTTATACCCACGACGGTATTAACAGTCATTTGCATCGGCGCTGTGACTGACTATAACGACTTATGCCTTCACAGAAGAAGTTGCCGCGTGATTAACAAACAAATACCTCAAAAAACTGTAAACTAATACAGTTTGTTCAGGCAAACAGTTAACCAGTGAGAGCGAGACGTAACACTCTCGAAGGTCAAACAACAACAACAAGCCTGACCGCACTTAAGAATTAATTACGATGACGCGAGAGTTGTTCTCCAGCCCAAAGCTGCTTTACTCTTACGTTAAAGCTGCTTTACGTCAAAACTGCTTTATATTAAAATATTATAAAGTACTGGCTATCTGTTAAAAGCCTAACACTTCAAACAAGTATCGAATTTAAATTATTTTTATTTTATCTTTAAAATTGATAGCCGAAGGAAATGAAGCACTGCCATGAGTATAAAAAATAACTTTATTTGCATTCAAGGGCTTTCAACTTTAAATGAATATACATACATTTAAAAAAAGCGTGCAAGTATTTGCAAAATATCAGTCAGAGTCAGAAATGTGCCAGTGAGTTTATTCAGCTCGCGACCATGCTCACTCATAAAGAAGTACAAATGCAAAGTACAAAGTGTTTAAATCAGAACAAAGAAATATATATTCAATACCAATGAAACGGGTTTTATAGGATAGAAAATTTTACCACATTAATACAATATGATTTTGGTTGTGTAACCGCCACGGACCGCGGGTACACAGTACAATCTGAAGTAGCAATTTTCACAAACCTTACACAGCATTTGCGGCCGTATTTCGCCAATAACTCATTGAATGTTGATTGCCGGGTGTTCAACTGTCTCCGCCTGGTGAGCAGGGCACTCTGCTTTCTGGTTTATAGAGGGGTATGAATACCTAGATTGTACTAGTAGAAAATAAAACTGAAGTCCCAACATGGCTTACGTAGTGTTGGACTTCCGGAATCATCGCCAGTCGTCGGTTTGACGAACCTGCATCTTGCCTAAAACATTCTGGTGGTGTTTAAACCCGTTGGAAGGGTTATTATTCCTAAATAATTATGATACATTTAATAAGCAATAAATGTTACCTAGAAGCCTTTATATTCCAGCAGATACCTGTAATATAAAGGATCAGATGTGGAGAAAAGACCAGTGAGTGAGTTCAGGGCTGATGTTTGTTATTGATTTCTTGCCACCAACTAGAGAAGTTTAGTTTTCTTCTGACTAACTGGGGAATTGCATGCAGGAGGGAATTAGAATGGGTTTGTTCATATGACTACAAACATGTAACAAGAAGTTGCGATTTGTGTTAGCCTTATAAGCCTCATTGGGGCACTGTGAATAGTTTAATCCGTGGAATCACTCCATCGTTAGATTAGGTGCTGACGCAAACCAATAACACATCCTTTGAGTAAATCAATTGCAGCGCGCTATGTTGCACGTGGGTCTATTCTGTTGGAATCACGTGTCAACAAGATTAACTTCAACTAATTGACGTTCGAAAAAATTACTAATCATGTTCCTTCGCCATGCCAGTAACATTCGGACCATTATCCTCATATGACATACTAACCTATGTGTCTGCCAACCCATAGCACCCACTAAACAGTAAGAAGTATACCCAATTCAATCGCTTCTGGCATATACATACGGCCAGGAAATTACTTTTATTTAATCGTGGAGGTTTCAACAAAGGCTGCTTTTATGTGATCATCGCCACAAAATTTGTTCGAAAGGAAAATTTTGTCTTCTGGTTTTGCATCGTAACTTGTATGCAGCCAAATGCAGTCATTTTTCAAGTCATTTCAGGAACTAAGGCAACTTGTCGCACACTAGACCTGGAAAGATCACTCGCTTATTAACTTGCAAATTTGAAACATTTCGTCAGAGAGTGAGAATTTGTATTTTGACATGTTTGCTATCACATACCATCAGCGTATTCATTACGTCTAAACTTTAAATTCTAGTCACGTCTGACAGCACTCGCTTATCTCTAGTGTGAATACATACATACATATCTATCACTTTTAAGCCATACAAAAAGGTTGAATGTATTTTTCTCTAGGACAAAAAATAAAAATAAAATAAATAATAAAACGTAACACTAACAATTTTTCATTTCAGCCAATATTTTCTTTGATGATGCTTTCATATTGGACGAAAAGTATGTTGAGAATCCAAAGAATCCACCCCTCAACGAATACGTTAAAATATTGATCAACAGCATTGAAAAAGCAGCTTTTGAGGTGTATGGTGTTAACATAAAAATCAAGCCACCTGTAAAAATTGAAACACCTTATGGCGGACGTTTGGTTTGGACACTGCCAGGCCGTTCGAAGATGATTGCTCATTTAAAGAACAAGGATAAAATACGGCACAAAAAACGCTGGTCACAAGTCATGTATATGTATTATTTGTTGGGCTTTCGCATAATGGAACTGGATTCAGTATCGGCCAAGCGTAAGGCAGTGATAGCAGAAAATACATTTTTGCTGGCTCTAGATGGTGATATAGATTTTCAGCCACAGGCGGTGCAGCTGTTGATAGATCGAATGAAGGCCATAGATGAATTGGGAGCGGCATGTGGGCGCATACATCCTGTGGGAAGAGGTCCCATGGTTTGGTATCAAATCTTTGAGTATGCCATTGGTCATTGGCTGCAAAAGGCTACAGAGCATGTGATTGGTTGTGTACTATGTAGTCCCGGTTGTTTTAGTTTATTTCGGGGCAGCGCTTTAATGGAGAATAGTGTAATGAAAAAATATACGACAGTGTCGCAGGAGCCCATGCACTATGTCCAGTATGATCAGGGAGAAGATCGTTGGCTATGCACTCTTATTCTTAAGCAAGGCTTACGTGTAGAATACTCTGCCGCCTCGGATGCCTATACACATTCGCCGGAAATGTTTAACGAATTTTATAATCAACGTCGTCGTTGGGTTCCCTCCACCATTGCCAATATATTTGATTTACTTTCAGATGCCGATATGGTGGTGAAAACAAACAGCTCAATATCAATGCCTTATATAATATATCAAGCAATGTTAATGGTCGGCACTATACTGGGCCCTGGTACCATTTTCTTGATGATGGTGGGCTCTTTGGTTACAGTCTTTAGCATCGGCATATGGACAGCATTCTTATGGAATTTTATCCCTTTGTTGGCTTTCATACTGTCCTGTATTTATTTAAAACAAAAATTTCAAGTAAGATTCTTCTATTACAATGTCATTATATAATAATTTGTGTTATTGAATATTGTTTTTTTGTACCAAATATCATTTAAAATATGCCGTATTGAGCTATCTTAATCCCCGGTCTTATTTTGCCGTATACAAAATCAGAACTCCTCACTTTCTAGGGTGCAGAAAATCAGAAATACCTCGGCCGGCTGGATACTTTTCACTATAAAGAAGGAAGGCATTAATATATAACGTGTAGGAACTGCCAAGCCCGCAAATCTCTTAATTGGTAGAGTGGGGGTCACTATTCCCCCATGAGTGCTTTGTTCAATTTGTGTTTTTGAATTGTGTATTGTTGTACCGAATAATATTTGAAATATGCAATTTTGAACTATTGTAATCCCTAAAGGATTTAGCCGCCAAGAAAAGCAGTGCATACAAAATCAGGGCGCTCTGCTTTGTAAGGTAGGGACTGTACTGGGGGAGTGCATGACTGCCTGTCGTGTAGGAAAAACTCTTAACGCCTGTTTGACGATCTTGAACGTTAAACGTTAAACTTATGAAAAGAAAATAGAATAGATTTTCAGCCCAAAAAATTATGTTTTATTATGAGGCAACATAACGGGACCAAAAGGACCCAAGTGGGCTGGTTTCATGAAACTGGCGGCCTGTACAACCTAACCATGAGGATAAAGGCCAGGGCCGGCTACAACTAATGGAAACAGATACGATCGTTGGGATTCCGTTTAAGAGCTGTAAGAACTAGGTACTGTATTAGCTTTTAGGGACTCCACAATATAGATGATAAGGATACCTGTCAAATATAAAGGCTGACATGGACCAGGTATGATAACAAGGGGACTATTATTCTTAGGGGCCTGCCCTGACCGTGGTTGCATTTTACTGTGTCAGTTCTCGCGGGGCATTATCACTAGCAGCGGCATCCGCAGAGATTAGATCTTTCATTTAATGATTTCTGTAGAAATTGTAGGATTGAAGAGGGAGTTGAGAGTGTTGAGCACTTCTTCTATCGGTGTCCAGTTTCTTCTTAAAAAAGGGTTTTATATCTAGACAGACCGCCGCTACATGATTTATCAGAAATATCGAAATGTGATGTAGGTAGTTCAAGTATTTTATCCGATCCTCGGGCTGGTGCTGAAATAGACCAGTGATATGTAGATCGCCTGGGTCACATATCACACTCAGGCATCACAAATTGAAGCCAAGTCGGCTAGCTTTTTAATATCTGGCAGCCTGTTAAAACTAAGCTATCCTCGCCTATGAGAGATCATATTATTTGCTACACTTCTTTTAGCACTATTACTGACTGCTCTTTCTTCTATAAGAGCATTGTATATGGCAGACCTATACTGCACGGACTGGGCGATGCATTGTAATGCTGGATGAAGGGACTGAATTATTTTATCAGGTTATTGTGTGGGTTTGAACCAGTTAGACAACACAACGGGACCAAAAAACAATCCAACCTGATCTTAATGAGACTGAAATGATCTTCATGAGACTAAGAGTCTGTGCAACCTAACCTAAATTCTAAGATAAATAGTCAGTCTATCTCACTTGTGGTTGATGGTTCTATGCCAGTTTCTTTCTTTGGTTTCTTAATATTTATCTCTTTTCCCTCGCATGACAAAGTTTCGTGCAACAATAATTCTTGCTGTTAATTTAGTTTCTAGTTTTTAATTAATCTTTATATAAAATATATTTTGAAAATTTACTTTTTCAGTTGCTACTGGCTTTCGTCATCAGTTCAATGTATTGTTTGGTTATGATGGCAGTTCTTATTGGAATAATCATTCAGATAATTGATGATGGTCCTTTGGCTCCGGCTTCCTTGTTTTTCCTTTTAGTGTTTTTACAAATTTTTATAGCAGGTAAACAAATTATATTTGACTTTAAATTCAAAATTAAAAATGGCACAACACTTAAATAAGTTTTGTGGCTCAATGTGAAAAATATAAAGATTAACTTAAAATATAAAACTGTCATACGTATGTGTGGTATACTTATACCCCACAGGAATTGTTCATCCACAGGAAGTGGGAGCTCTTATATGCGGCTTTATTTATTACATTACCATCCCCTCAATGTATATGTTGTTGCTAATATATTCTGTTTTCAATATGAATGATGTGTCCTGGGGAACCCGTGAAGTTGCACCGAAAAAGGTAATTGAAAAAAGTTTTTCATTTTCGCTTCATGCACAACAAAAAGAGGTTTCGCTTATTATGATTTAATCAATTCCATTTGGAGTTCGCAGTCACACGCTTACATACTTTGCACTACAATTTCCTTATTATAGACCTCTCTATACATATACATATACATTCATACAAAAGGTACACAAATACATAAATATATCTACTTGTGTATGTGTGTAAGTGTAATGCGTACTGTGCATACTTTAGAACTTGTATAAGAATTCAAAAATAAAACTCTTAAACACACAATTTTATGTATGAACAATATGTATATTTCTTTGCAGGATGAAGACGGAACGACTGGCGAAGATGATGATAATAAAGAAAAGCATTTTATACCAGGATGGATAAATGATCCCCTGCTGGTTGACTCAGAATTGGGTGAGATATCGTTGCGAGAAAAGCGTTTCTGGAAGGATTTAATTAAATTGTATTTGAAGCCAATGTTCCATACAAAAGAAAAGAAGGTAGAAATTGCCGACAGCCTTCGGGAATTGCGCAACATGTTTGCATTTGCTTTTGTCATGATAAATTCAATTTTCGTACTAATTGTCTTTTTGCTACAACTAAAGAAGGATTACTTACACTTGGAGTGGCCCATTGACCCGGTCGACTTTATAACATACGATGATACAAACTCACAAATCTATATTTATCGTCGTTACAAGGAACTTGACCCCATCGGTCTTTGTTTTGTGATTTTCTTTGGCCTCATTCTTATAATACAGTTTATTGCAATGTTCTTTCATCGCTTCGCAACAATTTCACAGTTGCTGGCTACAACTAAATTGGATTGGTTTAGAGCATCAAGTACGGTAAGAAAAATTACTCAACAGACCATTTCCTTCAACTATTTGCACAAAAGTTAATTTAGTTCAGAAGCTGTTATGACCAACCAACATACTATGTGTGTACGAATATGTACAATGTTTTTTTTTCCAAACTAAAACGATATTAAAAACTTAAGTGCCAGAATAAATCATGTGGAAACGTTAAAAACAAAATCTTTGCCATCAAAAGTAATTAAAATAAATATTTATGCTTACTACGGTTTTAAATATCAGTAAGATTTCTTAAAAGAGTAAAGAGAGTATATTGGATTTTTTTTTAATTGCCATAAACTCTTCAATATTTTGGTAGTCTTTATAAAAACGATTAAACACCGATTGAAAACAAAGTGAGTATATTAAAAATATTTCTCCCAAGAACAAAAATTTAAAATAAAAAATTTTTATTACTCAATTGTTCCTCTTTTTTGTATTGTCTCTTCTTGATTTGAAAATAAAAACTCCGTTTTTTTTATTTTTGAGATCTACATAATTCGAACTTATTAGTTCATCCTCAGGGTCAAAGTCTGCATGTACATTTATTATAAAATATTTTCTTAAAATTATTTATAATAAAAATTTATTGTTTTTGCACAATGAGCAAAATCGCAAGAAGCATTTAAAAATAAGAAAGAGCACAAATAACACAATTGACTGTTTGCTCATCTGCTTGTTTGGCAAAGCCGTTACAAATGTACGACTGGGAGCAAAACAAAAAGAGAAGGGTTTTATGTTGAACCTTGCACAGGACCGTTATGTTGTTTACATCAGTGAGCTGTACAATGTGGCGTAATTTAATTTAAATTGTTATGCCGTGTTCGTGATGCGTAGTGGAATTATTTCTGTGGTGTTTTATCATAACAACTTAAGACAAATTTTAAAAATTGAAAAACTGGTATCTATTTTGATTAATTTTTTTAAAATACAATTTTTGTTTGTCAAAATATTTTTCGTATTATTGACGAAATTTGTAGTAATTTTAGTTTATATTCCTTTGTTCTTAGAGATAGTTATTCATTGAATGAAATTTCTCCCAAAAACTTTTTTTAGTACGTTATATTTAGCTTTTTGTTTTTCGGCAACCTTTTCATTTCTTTTCATTCCACGACTAGGAATATAATTCAAGTAGCCGATCGAAAATCTAGTTGTGTTTTCAATGAATTCAATTCAAATAGTTCCAATAACATACATTGTACCAACTCTATTGAACTCTAACAGTTGGCCCGCTTCAAATAAGAATGTAGTGTTATCCAGAATTTTATGTGTTCTGACAAACACAAGGACAACTTCATTGTATCGCAAAGGCATAACGTTTGAAAGGATAAAAGAACGTGTATTAAGAGTTTTGGGCAACATTTCAAATTGAATTAAAGTTTTTTTGTTTCAATTTCTTAAAGAAAGTTTGCTTTTATCATCACCTGGTGTAACATAAAAATGTACTCTATTCAAGGTTTAATTTGTTACGGTGAATGCGATGCACACACATACACGGGCACATTGCTTTGCACTAATAAAATGAAAAGAAAATTTTTAAATTAACTCTGTTGCACTCTGTTTAATTTTCATTTCAGATAACGGAAGAGGATGCAGCTCAAGAAATACGTGGTAATGCGGTACATATTGCAAGGCAATTGCAAAGACCAAAACGTTTCGATGATGACGATGATGATGAAGACGACAGTGTTCACGATGCCAAACAAAATGAATTGAACGGTGAAGTTGAGCAACACATGGCGCGACGTCAGACAATATTTAAATTGCATGAGAATCGTAATAAGAGTCATTATGACTACAGTGATTTACCGCGTAATTTCGAAAGAAGATTTCTAGGAGACGGTACGTCAGTTGTATGGAAAGTTCTATTGAATTTTTTTTTATATACATAACTCGTTTTTTGTTTTTATGTCTACAGATGATATTAATGTCAAACATATTTCCATGAGCAGAAAATCCATCATGATGTTAAATGAAACACGTTTTGTTGCAAAGCGTCGCCTAACCAAGCAAACTTCTCGCAATACTGATTTCAATAGAAATGCGTGGCAAGGTCATAATAATTTAGCATTTGATGATACAAATATGTAAATAAATGAAGTCCAACAGTTAAACACGCAATCATGCACATGCATGCAGTATTATTTACTGATTTTATGCTAAACAAAAGGGGAATAACTTTTTTAGCCGCTTTTTATTGCAAACTCAGTCACAGTGATCGTAACCCGAATTTGACATTTAAACAGTTTCTTTCCGTATTTCAGCTGCTCATTGTATACATCGTATAAGTATGTAGATGCAAGTATAATATGTAAAGAAATAAATGTTACAATTACAAACAGTTTGCCCGTTTGCAACCTGAAGCAATTGATCTGGCATAACACGACAGCTTTTAGACAATCAAGGTGAGAGGAAAGGTTCTTTGTTGGCTTACTTTGGAATTTTAAGAGAGCGGAGCTTTGCAGAACTTATAAAGACAGCTGTTTTTTCTATTCCGTAAGATTGTCAAAAGTTTGTTGACAGCTTCATAATTCTGGAAAACATAGATATTAACTTTGTTGCTTTTCCAAGCAAGAGAGACCAAATTTTGACATTTCGTAATTTCTACCAACGAAATAAATGTGATGCTTTTTGCAGTTGTATTTATTATAATTCTGACACTACCTAGTAAAGCTGTCTTGCTAACAACAAAATACATGTGAGGATTTTTGGTGTGGTATTTATTGCAATTGTAGCACTACCTTATAAAGCTGGCTTATTTTAAATCTTAGCAGCGTGTGTACATGTTATGCTAGATGAAATAGTGCTCTTAAAATCGTTCTCATTTGTGAAAGTCCATTAAGAGTAGTAAAAGCAGCAAAAAATCGTTTACTTTTCTGTCGCCTGCGTAAAGTGGTCTTAATATATAAAGTTGTTCTAGTTCCCATCAGCTTAACTGAAATTTCTTCAGTGCCGTTTTCTAACACAATAAAAACACAATCTTGACGTTACTTATTTAAAATTGACCGAAAAAATATTTTTTTTTTATTTAAACATACATACATACTTATACATAATCACTAAAATTAGTTGTTATAATCTCTAAAATCAGTTCTAATCATTATCATTCTCACTCATTTCTCTCCCATCAATATTTCTTAAATTGCAGGTTTCGTCCATTGTTGAAGATAACGTTCTGTTTGAAGTTTCGGGGAAAAATAATGTCAGACATCCACTTATTAAAGCGAAAGCAGCAAATATCATTTGCGGCGCATATTCATAGTGTTTGATCTAAAATTTTTCATTTCTTTTAAACATTTTGTTAACTTAAGTCAGTAAATTCTCACCAGTAATCGCGTTTGCGGTGCCAGCATATATCCAATGCGGCCAATCATTGAGCAAATTGATGCAAGACTATTGCTCACGTTGGTGGGAAATATTTCAGAGGTAAAAAAATACAATATTTGAAAACTGCAAGTAATAGCACATTTCCCAATTAAAAATAATATTAATTGAATAGTTTGACCACCTATTGATAAAACAAACTCATATGAGAACTTTAGTATTAAACTGATTTAATCAGCGTTTTAATTATTTAATTTTACTGGTAATACCAATACTCACTTTTTGCAAATAATATCGTACCACTCATACATATGGCACAGAGCAGCATGGAGCCGCACAAAGAATATCGCCCTCCAATTTTGTTCATTATAAAAATGGGCAATATTGCACCCGGAATTTGTACTAAACCAGTATACACGAAGTTGTTGTATTTGTTGCCGCCTAAATTAACAGAATGCAAACTCAAGCCCAGAGAAATCAGAGTAAGCGTAAACCAACAAAATGAGCAATTTGTTATTCGCCAAAAAAATACTTTAACTGCCTGCCACAACGGGTTGCTGCTTACATTAGCTTTTTCCAGTGTTATTTTATTGGAATTTGTTAAATTCTCCAAACTGCTTTCTGGCAAGACCTTGCCGTTTATGCGCGCCGCTTTTATAAGTATTTTAACGGCTTGTTGCTCTTTGCCTTGACTCAGAAGCCAACGCACACTTTCAGGCAGAAAGATTAGCAAGAATATGTGCAATGCAGCTGGAATATATAGCGCTCTTAAAAGAACTCTCCAATTTTGAAGCATATATGCTAAAATTCCTAACATCGCTTCTCCAAAAGAATATGATATCGTGATTATTGTGGCGGCCATGACACGTCGTTGCGGTCCAACCAATTCAATCGCCAGTAAAAACGCTGCCGCGGAAAGTGTGCTCCCCACGACCATGTCCAGTAGTTCAAACGAAAGAAACATAAAATAATTTATTGAGTACGATTGTATTAAGCCCATGATGGAGCTTAAGAATCCAGCAACTGCCAACATATTGCGACGGCCGAATCTAAAGGAAGAAAAATAAGCACTCATATTTAGTTTCAATAGAATAAATGTAGCGAATGATAATAGTTTAACATTAAAAATAATTATGGAATTATAGATCGATAGCCTAGTTGCTACAGCCATTATTTTATTTAAGTTTTAGCTCGTACCTAAAATGGAAAATGGAAATCTATTTCATCGCATTACAATATAAGTTTCCTTTCTTTCCTTAAAGCACATAAATAGCATAATTATTAAAACTTGTATTCTTCTTATTTTTAATAAAAAAAAAAAACGTTTCATTTATATCACACGTCTGATGGAGGGGAATCTATCGCAAGACAGATGTGTTACAATAACATTCGAGGGAATCAATAAATATAAACAAGTTACCGAGTGATTGGTTCTTGAGTCTAGATCTATTGTTAAGGCACCTGATGTCTGATTAATAAAATCATACAAGTCTTTGTTACTACTGTTTCATATAAGTATCATTTAAAAGACTATCCTGATCAATTAAAGTTTTGGGATGCTTTTCTATTGGAGGATTTTTGTCACTAGAATCATGCAGATAAAATTGGATACTGATACCGTTAGTGCAATTCCGATGAAGAATTTTAAAGAGTCCTATTTAATAATAACAATAACAATGAGATATGTTCCGGGTCCTTAGAAATGTGACCTCCGTTGACCTTACATTCCTCTCATACCCTAATGGGTTTAGTATGTCCAAAAAGCAGACTAACTCCTTCAATGGGAGTGGAATGTTAGCAAGTCCCGTCCGTTGTAAAGAGTTATAGCAGCCTGCATCTTCTGTGTCCCAACGGCCCACAGAAAGTGATCAAATATTCTTTTGACTTGTCTATGACGGATGTGGCTAAAACGAGTCAACTGTACTATGTTATGTAAACAACAACGCAAGTTCAATTTTCACCTTAGTTCAACTAATGGAATGTACTTCAGAAACGATTTTCGTAATATGTATACTCGTATATTGGTTATCAACAAAAAGTTAAAATTGAAATTTTTAAATACTTACTTATCAGCAAATAAGCCACCTAAAGGAATTCCAATAAATTTTCCAGCATTATTTACAGTGCCGGCCAAAGCCAGTTTCCATTCACCAGAACAAAAAGGTCCAAACTGAGTAAAAAAAAAACAAATTTGTCATTATTATTAATCTACTATAAGA
Source organism: Thecocarcelia acutangulata (assembly GCA_914767995.1). Lineage (NCBI taxonomy): Eukaryota > Metazoa > Arthropoda > Insecta > Diptera > Tachinidae > Thecocarcelia > Thecocarcelia acutangulata. The sequence continues at coordinate 121,217,634 of OU612096.1, read as the reverse complement.
ACATTTGTTCTTAAAAGATTTAAAAAAAAATGGTAACAATAAAATGTGGCCCCAAAACAAATATGTAAAACTACATATCATAGTTTTTTGAATCATCCTGTTTTTTCAAATTACTTTCCTTTTCTGCAACCTTAGCGTTATAAGCCATTTATAAAAACGAAAAAGGTTCTGGCTCAGTAAACCGTGTTTAGCTTAAGATAAATTAAGAAAGGCCTATCTAATGAGCTGAAATATACAACCAGTCTATACACTTTTCACACATGTTGTGATGTGGGTTTTATACTCACGAAAGATATAAGAAAATAAAATAATAGTACTTCCACAAATTAGATTATAAGATAATTTGATTTTAATTTTAAGATTAAGATTAACGATACAAGGTATTTTGTAACATATTAAACTTTTTCTCTTGGCAACACTGTGTATAGTATTTGTGAAGAGAGTAAATATATATCCTAATAACTTTATGAGCTGGGAAAAATATTCTCCTGGCTTATATAATGAGAACCGCAAGCAGTGATATTAACTGTACGGAAATTACCATATAGTATTGTCATTTCGAACTTCAAACGGTGACACGGTAGTTTTATTATTTATGCGATAATTTAAAAAAAAAATTTTCAATTTTCAATACTTTTAAACCCAAATTTGCTTTATTTTAAAAACAACAATTTTACTGCATCAATGTAAGAATCGCCAAAGTTATTGAATTGAAACTGTCGCCACTAATAAATAGTTAAAAATTCCATCTTCTAAAAGTAAATATAGTTTAAAAAACTAAAAAACCCGCTTACATATCAAACTAAACTAATTATTCATTTGGCCAGATAATTATCCGTATAACGGGCTCCGAGTTTTTTTTTTTTTTTTTTTTTTTTTTTTTTTTTTTTTTTTTTTGGAATTCCCAAAATCTACAGGAATCGCCAAAATGTGCACTTCCCCGGAAACAATATGGTAACTGCAATTTTCGCACTAAAACGAATGACCTTTAATAAGTCAATAGTGCGGCAAAAATATGAAAATATGAATATGAAAAACCGATTAGCGAAGTGGTTCCGAAATTTTTTAGGGAATTCTCAAAATCGGCTTCCTGAATCTCCAAAATCCTCCCACTTCCTCAGAAGCAATACGGCAACTCCGTTATAATTTGTATAGAAAATTAAAAAAATACTCTCATTTTCACTCAAAATTGCAAAAAAATTGTTACGTGAAACGCTTTTAGACTACTTTGGACTAGATTAGACGTGGAACGCACCTAATGTTTTGTTTAAAAATGCATTTCATTAACAGAGCATCGAATATGTTTCTACTCATATATGAATGGCTTTCCTCGACAATCTGTGGAACTTATTTTTGAAAAGTGGCAACCTCCCCCCCCCTCTTCCCTGGTAAAACTAATTATCAAATTAATTAAATTATTCTATTTGAGAAGCTTTGCTCAAATGTTGGTCCCAACAATTTTTCTAATATCATATTGTTCAACTTTTGTTTGTGTGATTTTATCAAAATAAGATTTAGTTGAAAGAATTTATATTAATTAATTCTATTATAAATTAAATTCTATTATAAATTACCTCTTTTGCTGCTGTATGCTCTGCAGTACGAAATTTGAAACCACGACTACATTTTTCAAAAAATCTTGTACTGAAATGTTCTGGTATGCATTCAGTCGATATTGGCGTTAAGCTAAATTTTTGCTGCAATGCTGGAATAAAAATATACCGATTACATGGATCATAATGTGAGTTCTTTTTTGGAATGGAGAAATTGATCCAGGGTTCCCAATATCCACTTGTAAGACTATCGCAGTATGTTATATTGCATCTGAAACGGCAAGCACATACATACATATGTACATAAAAAATTTTTTTCTACAATAAAAATGCAATGCAATTCTTAAAATATTTAACTAAATCGTGTGTGTTGTCTGTGTGCAAACTCATTATTGACAGACTGTATGTAAATAATTATATTACGAACTTTTAACACATTTTACTAATTTATGAAAATATGCTGCTTTCAACTTTTAATTTTTAGTACGAGTAAATGCTGTCTTGCTAAACTAGTAAACGTTTTTGCTGAGACTAAAATAAAATAAATACCTCGGGAGGTTTACAAGCAGAAGCGCTTCTTTGCACTACGCTTCGGGCAAAATTTTTTCGCATCAAGTCGTCCACAAACACATTTAAAAATTTTATTAAATTTTGCAAAAAGCAGCACCGGCAAATATGGCCATCAAAAATATATCTACGTTAGTATGTAGATACATATTGTTGGATCCATACAAAAAGGCCCTAATTCGCTTTTTTCCCCGATTTGAGTTTTTTTTTTTCCTAATTCTATTGCTTCACACACAAATACACCTCATCACAAAGATTTAATGAAATAGTTTCATTAGTAACGGACTTACAAGCAATTGTACAAAAATAGTTTCATGTTGATAAATACAGTTTCTATTATGTTTTTCCCTGCTCCTGTGCAGTTGCACTTGTGTTAGTTAGGACCTTTGTACATGAGACCAACGCTATGTAAGTGTGTTAATAATGTCCATCAACAAATAATTGAGCATCTTCTGAACACAAAGAATAATTATCACAAAATGTCTTCACTACTTTAAGGCAGAAGTTGAAAAAATGTCCTAACTATTATAATTGAAACTTTTCAGAAGATGAAAAAAAAACAATTGAAACTGTTATTATCAATATGTAAAATTTGTTGTACAATTGCTTATAAATCCGTTACTTTGAAACTATTTCGTTTAATTTTTGTCAAGAAGTGTATTTCTATGAAATGTATTAGAATCAATAAAAAAAAAACTCAAATACGAGAAAATGCGAGTTAGGGTCTTTCTATATGAAACTAACGATATAATTTAGGTAGTTATTTTTAACAAAAGTACCTACATACATATATACATGCATAAGTACATACATATATGCTTATGTATGTATATTAAAAAAAAAAACTTCAAGACAGAATTATTATTCTGAGTTTGGAACAGTAGTAGAGTTTAGTTTTTTAGCAACTAGTCCACTTACTTTTTATAAATATGTATATTCGTCCTTACATATGGATGTATGTATGTATACTCAAAAATTTTGACTCACCTGTAGGTAACGGGACTAGCGGTAAATACATATGATATTGATTGAAATGCATTAAATATCATTGGCATACAAAGCAAAACATAATTAAACATTTGAAAACGTCCAAATCCTCCAATACGAACTAATATCGCGTCCAAAGCATTGCCACAGTTTTCACTGTTATCTTCATCAAATGGTTGTCTAGAACTTACGCGTGGTTCTTGTTCAGTCTCATTACCCTCGTCCATCATATTCGACATAGAAGATGTATCGAATTGTTTTACTAAACTGAAAACTTTTTTTATTTTCGCTTCGAAATCTCTACTGTCCAGTTAAAGTACTTAAAATATAAGAGAAATTAATAATAAAAAAAAAAAAAAAAATCCGGAAAAATACACCATGTAACAAAAAATTTTTTCTTGATATGAAGAGTTTGGTCTGAGCTTAAGAAACAAATGGAAATAAAATGTACTAAAATTTACTACCAGGCTTCGTAAAGTGTAACGTAAAGTAATGCCTATAAAACAAATTTGCAAGTAAACAATAGTTGTGCTACATAGATCCCGGGCAAGTTCACTTTAATGAGAGTAAAAAGCAAAATATTTTCTAAATTTGCAAATTTTAACCAAAATTACTGGAACACAATAAAGTAGGGTTTGAATTAACAAACTAGTTCTGAATGCCAAGAAAACTAAATTTGTGCGGTTTAGACCATATGTAGCAAGTAATAATATGTTAATGAATGTATACATTGATGGCGAATTAATTACTGAATCGGAAAACGTTAAATATCTAGGTATGATTTTAAACCAAAATTTATCATGGGATGACCATATAAGCCATATAAAATCAAAGGTATCATCCGGCATTGGAATTTTAAGCAAGTTTAAAAATAAATTAGATACTAAGACAAAAATGATGATCTACAAATCTTTCGTTCATTCTCATCTAACATATCTCGCACTAGTTTATGGATTCAAATCCAATTCGTCAATGCGATCATTACAGTCAGCCCAAAACAAGGCGTTAAAAATTGTTTTCAATCTTCCGCTGCGCTATAGTACAATTGACTTGTTTAAGAACTATGCAGTTGACATATTACCTGTTAAAGGTCTACGCAAACAACAATTATTGTTATATATTTTTAAAAATTTAAATAGTATTGGCACGAGTACTACAAGGTTTTTACGCATTAGTGAACATACGCAGAGAGCTACAAGGCAGGCGATGAACTTGAAAGTTGTGAGATGTCGACTTGAGGTCACCAAACAACGGATTTTATTTGCCGCTCCTGATGAGTACAACCGTTTACCTAACCATTTAAAGGCTACCTCAGCAATATCGAACTTTAAGAGTGGTTTGAAAGAATTTCTGTTAAATAATATTGAACTGCTTCTTGCATAATGAATATAATTTAATCCATTTAATTAAATTATTTTAAATAATATCTTGTGTATAGAACAATAATACAAATATTTTATTTTTTTCTCTCTCTCTTTTCTCTTTTTAATATTTTTTTAATTCATATACATAAAACATACATATATATGTTAGTATTGTAACATTTGCCAGTTTTGCCTCTATAAAGTAAATTTCGGCGCAGAGGCACATCAAAAATTATGAATTCATGTAAATCTTGTAATAAAACAAAATAAAAAAAAAATTAAAAAAATAAAAAATTCCTGATAAGTTTTTATTGTATTTTTCCTTTCTTTTATAAAATTTATAATGAAGACAATTTTGTCTAGGACCAGTGCTCCGGGCTCAACACGCAGTGCCCTTACTAGAACTAGGAAAATAGGCTATGAGGAAGGGGAAAAAAGGAGTAGTGTTTGTGAACACGTCTGCAGGCAACTTGTACCACAGACCAAGCATACGGCTGAAAAACGATTTCTCTTTGTAACGCGTTGTAAGATTCCTTCGAATATCCTGATTTTATTCATATTTTAATTACGAGCTGATTTTGCTTTGACGTTTAATTATGAGCTTGAGATGTGGTTTTTTATATTCCAGCAATTTTGGACAAATTTATCGTCTTGTGAGTTTTTCTTTTTAATCTCATTTTACGAGCATACTTGCTAGGAATATACTACATATTTTTATGACTTATAATTATTTATTGCCCCTCTAATTGTTTTCATTTACTTTCTTTTAATTATTTTTGTGTTTTCGTAATTTTTATTTGCACATCAGTAGTGCGATACACCAATTTCTTTTAATGATATTTGTTCGATATAAAAATTGCAGACTATATTAATCAGCATTTATTTTTGTCATCCATTGATTGAAAGGTCACCGTTATAATGCAAAGCACAAATATGATGTTTCGAAAAAAAACCCCCAAAAGAATATTAATTTTAATAAAATATTTATTTTAATATGACAATAAAACTAATTGTTTAGATAAGTTTTTGTGCACATAAAAAAGCTTATAAGATTTTATTATAAATCAAAAAATTATAAACAGCTTGTTTTCAATGTTTCCCAGTTGTCTATATGTCGACGTTTCATAGAAAACAAGCTGTTTACAAATTTTTGATTGCTATCAATGTCGAAGATAATATAGTGAATAAAACTCAATTGCTTTAATTTTATTATAAATATATAATAGCTATAAATATTTTGCATTTTTTTTAGTAATCCACACATTTTTTTACAAATATACATTTTCAAATTTTATCCAAGTAAATCAAGGCAGCTTTACCAGGTAGTAATAAAGCTCCGTTACGCAAGATTTTCTAAATTTTATTAAAAAGCTATATAATTTAGAAAAACTACATAGACGTCCTTGCTTTTTCAAGCAAACGAGAGACAACATTTTGACAACATTTCGTAATCTCTACCAACAAAACAGGTGTGATGTTTTTTTGGTGTTGTATATATTTGTTGTAATTCTACCATTATGTGATTCTGATAGAACTGCTGTAGACTAAGATAAAAATTACACTTATTTGAAAAAACAAGGTATTCGGTGTGTGGTTTGTGTCGACTAATAGCGTTTCAGACTATCATCTTAAGATTTTGATTCGATTTTGTGAGACAAAAATCTAATGATACTTGTTGCGATTGTCAAACTATCTAACGTACCATTACATTTTGTTTGCACACCATCCCACCTAAAATAAAATAAGAAATATGCTTTGAAAATAAACAGCAAATTTGCTTAACGTCTGGTTTTAATATTTTTATTATTTGCTTTTGTAAAAAATGCAACCCTGATCCAATGAAAAATCTTATTGTTTAAGCAAATTTCTAAAAATAGTAAAGTGTAATGGGATGTCAAATCTCTTACCGTATTATTTCTCATTTTCATTACGCTTTACATTCACACTATCTGAAGTGCCCTTTACAGAGCATATTAACTTACTGTTGCACGGTGTTACTGGTTGTACTCTCTGATTTTTAAACATCCCCAGCAGTCCACAACTTATTACAATTTGCAAAGCATCCGATTGTAAGCGATTGTGTCAACAGAAAAAATCAAAATAAACATGTTAAGGACAACAAAAAACTAGCATTCGATTCAGATTATTCTCTTTCTACTCATTATGTTAAATTAAATGTACAGAAGAAACAAAGTAGAAAAGAAATGCTAACAATATAGTTTTGAACTCATCCAATCTTCGCTTACAATGTATACAGTGTTGGATGCATCTCACGGCCTAGGCCATCGCTGTGTAAATGTAAGTAGGAATTGTATACAGACTTCGGATGGGTCACGCTTACATTGTCAATGATCTTAGATCGAAGATGTATGTGACAAAAAGTTCACTGGGTCATTATTTAATATCATTTTTTAATACATATTTTGTGAACAAAATAACCAGAGAGTTTACATACATATATTTACTGTTATTTGATAGGTTGGTACTCAGTGTTCTCAGATTGTAAGATTTATTTTTCCCTGTTGAATTTTGGAGATACGGAAAAGATTTACGCTACATTTACACACGCAAATAGTGGCATGCAAATTTTGTATAAGTATTATCAATAAAAAACAATTCGAAATACTCGAATCTCTTGCCACTCGCTTTTCTGTTTACATTTGCTATGGCAATTTCATTTTTAAAATGTCGTCGAAGCGTATACTTCAAACAATTTGTTTACTTCCCGAATTTTGTCCCCATTTTAAATTTGTCTTCTATTTACAAAATAGAGTTACCGAGTTCATCACAAGAATATATACTTTGGAAACGTTAAAAATTTATTTTTATAAATATTATTTTAATAATCTAATGCTTTATAATTAACGAAACTGTTCTTTTTTATACATATTTCAAAAAATAAATCTTAATAAAACAAATGAGAAGCTAAAAATTGTAATTCTATTTTGCTATAATCCAGTTAATTTGCATTAAGTTCTTGGCAGGGTAACATTGTTTATCATCTTGACATTCAGTGGCATGCAAATGCCAAATTTTCACTCGCATGCAAATTTTGCTGCCACTGGAGCTGCCATTGCGAAAAATGTGGGTGTGTTAGTGAAAATTTGTGAATGTATTGAGTTTTTCGAACATGCAGTGGCATGTGTAAACTCTAAGTTATCTTCTGTAAAAAGTTTTTTTTTCGAAATTTGTGTAGATGATTTGTAAAAGAATCTTATTAGTGAAAAAACTTTTTTTTTCAGAAAATATGATAGTAATATAATAAAATAGTAATTGTCTAAAAGCTATTAGTATAATTAATATAACAGCAAGTACTAGTTCAAAAGGAAATTCACAAAATGGTTTAATTTGTTTAAAAAATTGTTGCAATTTATTTTAAACATATTCAAAATTGTACCAAGAAGCACACGTCAAATTAATATTTTTTGAAAATAAGTTTTATGATTTAGAAAATCGAATTTTTTAAAAAATTCAAAATATGAAGAGGTAATTTAAAAATTAATAACTCAAGAAGATACTTATAAAAAAAACGCGTTTTAAAAAGACGTCGTGAAAATTGGGTTTGTAATATTCATAAAATTCAACTTAAAAAATTTTATACTGCTCTGCTCTTCACAAAAATGAAAAAGCTGACGTTTAAATAAAATAAAATCAGGTTTTTGAATATTCGAAGAGATGTTAGAACAGAGATAGCAAAAGTGAGTTATTGCCCTCTTCTGTTCTCGCATGCTTTTGAGGTTACAAAACTCTTTGTTTTTAGTAAAAGTGTTTAGGAAAAAGTTGTGTTGTCTCTTGTAAGACATCTCAATATCTGTATTAGAGCTGTATCGTTCATGCATGAACGGGTTAAACTGAACGGATCATCTCAGTGAATGAAGTGAGTCGCTCATTAAACTGACCATTTTTCGTCCAAACGGCTAGGAAACATAGAAAACAAGCTATTTATAATTTTTTTTATTGCTATCATTATCAGAAGCTAATAAAGTGACTAAATTCAAATGTTTGAATTAAAAAAGATATTCGACGTTATGAGCTAAGCCAGAAAAGGAACAAAACACGTAACATAAGGAATTTGCCAATATATAAAAAAACATAAATTTATTGAAAATAAAATTATTTATGCTTTACATTTAAGCTTAAAAATACTTGTGTACAAGCCTCAACAGAACTCTACATCATTGCAGGCGGTGGTATCGTCCATTGTTAAGGGTAGCGTTACTTTGCCAACTTCGGGAAACATTTGCATTAGAAGTCCACTCACTATCGAAAAAATTATATAAGGGATCTGCAACAGTTTTTGATCTATTCCATGCTGCAAGTTTTTGGTTTCTATAGAAAAATTTTCAAGCTTAAATTAACAAAATATTACCACTATTGATTCCGATGTCAAGAGAAATAGAGCGATGCCAGCCGATAAGCCAATTGAAAAAAAACTATTTCTTATGTTTGTGGGATATATCTCCATTGTAAAAATATACAAAATATGAGAACTACCAGATATAAACAATTTGCCCAGTATACGCGGTATTAATGCATTAATTTCATATTCTATTTGTAAAAGAAATTGAAATAAAAAAAAAATTATATTAATTTTAGTGATGCACACTTTTACTGATTATGGTAAGATTTTCAGTAATTTAGACATTATCAGTAAATCCTTATTTCAACTGCAACTCTACTTGTACTGTAACTTATCTGCGCATAGAAATATACATACTCGTATATGAAAAGAATACTTACGTTTTTCTAAAATTACTATCGTAAATATACTAATGTTAAAGATTATCATGTAGAATAGCAAGACATGTCGTCGTGATATTTGCGGCATCATAAAAATAGACATTAACACACCCGGAATGTGTAATAAACTATTGTACGTGAGATTGTTGTATCTGTTGTCACTGAAATGGGGAGAATAAAAACTCATAGCCAGATCATGTATGTGCCAACATATCGAAGAATTTATAATTAGATAGCAAAATGTTTTTATTGCCCGAAATAATGGGTAATCGGACTCATTAGCCCTTTCTAATTTTGTTCTATTACAGCTAATTAAATGCTCCACACTGTTTATTTGCAAGTTCACGCCATTTACATTTGCTGATGATCTAAGTATTACAGCGCATTTGTCGTCTTCTCTTTTTCTTAACAGCCAACGTACACTTTCAGGCACTAAGGCGAGACAGCACATTGGCAATAGCGCTGGTATAGTAATAATTCTTAAAAGTGTTCGCCAGTTCCGACACTTGTTTGCTAAAATTCCTAAAATCGCTCGTCCTAAATAATAGAATATTGCTGGTATTGTGGCGGCGATAAGTCGACGCTCCGGTCCAACGGATTCAATCATCACTGATAATACTATTGGAAAAATCACACTTGCGGTGCTTATTGTAAATACCTCAAAGAACACGAGCACATTAAACTCTGTTATAAACGATAGTATTATACCGGTAATGCAGCTCAAAGGTCCATAAACTGTTAATACAACGCGACGACCATGTCTAAAACAAATCAACACATAATATCATAGGTATATCTCATATCTGGATCAGTACTTCACAAAATTAAAGAAACAAAAATACATATAATATGTTTTTCTATAAAATATAAAAAATACAAGGAAATTGGTATTAGTACATATAAGAATTGCGAAAAGGCGAATTAATTTCTAAATTTTAGTCAGTGATCTTAGTCTGATAGAGGCATTGATACACACGATCGTACGATTCGTTCACAGGAAAAGATTTTAAAAGTCTGACCGACTTTACAAAATCGCTTCAAAATGGCGTTATAGGCCACACTGTTATACAAGTATGATTGCAATGATTTATAAACATAATAAAATAATTAAAAAATTTTATTACCATTCAAAAAATTATAAACAGCTTGGTTTCTATGCTTCCCAGCATATAGATGCACAAACTGTTTATAATTTTTTGATTGATATCAATTTGAATTTTTATTACCATAATAATTTTACATTATTTAAATTTTTTCTCGAGGCACCAACAATATTCTCATATTTTTCACAATATATACCACACTGATCGCACAGAAACCACGTTTTGAAAAATTTCATAAAATTTTTCAAATCGCATGATTAGTCAAAAACATTTTTAATTCCTTTTTAGCACATATGTTTTATTTAGTAGATCACACGACCGTGTAGGATAGTGTAACAGGACCTTAATCAATCAGCGAACTTTTAGAAAACATTTTTCGTCAAAGTATTAGTTTTGCTCCTAATATTGTTCTCTTTTAGCTAGACGCGTTGTTTAAGTGGGCTAGACACTATCAAAATGCTTGCTGTGTACTTCAAGTAAATGTGCGATTTATTGCTTCATAGCCCATCAAGCATTAATTTTGATCATTCTTTTCTCTCTTTCAAGATGTTTTTATGCTCAAAAATAATAATGAAAATTTGTTCAAGCCTAAAATCCAATGGATTCTTTTTATACATAAATGAGTTGGTTTACTTTATTAGCTACTAATAGGTGCATTCCAAGTGAATAACGAAACAGTCCGAACTAGTCCAAAAGCGTTCCACGTAACCATTTTTGTGCAATTTTGAGAGAAAATTAGACAGCAATTTTTTTCATGTGCTGTACAAATTAGCCCGAACTTTTTCTTTGGGTAAGTTCGGACTAGAATTGAATAATCAGCTGTTTTATGTTTACATACATATGAAACTGAAAATGTAATCAGAAAATTAGCAAATTGGAAAAAAGTTTTTATTTAAAAATTAGTTAAAAGCAAAATGGAAGGTTTCCCAAACTAAAAATAACGTTGTGAAGTTCCAAACAGAAGATGTAATTGTTATTTGGCTTTTCATTTTATAAATATGAACTATATATGTAAATCTATTGAAAATTTTACATTGCTTTTATTTTTACAGCTGTTACCAATAATGCAAAAATTTTTGTTTATAGGGTGTTATGCGTTTTAAGCGTCTAAAAACACTAAAATATACCATAACCTAAAAAGTAAGCAGCACTTTTATTGCAAGATGTACAATTGTGGTTTTTGCGTTCCAGCAGTTTTGAGTAAAATTTACAAATTTAGAGAGTAATTTGCTTTTTACTCTCTTTAGTCCGAACTAGTCCGAGATCTCGTGGAACACACCTAATATTGATAACACTCAAAAAATACAAATAGAAAATTAGGAACATCTGCAAAAGAAAAGGCTTGTTTTTTGTGTTTTGAAATTTGTAGCTAGAATACATAAAATTATTTTTTATGATTTTTGTTTTATTTCTTCATTTATACTCTTCTTTTTATTTAATTTTCTTGACAGCACTTCGCAATGGAAACCAATATAATGATAAAAAGTTATTCATGCTTGACAGTAAGCATTAGACACAACCAACATGCAAGCATTTTCCATCAAGCATTATCAGTTTCACTGCTGCAACATTTTACTGTGAGTGAATCGTACGATCGTGTATGATAGTGAATTTGCTTTAATCAAACTGCGGCAAAATTAAAATAATACCTCAACTTTCGACACCCTATATTTATATACTTACATATCGGCAAGTACACCACCTGCAATCATTCCAATAATACGTCCAACATTATTACAAGTGGCGGCCATACCAACCATCCATTCATCAGCACATATCAGTTTAAACTGAATAAAAAAGAAAAAATATTATTAACATTGTACATATCCCATGACAAATCCATTACTCGAGAACATTCTTTAATCTATACTGCGAAATATCTTCTACCGAACACCGCCCAACACCAGACCAACTTTGTTTAACCCAGATTTTCCTAACAATAAAAAAGCGGGTTTTAAAGTGGCGCTATCATTCTACTAGTATTCTATATTTCTTCGTACGAACAGCCAACCATCGTATTGTGTACGAGTACATATCGCATACATTGACGAGTACATATCGCATTTATGTGCTCGTCTGCACTTGTCTCAAATATTCAATAGGTGAATAGAGTTGGAAATATAAACATCTGACGACACTACAAACTTTTTTAAATGTATGTATGTATCTCAAAATGTTAGAAATTTTATTTTAAAGTGTATTACTATTGTTTGTAAAATATAAGAACACCCTGAGAATGACGAACAATGTTGGCCGAAGTATGTAAGAAGAAAAATATATTTTTTAAATAAGGATTTTTAATATATTAAAACTTATCTATTCAACAATATTGAAAAACTTCACGTTGTACAACGGACACTTCAAACAAACAACCTCTCTAGAATGCTTGTGCAGAATCCAATTGTCGGTAGAACTATATATTTGAATTTTTGATCTCGGAACCATCCCTCTTTTGTGCACAGCTTATTTTCTATCTATTCGAAATTGGAAAATTTAAGGTCGTGTGCTTAATATTTAATCGTTTGGTTTTCTGTCTCGAAGTCAGTATTTTTTAATATTTTTTTTTTTTTTTTTTTTTTTTTTGTTCTTATTCATTTACATTACTTTAGTTCAATATTTTTACAAATTACCTCTTTCGCCACTGTAGACTCTCCGTCAAGAAACTTAAAACCATATCTACATTTTTGAATTATTGTCTTACTGAAATATTCCATCACGCATACTTTATCTTTAAGTCTGGCTTTTATATAATCAAATTCATACTGATGACATTTATCATACTGTAAATCGTTTTTTGGAATAGTATAATCAATCCAGTGTTCCTGGTATTGAGATGTAGCATTATCGCACTGACGTATATGGCATCTGAAATGACAAATTAAGCAAAGGTTTTACAAAACGCAAATAACTTATGAATTGAGCTGCTGCCCCAGAGTGCAAATAACGGTTATTCAGCTGTGATTGTTATGTTGTTATTGTCATGTTATGTGTTTTTATTGTGATATTAAACCAGTACTGTAACTTGTCCCACACGGAAAAAGTTCAATTGTTTTTTTTTTCTTTAAAATTTATTTTTAATAGGTGCAAACTAGAATTGTTACGATTTTCAGAGTCATCGAAATATGTACATACTATACATACATAGGTATTTATGCATGCAAATTCGGACAAAAAGCGACGGAACACCGACTATGCACACGTTTAAAAAAGGTGAAAATTGCACTCAATTTACTTATATTAAGTAATTTTCATACAAATTTTCTGGGCGAATCATCGATGTTCTGTGAACAGCGCATAAGACAGGCACGTTTTCTCTAAATTTTAAATAGAGTAGTACTTAAAAGTATATAAACTCATAATGCTTATAATTAAAACTTGTAAACCATGTACATATGTACATATATAAATACATACATAAATTCAATACTATCGGCTCTCTCACCTGAAGGTAGCGGGGCTTAAACTTAATGTATATGATTCTACATGCATTGCAGCAAACATCACTGATAAGCTAAGTACAAAATAATTTAACATTTGATAACGTCCAAATTCTCCAATACGGATCAAGATCGAATCCAAAGCATTCCCGCTGTTTACGTCTTCCTCTCTATCAAACGGTTGTATGAATATAGAGCTTATTCGCATTCGTTGTCCAGATCGAGCGCCAGCAGCCATATTTTCAGTAGCAAATTTTTAAAGCTGTTGTACTTAACTAAAATATTTTCTCTAGTTTTCCTTTCAAACTTTTTGCTGTCCCGCACAAGTATTTAAATTATAAGCGATTTGTTTTGAGAAATTCTCAGAAATTACAAGACGCAACGATCAATCAAAACTTTACTGAAATCCCGTTACATATACACATACAGGGTCTTTTTTTAAAGCTACACATGTTGGAGTCTGAATAAAACAGCCATATACACATATATTTTAATATCAATAACAAAAAATTTTGATATTACATATATCTTAATATTCATTGATCTTCGTTTGTTAAATAAATTCAATTTTTACAGCTTAAGACCTTGTTTTTTGTTTATTATAAAAAATTAACAATTTATAAAAATTGTAGGCGAAATATTGAAAAATAAAAAATTATAAATTGTTAATTTTTATAAAAAAACAAAAATTAAATATATTTCTGATATTAATGTTTTATTTCACCACCCAAGCTGAAATCTGAAATACCAATTTTCATCTTTCACTATTGACAGCAACATTATGAGAACCAACGTTTTTGAAGGCCTGTGGACCAATAACTCAGCCAGCCCATTTGGCGCATCTGTGGGTGTAATGATGTTTCGACAAAAGCTTACGGATTATATTATACACACTCCCAATGTCAATATACTGCTTATAAAAACAAGTCCGTGTTTTGTTTTCATAGTGTGCTAGGTAAGAGGAGAGATGTACCAAATATGACAAATTTAATTGTGGCGAACCAAGGCGAATTCATTATTAGGTGGTTGGATCGACGAATTCAGGCGAATTTCAGGTTTTTGACAATTAAGGTTAAAACTCCGCAATTTACACAAACAAAACACTTAATTTTTAGTGTTGTTTTGTTGTAGGGAAGCAGCTACATTGTTTTTTGTATCATGTGGCGTACTGATAGGCAATGCTTCCGGCGAAATGCCGATGCATCCACATGATAATGAATATAACAATACTTGTTGTTTTGTTATATTTATGATACAAAAAACAAGGTAGCCGCTTCGCTACAACAATACAATAATAAAAAAAACAGCAGGTGTTTTTTTGTGTAAAAAGGCGTATTCACACTGCAGCTGTCAAAAGTAGTTGATAACGAACATGTACAAAAATTTAAATGCCGCCGAAAAATGTAACCAAAACTTGACAGAGGAAGTGCTGCACTATTAACCGAATTCGCTTGAATTCGCTGATGCATCCACCTAATAATGAATTCGCCTTGTTTATATTAGTATGGATTGAATGTATACGTTATTTATTATTATTATTACTAGAATATTTCTTTCTGTGTATAACACCTGTCTTATCGACAGACAACTAAAATATGTGCTATCAATAGTGTGTGAGTTCCGTTCATAAATGTAAACAATCAGATTAACAATCTTAAGCTATACGTAAAAAACCAAAAGTGGTGGCTCAAAATGGATAAACGAGAATTCGGGACAAATGTGTGTCGTATTTGTTTGGACGAACATACCGATAAGAATTGGAATGATTTTTTACATCAGCAAAGCCATCTTACATACAAGGATTGCTACTGCAAATTCACTGGCTTGGAATGTTTTGGTGTGTAAAAATTATGAATAAGCACAACAAAGAAAATTTTCTTTGAAAAAACTTATTGCATTTACAGATGAAGATAATTTGTCGACTATGTTATGCCGCAACTGTTCCAATTGTCTAGAAAATATGAACATTTTCATATCCAAAGCAATCGAAAATCATTACTTATTACTTGAGAAACATTCCTTAAATTTGTTGAAGAAGGAGATAGATGATATAAAACAAAATACAAATTTCGAGGTAATATTAGTAGACGAAATGGACATTAAACCAGATAGGCATATGCTTGAGGAATATAGTAAAAATTTTGTTAAAGAAAATGAGACTTGCAGCGCATCTGAAAAAGTTACATCTCCTTTGGTGCAGCAGAAACCGACAGAAACAAATAAGAAGAAAAAACGTACTTCGGATCAATCAAAACGCGCTAAAATAACCTCAAAAAAGACAGCTAAGTCCCTGAAAGTTCCTACATGTTGTTCTTTTTGTTGTAAGTACTATACCAAAATATAAAATAAAATCAGTCGTAAAGCAGCTGCTCTGTACTGAACAGCTTCTCACGTCGGCGTTATTATTACTTCTATAGCCTTCGAAAATTAACAGATTTGCTGTATAACATAACAGTTTTTTTAAGTATTTCGTTTTTAACCACAGCGCTACTTCCTATGTGAAGGCATAGGTAGTTATTGTTAGTCACAGCAATACTGTGCCTTGAGCAAATGTTCTTAGTTACTCCACCCATGCTGTACATCTTTACAAATTTACTTTGAATTTCTATAGTTAAATAAGTATATTAGACTTAAGCGGCACGCATTGTACAGTCTTTTTGCTTTACCAAAAAAAAAAAAAAAAAATAAGTAAAATTGAAAATGAGAAACTGACTTGATTCCAAAAAGTCTGTAAGCTATTACGAAGGAGATAATGTTTTTGTGATGGAATTGGCTTGGATTATTTTAGCGCATCTGACATATAAAATGTTCTTGTTCGAATTTAGACTATTTGTGTTATTGTGGTTTAAGTTATCTAAATCATGTTGACTTTTTATGTATGATATCCTGTCTTAATTCAAAGTTTTAAAAAGTTTGGTTACTAATCGAAAAACATAAACAGCTAGTTTTTTATGTTTCCTAGCTGTCTATATGTCGATATTTCATATGAGCCAACCTAATCATCAGTAGAATTGGAAACGTTTGAAAAATATATTTTCCATGCGTTTTTGCTTTTATTAACCACTTTTTAATAAGTAAACAACCGATGTTTGATTTGTATTTTTAACAGCAGCAAAAAGTAAAAAACAAACACTCAAATAATTGAGTTTATTCTTATTTACACCGTTTTATGTGGATATAGTGGGAATACAGCGGCCTGCTTACCTAAACTACCAAACCATGTGGTATTTAAGAATTTTCTTAGATATTTCTACTAAATTGCAACTCAATGCTGCATTTTTTGCTCTTCATTGGTATTTCAACATTCTGCTACTATGTTTATTATTAAGGGCTTTCCAATAGGTACTTGACAACTTTGATTTTTTTTATGAACGCACTACTTTATCATCTAACTAACTTTCTTTTTTTCAGTAAACTCAACATTTTCATCATGGTAAAGTACACGAACGAATAATGTATGCAAATTATAAAAATGTACTGCCGAAATTCAGAATCCCATGACTGCATCTTTAAGAGCGTTAACTCCAATTTTCGGTCGTTATTATCGCCCTAGTACACAAGCATTAACAAATTAAGTGTAAAAATTTGAGTCTAAATATTCATTGTGTGAAGCTGGCGATTCAGTGATACAACGGATTGTAGCAAGCGATCCAAGTCAGT
The DNA here is from genome assembly GCA_914767995.1 of Thecocarcelia acutangulata. Lineage (NCBI taxonomy): Eukaryota > Metazoa > Arthropoda > Insecta > Diptera > Tachinidae > Thecocarcelia > Thecocarcelia acutangulata. Next base: position 121,200,223 of record OU612096.1, on the reverse strand, counting down.
CGATTCCGCGGCGTTTTTAAGAACTGGACATCACCATGACCACTTTATGCGAATTTTACGTAAAGATCTTGGTTTACATCCATACAAGATCAAACTGACTCAAGAATTGAAGCCGATGGATCATTTCACGCGACGTCCATTGTCAGATTGGGTGCTAGAAAAGATGCGCCGAGATGTTAAATTTCATCCACACTTTACAACTGATTTATTGAAGAGTGAGTTTTGTAAGCATGTCATCTCAAGAAATGGACCAGTCAATTTGCCACCTCGTTTGTGCGATTTAACGCCGCTAGACTTTTATTTTCTTTGGGGCTACGTCAAATCATTGGCCAATGTAACAGCTTAGGATTCTATCAGATTCAGAAGATATCTTCAATAAACAAATTAGAAAAACAAAAATATAATAAATAATAATTTTGAAACATATACAAAACATGATGTTAAAAAACATTCCCTAAAATAATCGAAATACTTAAGTTAACTGTTTAGCGATCTCTGCTCAGTGCAATAATTTTCATGATTTTGCTTTTCATTGTCACTGTTATTGTTCCCTATTCCAGCAGTATATTAAAAATAATAATTTTTTATGCATTTCTTAATAGTGTTTTTATTTTTTAAATTTTCTATTACAAAGCTAAAGTTTTGGTTTCTAAACATGCTGCAATCAGACACGAGAAAACACATCATGCTAACCGCGAACGTAGTGTAGTTTGCCCTGAATGTGGACTTAAGTTTTATTGTAAAATGGCACTGAGAAATCATGCCCAAGTCCACTCAGAAAATCGAAAAATTTACAAATGCGAATTTTGCGAAAAATCTTTTTTCCACAAAGGTGGGCTAAACATTCACCGCCGAATACATTTGGGCCAAATGGTACCATGTACTTTATGTTCAAAGCAATATTATCGACTAATCGACTTGCAAAGGCACATGCATTCTCACTCAGCCTCACGGAATAATGGAGGCTTAATACCTAGGGTAAGTAAATATAGTATTGTTCGATTTTTATCCGAGAGAAAGTGCTGTCAGTGTTTAGTTTATTATTATTTTTTTTCTTTATTAATACACGTGAATCGATTTTCACTCCTTTTTTACTTTTTTGATTTGAACAATATTTAGAATTAACATATTCCCACTTTCAGAAAAAAATTTTCGTTCGCTGTGAATTTTGTGGTAAAAATGTTCGTAGTACAAGTTTTAAATCCCACACTGCCAGACATATGAACGAGCCCTTATGTAAATGCTCCATTTGCGATAAAAAATTTTTTTCTCGGGAGGGGTAAGTTTAACTTAACTAGAATTCTATGAACTATGCATATACATATGTACTTAAAATGTATATTAAAATCGAAAAATATGTTTCAAATGTGTTTATATAACTCACTATCAAAGCAACGATAAACAACACTAAGATGAATGCGCAATGTTTAGGAGTTGATTTTACTCAGCGTTGAATTTTGTTGCTTGATTTTTGTTGTTTAAAAATTTTATTGCATGAGTTAATAAAGCAAAATCTTGATTTTTGGTGATCACTCGATTGTATTAATAATTTATTTAACCACAAAAATGAAATAACGTTTTATAATTTCATAATTTAAATAAATAGGTAAATTTTAAGTCGAGTAATTGTTTCATAAATATTTCTCGAAATTAATATGAATAATAATTCGACTTTTTTCAACTATGTTTATGTTCGAATAATTATTCGAGTAAAGTTAGGTCATTATCAAATGAATATTATGAAGTCGTTATGTTCCAATCAGCTATTAAAACTACTCCATACTTTGAACCATATTTTTCTTTCTTTTTCTTGGTTGAAAATTTTTTAATATATATATATATATATATATATATATATATATATATATATATATATATATATATATATATATATATATATATATATATATATATTTTTTTTTTTTTTTCTTATTTTAAGCTGTGTTGCCCATTTGAAAACAGTGCATAAAAAAGGTTGTGGAGAAAGAGGAAACTTCATTATACATTTGAAAGCAAATCGCCGTTGCACCAGTTTATTTATGCAGCAAAATACCAGTAAAATATACATCGAAGAATAAAGTATATGGAACGTAAACTACATTTGATACATTTTTAATTCATCCGATCAGGCAATTATATTTTTCTACAGTCATCCGGTACCGGGGAAGCCAGTTAGCACTTGTTAAAAACTATAGCTTATGGAATGAATGTTGATGAACCTACAACAAGTAATTTTAAAATAATATAAAAATACATTAAACAATAACTTTTGATGCAGATTACGAAAATAAACAATATGAAACATTTTTGCGCTCTACCCACTTTGAAAATATAATAACGACAGCTTTGTTAGATGTACTCGTACGTGCGGATATCTTGACTGTTTCGAAATCATATAATACATTCTTCGCCATCTTAGCTATTGGACCACTACACTTTATAACAATTTCTCAATGTTTTATTAATCCACACAGCTACTTACCTGATATATCAAAATAACATTGGCTTGCCCAACTTTTTCCCAATTTTCTTTTGAACTAGCATTTATGTTCACACACAAAAAATTTTCTTCGACGAGCGTATATCCGGGTAAGTACCCGGATATACTATCACAGCAACTAGGCTCTGCGCTAAGCCTTATAGTAGGATGGTATACAAAGAGCGGTCTAAGTGTGAATCCGCAAAAAACGGAGCTTGTGCTCTTCACTCGAAGATACAAGACTCCATCGTTTACTCTGCCAACCGTAAGGGGGGTTGAGCTAGTGTTGTCAGACAGTGCGAAATATCTGGGCATCTACCTGGATTCCAAACTATCCTGGCAGCATAATGTCCAGTCAAGGGCAGAAAAAGCGGCTATCGCCTTATTCTTGTGCAAAAGGGCCATTGGAAAACCTGGGGAATAAATCCTAGGAACTCCTACTGGCTTTTCAGCACGGTTGTAAAGCCCATTCTAACATATGGAGCGCTTGTGTGGTGGAAGTCATTGGAGAAAACCACCTACTGCAAAATCGCAGAAAAGATAATGCGTACTGCTGCTTTGATGGTGACTGGTGCTTCCGGCACTACGCCATCGAAAGCACTTTTCACTATGCTGAACTGGCAGCCGGCTGATCTCATGGTGAAGGAAATAGCCATGAATTCGGCTATCAGGCTGTGGTCAAGCGGGACGAGGAAGGAGGCGACATATGGTCATGCCTCAATAATAGGAAGAATAGTGAACATTCGGCAGTCGGTGGGGGTATCTTTATCCCCTTGTATGAGAGGAGGATGAGTTTTAGGCCGCAAAATGAGTGTAGCGTAGCGCAGGCTGAAATTGCGGCCATTATGAGGGCAGCTAACTGGTTAAGGTACTACAGGATATATGAGAATGATATCCGAATTTGTACTGATAGTAAGGCTGCGTTGTATGCACTAGCTGGAGTCTATACGACATCCAGGTTGGTTCGTGAATGCCGGATATCTCTAAACGAGATAGCGAAACATTCGAACCTGGAGCTTATCTGGGTACGAGGGCACAGTGTAGTGTCCGGAAATCTAGTAGCGGATGAACTGGCAAAGGCCGGTGTCCAGCTACACCAAAGAGATATTGATGGGATCGTTGGAATCCCGCTTGCGAGCTGTAAGAAACTAGTACAGCGCCAACTTTTTCAGACCGCTCAAGACAGATGGTCTAATGAGGGTACCTGTCGAATATCAAGGCTGACATGGCCCAGATATGATAACAGGAGGACTATTATCCTAAGGGGCTTGCCCCGACGGAGGTTGCGTTCTGCTGTGGCGGTTCTGACGGGACATTGCCACATAGGGACGCAGGCAAGGAGGTTAAATCTTCCATTTAATGACTTCTGTAGAAGTTGCAGAGACGAGGAGGAAGAAGAGAGCATTGAGCACTTCCTCTGTCAGTGCCCAGCTCTTTCTTATATAAGGGCATTGTACCTAGGCAGACCGATGCTGCATGATTTGACGGAGGTATCGGAATGCGATGTAAGTGGATTGGACTCCTTTATCCGATCCTCGGGTTGGTTCTAAGCCAGTGATATGTAGATCTACTGAGATACATATCAGATCCAGGCAACACAACGGGACCTGACTGGACCCAAGTGGGCTGGCTTTATAATAGCTGGCAGCCAGTTAAACCTAACCTAACCTTTTATTTCTTACATACGTGAGAGAAGAGTATGAAATTGCTGAGTACCGGCAATTATTTTATGCTTTTTAATCACCTTCCGAATCTTTCTAAAAAGTCAAGAATTAACTTGTCTGACCTGGCTCTTAATAAGACATCATTAGCACTTGTGAGGTTTTTTTTACCAACCTATCAGGCCTATTACAGAAATCCATTTCTATCGAAAGTTATTCTTTAGAAAATACAAATGGATTAATTACCCCGGAATGAAATCACTTTTATTATTATCATTGAATTAGTCGTTTTTGAAAAGGTCACTTGATTCTTCAAACATTTTTTCGTTATCTTGTTTGCAATTATGTAGCCAATTAGAGCAGAAAGTAAAGCCTTATATAACAATATTTTTAATTTAAGAAAAAATATCACTTTATTAAAAAAACAAATTATTCATATTGAATATGGATCATATGTACGTATAAATTAAAATAACACAGTGAGACAGATAAACATATGTATGTGTAGTCTAGTGCAAGGTTTGTTCACAGTTGTTCAGATCATCATTTCAAAATATCGATTTCATCCTTAAAATCAGATCAGCAGAGATTTTTGTAATACAAAAATTTAGTTTTTTTTTAGCTCATTTTTGTGTATTTTTCTATTGTTTACCCAATCAGTGCAAAGGTAATATATAATAAAAGAGAACGACTTACACCAGATCACTAAAAAAATATAGTAGTATTCATCTTTTTGTGTTTTTTAGAATAAGATTAAATAATTTTTAAATTTTAGATGTATTATGAGTATCAATTAAATTCGACTTAAATTATAATATGCTGCATAATCATATCAAATGCGTAAAACTTAAATACGGAATGGTTTTTATTTAATACAAGTTTTGTAAATTTTAAAAAGTTGTGCAGTAATGACTATTATATTATATAAATACTAATGCAAATCTTGGCAAAAAAACAACTTTTGTAATGGATCGAAACGAAGTATTAGCTCCGAAAACGAGTGGAATCGTTTCACCAGCATTTGGTTGACTTATCTGATTTACTTTGTTGGTATGATATATTTTTTAAGATGCAAATATGTTAGTTCACAAAACGAATTTTAAAAACTGATATATTTCCATCACATCATCATCGGAGAAAGTTTGGTTTCCGTTACATACCGATTTAGCGTTAGTCTAAAGTCTAAATTTTAATAATTCTGCATATGATTAACAACATTAAAATGCGGTTTGTGACTATTTAATAAATTATTATAAACGACAAAATTAGTAAGAAAAAAAATATTTTTGTGAGCTTGAGGTAAAACATTTTATTACAAGATAAGGCTAGATAGGTTTAAGTGCTTCCATCAGGAAATTTTACATCAAAATGTTAAATAAAAATACATATTGCTTGTCATTACTCAAAAACCCATGTTTCCAGAAACAACGCATTTCAAATGTTTAGTTCCCATATATTTTTCAAAATTTTTTTTTAGGAAATACCTCCTAAACGGGACAGTTTAAAAGCAAGCTAGTTTGCTGACATTAATGGTCATATCATCAATCTGAAAATTCTACATTATTATTCATCTATATTAACAGCGGAAGTATCTGCCACATTTAGGCTATTGAGTTATTATACAAGAGACTCAAAACTGCAATTTGTACCGACAGTTTGTCGGTTATAAAATCTCTAACCAACTTAAATAAATGTAAGTATGTAAATCGCATTCGCAATCTTTTCATTCAGAATTCTAATACACCAAAACTTTTATGAATACCAAGCTACGTCGACATAAAACAGAATTAGCCTGTAATGCTGAACCTGGGAAACCCGATATTTCAATTTTTATAAAAGACACAAACTCATTATAAATAAGGAGCGGATCAAAGAATTACATATAGCCATAATACTTACTCGACTCCAAATTTACATTTTCTCTTGCCTACAACTAGGACACTCCACACACCGAGTTATGACGTTGTTCCAGCGATATGCACTTAAAATTGTTCTAATTTGGAGGTAAAAAGAAATGAAGGACTGCAAACTACAATACTTTGTTAAATTTGCTACATTCCCTTATTGCGTTCTTAAAAGGCAATAAGTTAGGCAAGCTTGCTTATCTTGCTAACCACGTTTGTTTTATGAATCACAAAGCACCGCGAAAAACTATTGGAAAAAATGTTAATATGGTAAAATAAATATTTTTATTCTCCATAAAGATGAAAGAGCTTATTTTCTTCTGACTTTCCTGTATTTAATGAGGGTTGAGTTATTTCTTTAAAAAAGAAACTAGATATTTCCTTTCCTTTACTAAAACTAAAATTGCTTATTTGGAACACGGCTATTTTGCGGCTGTTTCACTTATCAACAACGCTCATTCCCAAAAGACAATTTGCTTTTCTTCTTTTAAAACACTAACTATCAGCCCAATTATAAATAAAATTTCCATAGGAATTTTATCACCTTTCCTCCAATTATGAATAAAACTCAAGTATGAGGTTTTTCTATTTTTTCTTCTCTCCATTCATTGAAAACACTAAAGGAAGATCAACTCTTCAATTCTTACGGACAACAATTGTGCATTTTCTTTAATTTTAATTGAAAAAAGTACTTTATGTGAGATATAAATTCCGTGAGGAATAAATTCCGAGAGAAATAAATTCCGTGAGAATATTCATAATTGGGCTGTATATGAACACAATAAAGAATAAGTTTGTTTGCTTTTGTTCTTTTTTGCAAAAGTATTTTAAAACCACAAACAAATCATTTGATTCGCCTCAGGTACTTTTGACACATTTAGCCATAAAACTAAGTAGTTTCTTGAATAATTGCGTTTGTGATTTAAAAACGCCAAGAGATTTCAAACCATATATTTTCAGATAGGACTGAAAAAAATGTCTGACGCTGCATTGTGATTCACTAAAGAGCACCACTTTTAATTCTAAATTTAACTTCTGATGTTTTGCCTAAAGCTCACAAAATAATTTTATAATAATTTTAAAACTATTTTCATAATTCTTTTTCAATTAACAACTACCGAAATGTTTGCTAACTAATTTAATTGCTGCTACTTAATTGTTTTGTTCATTTAAAGATTGTACATAGGATTACTTGTTGCATCGAACAGTTGTTTGCCAGTTGATTCAATCATAGATCGCAAAGCAATGCTACGTTGTTTTGAGACAGCTCTCCGTAGTGTAAGCTCAAACACATTATTCTCGTCCACGTTATCCATAGGCAAATGATTTCGCGTTATGGCCTGCGTTAATGGTGTTGGAGTTTCATTGCATTCTTTTTCAAATATAAGACCACCAATGTTGTTGTCAATAGCAGTTATGCATTCTGTATTGAATTCCTTTGCCCAAAGTTCTACATTGCGATTATGTATAACCTCGCTTGGGAAGCATTGCAAGAGTTCTTCAAAGTTGAGGTCAGCAACCAAGTTGTTTAAAATTTCTAGAAAAAAATGAACATTTGCAAAAAAAAGGAATATTACGAGAATAAGCGACTTCAAAACATCAAACTATACTACTGAAAAGTGGATCGATTTTAAACCATTTCGTATCAGTGTCCGATTTTTCGAACACGAAATTTCACTCGCATTTTTCTCATTTTTAGAACTATTTATGTAAGAGAAATAGGCAGTTTTCTCCACTTTTAATTAGTAAGAAGAGAGAAAACCCGGTTATTTTAAATATAATTTTTAAAAACATGAAACAAATTTATAAAACACAAAAAAGTAAAAAAGCAGTTCTATTTAAAACGGATTAAAATTCCTACAAAGGTTTTTGTTTTTTATCTGTGTTGATGTAAATTGGATTCAAAATATAGTGTTCGAGAATTCGAATACTGAGAACGAAAAACCCCTAACTAATTAATAGCTGTGTTTTTTTTTTTGCAAAGTCGGTTAAAAGGCAAATATCTCATTTGAATTACCAGTAATGTATGTCTTCCAGTTTGGCAAAACATCTTTTTTGCCCAGAATTTTTTTGAATAAAGACTCCCATTGTTTTGGTGTAAAATTATTTGACTAAAAACAGACACAAAATTTAATTATGCACAACATATATACATATGTATGTAGATTCGTTAATTGACTTAAGCGACTCACCTTGCCGTACTGCCATAAATATTCCGGGCAGAAATTTAGCATATAATTAATAGCTAAATGTTTTGGTAAAACGATTACCAGAAAGCTGTCGATTCCCAAGAGGTTTGGTGTCTTTTGTACAAACGCTATGAATTCCTCAACAATGGCCTGTTCAATCTTAGGCGACGACAGCAATGACTGCATTAAAAAATATATGTATCCATATAAAGTATAGTTTAAATTATTTGCTTTTAATTTATTGTAACCTGTATTTTTAGAGTTAAGGTGAGTAGTTCATTATGCCAGCTCACAAAATGCACTTCGGTTTCTCCTTCTTCTTTATTTGGATAGCTAAAATCGGCACGCTTGAAGGGTGGCAAACGATTCAAATATTGAGGCCGATCGTAAAGACAAGGTATTGGTCTAACATATGATTTAATATGCTGATCAAATTTTTCACGCTGCAATTTGTAATTGGGTATTAATGGCACGTCAACTAACTTTTGTTCATTGAGGCGTCCGCCGCCAACTGGAAATGATTTTCCATAATATAACATAGTGTTGGTTTGATTTGATCCTAAAAGATTTTGATGCTGCTGCTGCATTCGCAACTCTTGCAAGTGACGCATCATGAATGCTATGCATTCCATGCGTAGACTTAGGAATTCTTCATTTAAAGATTCCTGTTCAAGATCGGCCGATTGGAGATCCGTTATTAAATCGCTTAAGGCCTTCAAACGACCCATGTACATGCGAAAAAGTATTTTTAAGCCTTTATTGTTGATTTCATTTTCATCTGTGTTGTGTTGCTGTTCGTTGAGATTAAGTAGCGAGACGTTTGTGCTGCGTTTAAATGGGGACTGCTGATCCTGCAGTTGATCGTATACAATGCGATTACAATGTCCGGACATGCGTTTATCGTCTATAGAAGAACTTGCTGCTGAATTTGTGTCACCCAAAGAATTGGCAATAGATTCACTATCTCTATCGCTGTTTCCTTTTGAAAAACCTTCATCATAATCTTCGTCAATTTGTGGTGGAGTGTTATTTGTAGGCATATCCTGATTCGTGTTTAAAGGATTTATATCAAATAAATCGTAGTAGTAAACCTTGAATAATAAACACATGAAAAGTACGGAGGATGATTTTAAAGTTTATATTTTGGTAAATTTTTGAAGTTCAAATTAAAAGAGTGGCGAAGATATAATGAAAAATTAAAAGTAATGTCGTAAATTTATATGCTTTTTAAAATATAATTCCAATAGCCGTCATCGTCGTTCCATTAAGACGAAGCAATTAGCTATTCTTTGATAAACCATCAATGTGTCCTAGAATTAAATAATAGATAGCGACTGTCGAAAATATATATTGTTTTTGATAACGAGTAAATAAAAGGAAAATATTTTACGTTGATATAATATGATTAAGATGACGGCTTTTGGAATAAGAGGGAATATTTTTATACACAAATTTCATTTAAAAATTAGTTACTTATTTATCTATTTTTTCAATACAAGGCCATGAATGCTTTCTGTGCTTATTGATATAATAAGACAATATATGAATGATTCTATAAACAACGATCTTCGAACAATATCTGAACGATGTCGTTTGGGTCGGTTTCAATAGATGTAATGTCAAGTATTGTATTTATGGATGGTATAGCTATTGAGGAATCGGAATCTTTTGATGTTTTGGAAATGAAAATTCAGTGCGTTGTTCGCTGGATTGAGCACATTTTTCATATCTTAAAAGAATCATTCAAGTGCCTCGGTTTTCTAAAAGGTTGCAAGACATACTTCACTCCATTCGATCTCCTTAATATTTATACCATTTACATATGTTCTACCGACAACAAACATGTTTCGGCCTGTACTTTAAAGTCTATTCTACGATTATTCGACCGTATGCAGGAGAGGACATGGTAGTAGGATATTCAACTCTATTGACTTTCAGGGGCATCGTCGTAGCCTGGGGCGCGTTATATTTTTATCGTTACAACAACGCATTTATCTCTGATGGGATTATTGAATTTGTTCCCGAATCGCACATATTTTTACGTAATACACGTTCATCGGCCGGGACTCATTTGATTGTGGTCGATTGCATAGTGAATGGCACAAGGCATTATGTCTGCTGCCGGTTCAGGTCCGTCCGTGGAAAAAGTTGCCTGTAAAGTATATACCAATTGGAAAAGTGTAAGTAAAACGTCCACAAACACTACTCCAACATTTCTGCTCCTCACAACCCATTTTCCTAGTTCCACTACATTGCACTACTTATCCAATATAAGAAAAAAATATTTTCTGAAATATTTTCAGATTCCTCTAAGAATTGAAATAAGTTTGAACCTTTTAGCGAATGTTATGTACACACAATATAAATCTCTTTTCAAAATATTTGCTGCATCTATTGTACAGAAACGCATTTATAATAAGTCTTGATCTTACCTGCAATATGTTAACGAAAACTTTTTGTGATGTCTGGTAGCCTTTCTGGCCAATGTGCGAGGCAATATAATTGAGAAACAGCTGCAAGATTATATCCAATGTTATGCTATGTTCCACGCACAAGGCATGTATGAAAACGTCACTTATTGCCTCAATCAAATCGGTTTTTTCTGTAGCCAATAAAATAGTTTCAGCGAAATCTGAAAAGGAAACAACCTCGTGGCAGCTTGTTGATGCGAGGTTTCCTTTCAAGTTGTTGTAATTGCTTTGATTGACTTTCAGTTTTTCGTGTTTTCTGTAAGAAGGTGGCGTATCTTTAGGCAAACAGTTTGGATAATGTTCGGCGTCGTTGCGTTGTTTCTGTTTTTGGAATAAGGCTGTTGTATCGTCGAATAAAACATTTTTATATTTCATTAAAGCCACCGCAAGATCGTGCCGGTTTGTACGAGCAATAATTTCTTGCGATAAAATATAATTTGACATTCGACAAGCTGTTACAGCGAGCAAAAGATTATCATCAGAACTTCTAAAGTGAATAAAAAATAGTAATTTAAGTTGTATGAGAAATGTTGCTAAAAATGTTTACTTACAAATTATCCAAAAATTTCAAGTAATTTATAATTTCTCCACTTATAGAATCAGCAACTACTGGCGAGCCCAGCATGACTGGTGCTATATCTTCAGGAGAATATTTCACAAACAAATTTAAAAACTCCAGGGAAAGGGACACCAGTGAAAATCCTTGCTTGATAACACGACTGGGTGTAAAAAATGGCTTAACCAATTGATTTAGGAATGAAGCTTTCAGCCGATCCGTACCAAGATTCATTAGAAATAATTTCACTGTATAAATGAGGCCAAAAAGTTGTTCAGGCTCAATTGCCATGTCATCCCCTGGCATTGAGGGTTCTTGAAGCTCTTGGCATTTTTCTTCATCAACATAAAGAAAGTTGTTGATATAATTGTCATAAATTTCGGATAACTGCAAATTGCACATTTTATAAAATCCCGAAGCTTGCATATGAATTTCTTTCTTTTTTGATCTTATTGAAAAATCGGCTAACTTACGACAATTTGCCATAAATTTACGCCGCAGTTTTACTTCCCGTTCTTCGGTTAGCTTATCAAATTGCAATGAAATACTCATTCGTAGCATGACATGCGCCTCCTCCATAAGATCGTAGAAGTTTAAACTACTTGCAGATCGATAAGTCTCAGCTATAGATTCTAAGTCATCGACCACTTGTTCTACAGCTGGTACTTCAAGGTTATAAAGGGTCCACTCATTTGTAACAGACTGTTGATTCGAGTAACTATTTCGCAACAAACTGTGCTTAGCTTTAGCTTCAGCTATCAAACGTGCTGCTATATTGCGCTTTCCTTCGCCCGTACTTCTTCGTTTAAGTGCTGTGCTGTTGCTTTCACTAGAGTTCGAGGCACTTGTGACGTTAATGGCCCCATTACTTATTAGCACCATATTATTTCGATTAACGCAGGCATACTGAACATGAATAAATGATGAAAGTCCTACTACAGCGATCGGTGCATTTACATCGGGACTTGACTCTTCCGGAAACAACTCAGCTATCGAGGGATACTCGAAACGATTATTAAACAGCTTATGACCGATACGGGATGTATGAGTTTCAACTGATTCAGTAGTTATAGCATAGATAACATAGTCATTAATATGAACTTGTAAAACAGGTGCGGTGAATGAATAAATTGCTATAGGTTTTTCATTTTCATTGTACCACTTTCCTGAAAAAAAAAAAAAAACATTTAACGATTTTAAACTTTGTGAACGACTGGAAATTGCACTTCTATAAGAACACTCATTGGTTAATTATATGAGAGCCTTAGAAGATAAATATGTTATATTGTGTTGAACAGGCTGCCAAGTATTGAGAAAAGTTACCCCACTAGGTTGCAATTTTCCCCCGTTGTGTTGCTTAAGACTGATATGCATCTTAGCCATATATATAACGCCCGCCGGTCCTGCTCCAGAGGATGAGATGAGCGTGTCTAATCCGTCTTTATCAGATTCTAATATATATGCCAAAGTTCGCAGTACCGATCTGCCTATATATAACGCTCTTTTATAAAAAATAGAGTCGTCGCTATATCATTGGGGTATATTCGGCATCCACGAGCCAAACTAGATGTGGTATAGAACCTCTCTAGTTGCATTAAACACCGCAGAAGCATCGGTACAAGTTCATATATTTTCTCCGCATACCCTATAGTACTTCAACTAACTAGCAGCCCTTATTGTAGTTGTGATTTCCACCTGCGTTACGCTCTACTTATCTCACGGCCTAAAGGTATTTCTCTTTGATACTGGGGAATAAAGATACCCTCACCAACTCCTAGGTCCGACATAGATACATTTGTAAAGATCTCAAACACGTCCACATGGCAATCTATACCGACCACACCCTATGCAGGACCATTCGTTGCCTCCTCCCATAACCTGATTGCCTATAGTCTGACCGCCGAGTTTCTAGGTAATCCTTTCATATGCCATCAGCTGGCAGCTAGTGCAGCATTGCAAAAAATATTTTAGATAGCGGATGTGCGCATTACCTTCCCTACGTTCTTGCAATAGGTGGCTTACTCCACACGAGAGAGATGGGATTAACGACCATGCGGAATATCTAGGAGGAATTCCAATGTTTTGCCCTCAGAACCTCTTAATGCCAATATAGCGATTGATCTTACTTATTAAGAAAAAAAAGTTAATAAATTTTACCTTGAGCACAGAACTGATAGAGATAACCGTCAACACTGCTAGCGACTAATAAAGCAAAACCAATACAGCTTTGATGTTTGTTAGACTTTAAAGTACGCCTGTTGACGTGTTTTGATGTAGTTATTGCACCTGGTATTTGTTGGTTACCCATGTCATATTCAGGGTCCTCTATATCTTCACTGTCGTTGTCGTTACGCTGATAAATAGCTTTCAGATCCAAGCAACGTAATATGTCAACAACACGTCCACCCCCAGGTTCTGAAGTTTTCATGCAAATTTGTAGTAATTTGCGTATATCATATTGCACCATGTTTTCCTCATTGTATGCGGATATAATTTTTCCATTTGATGAAATACGCTTAAAGATAAAAGTTGTTATATAAAAATGTCATTCAACAATAATCGAATTTTTACCTGCACATTCATAGCTTTGGCCTCATTTACAAGTTTAATCTTTATTTCATTTGCTTTTGTTGGCATTATAATGATTTCTTGCGTATCACAAGTTACAGTGCATTTACCACTGGTAGAACCGTTACCAATATCATTGTCAGTCTGTTCCCATTGCGACTTTAAGTCCACTTCGAACTCTCGTCCACAAGCTGAATTTACCATACGGGCAACATTAAAATCAATAGGAGTTCTACCGGGGAATCCACTAAGAGGACGACCACTGGCCGAAGTTTCCAAAGAATCTGTTTCAAAGCTATTATGGCTGTGAGAAGAAGGTCCCACACTTGTTTTGCTAGCCATACTCGAATCCGAATTTGATATAACATCTTCAACTTCTAGATCAGCATGCTCATCCACATCATAAGTGAAGGGCAATGTGTTTTGAACGCCGCCTCCATCGCCTGCTGTACACGCATTGCTGGCCAAAACATCTACCACACGAAACGCTACACAATAACGATTATTCATACAAGCTATAACATTTTCAGCTAGACTTAATTTTAATGGTATAAAATTTAAATTGACAAAGAATTTAAATGGTAAAAAGTCAATATATTTAAATCTAGGTTGAGTGCTTTCATGAACGCATTGAGTGTATTCATAAAGATAAATTCTGTCCTTGCTGCTCACAATTATATTTCCAGATGTCTGAAATAGAAATCTCAATTAATTAACCTTTCTCTTTCTTCACCATTTCTCTTCCGACCTGACAGCATTGTATGATATCCGGTGGACTACGCAATGGCAGCTCAATTACGTCAATACTTTTAATCAGTTGTGCCTTTGGTGTTGTCATCGATGCAATACGTATAGTAATGGGTAAATCGACTAATTTAGATTCAGGAAATTTTAAAAAATTTGCATATATGCGCACAAACATTTTTGTATCATCTTCAGAATATACTGTTGTATTATTACTGCTACTGGTGCAGCTAATACTAGACGAGTTAGTGTGAACTGGACTCCCAACATTCTCCTTTTCCAATGTTACCAAATACTTTCCTGTTAAAAAGAGTTAGACAAATATTATACGTAAATGACACAAGGTAGTTAAAGCAATCTCAGATTTATTTACCTGCTTCGCAGTAAATTAAATTGACCACTTCGCCTACCGTAGCCAACGTGCATTTTATGGGCTGTTTTTCGTCATTAACAGTTCCACCATCACTGCTATTAATTCCTGCGTCTTTATCATCTGTTGTACGATGTCTGTCCACGATATCATAAATTTCTATAAATTGTTCAGCACTACTTATAGCAATGCGCTTAGAGTCAATAAGAGTTGCTGCTAATATTTCACCATTCAAGGCGAAAGTATTTTGTTTGGCAAAATTGTAAGCCTGAAGTATTTTAACCATTTTGATGCTTTGTTAACTCTGCCTATGAAATTAAAAAAAAGAACATTTATTATAACGAAGTTATAGAAACAACGCCCTTTTAATTACGGTTCTTAATTGTTTAGCTGCTCGCTTGCTTACACATATGTAGCTGTCATTTATTATTAAAGCTTAATTATTATTCTTAATTCTGCCGACATTGACCAGTATATTCCAATGCGCAATAAAAACTATGCTACTGCTGTGTGGAAAGTTTCAATGGCTTAAATCTAGTTTACCAACGCAGCTCCAAATGAAATAAAAAGTGCATAAGGCAATAGAAAATTGAAAACTAATAAAAAATTGTTAAATGGCAATATTATGGGGAAACGCTTAGTTTCCGAGTTATGGACCGAAAAAGTTTCAATTTATATGGTCAATGTTGGTATCATTTGAGACCTTGTGAATACATCTCTTATACCATACAGGAGAGAATCCCTGCCTTCCACCAAAGGCCGACTATGCACTTTGACACAACGGAACGGTAAGCCGTTTCGTTATTATTCTGTAGAAAATTTTACAAGAGGTCGTCAAATTGATCCCTCTTTTTGGTATATTTTTTTTCTGCATTTCATCAGAATTGAAAATTGACTCTTAATAGAAATAATGGCATAATGTAATGAAACCGTGTTTTTACATTGATTGCAAATCGACAAAATTCATGTTCGAACTAACTCTTTGTTTACATTTTACAGTAACATTTTTTTCATGCATACATACACATCATCGTCGAAAGTTCGAAACTATTTAAAATCATTTGTTTTAATTTTGTATAAGAAAATTTCTAATTTTTTTGATAAAATCAAAAAAAAATTAGAAATGATGGAATATGGAATTAGTTAGACTGCTTTTCAAAAAAAGAAAAAAAATTGGTAGAGGTATGTATATATTATATGTCTACCAATTTAGCATAACAAATCAAACCAATTAAAACTCGTTTTCGATTTTAATGATACGAATATAAGTAACCATAAATTCGAATCACTAAATCAAAAAAATACAAACAAGTTTACAAAAACAAAGTTAATGTTAGAGATGTGAAAGTAAAAACGTATAAAAGCTACTAAACATGGCATGTTGACTTTCAGTTAAGAACCTCTTCCTTTATAATACTGTTTTTAAGCCAATGATGCAATATGGGTGCGCCCACAACACATCATTTGTACGCACGGACTTAACCTACATAAAATTAATAACGTCATACACTCAAAGTAATAAAATAATGTTTTAAATGGTTATAATTATGTATAAACGCACTTTAACATGGATGTACATACGTATGTACATACATAATATTATGCACATATTGATTGGAAAATCAATACCAAAAGCAGGACATCTGACTTTTTTTAAATGCCTAAAATTAATTCTTATTGATGAAATGATTATTTGTTTATACAAAAGGAATAAATATATATGTGTGTACCTTTTAAATAATTAGTAATAATATAAATTTTTCTTTTCTTAGTTTTCACAGCACCACGTACATACATACACTTATCTTTTTTATAAAGAAACTTTTTAAGTTAACCACAATTTATTTCTAAAGAACATTTTCTTATCCTGTAAACCACTTCCGTCGTATGTTCAATTTAATACTTTTTTTACACAAAATCCCAGTGCTCAAAGTGTCCAATTAGCTTTTGCAAATCAAATTGTTTACGGCTCCAACTATTGTTTTGACAAGTTCGTTTTGTTTACATTATTACTGTCCTTCTGTTTGTCATCTCTAACTATTGTGAATAGTCCAAGTACGGTACACTTCTTGCTTAAAGTCGCTAAAACTGAGTGCGCTTTTATATGCGATATAACATCAAAAAAAATATAAATATATTTTATTTACTTGAGGTTTACACGATCAAGTTTTGCCTTTCAAGTTTTAATACACTCAAACTTTTTTACTTTCCCACTTTGTGTTCAAATTTTTAGGCCAGAAAACAGCCGATAGTAATTTAATGAACAAAAGTTTCACATATGTGTTCAAATATTCTGCCACCATAGTTTTTGTGTTATTTTTATAATAAATCAAATTATATTCCGCAGAAAAATAGTATTTAAATGAATGTTTGTGAATAAATACCATGATGTGTTACGGTTTGTAGAACTATGTATACCAAAGCAATGAAGTTCTGTGGAATCTTTCATCATATCCATACAGTGGTTTAAAAATTAACAGCCTGTTTATAGGACACGAGTTAGCTCACTAGCGACGAGCCAATTTATAGACGAGTACGTAAGAAATTGGGTTCATAAAACGCGACTTGATTGTGTCGTGCAACTTACGTAAATTCGCGTATGTGTCAAACATTTATGATATTTGTTTGTTGCCATCATGCGAAAAAATAGTATCTGTTTACATTTTTCATACCAAAAAATTTTTTTTCAAGTTAAGAAGTGGCATTCCTATTCTAGGCACAGTTGGCACACATACATACATACGCATGTATGCGTAAGTAAATAAATAAAACAAAATATTTTTTGGAAAGGCTAATTGAAAAAAAACTAATAAACAAACAAAAATTTTATATTTTAACTGCAAGTTTTATATTGTATATGTGTATGTTTTATTATGTCTGTAAATATGTCTACAAAACGAAAAAGCAATTTCAATTCATGTCTCCAGAAATTTGAGAGACTCTTAAAACGTTCTGTTGCAATTTTCATTCCTAGTTTTCTTCTTATTTATTACCACTTATAAATTATTTTTATTATATTTCTTATTATTTATAACAATTTCTACACATTTTCTATTGACGAGCATGTTTCTTCATTCGCCGATTTTGACATTTATGGTGAGATGACTCGCGTCTTACAAACCAAAATAAATTGACAGATGTTACGTTTTTTAATACTAATCGTCAATAGTCGCGGTTTGTAAACCAAAATCAGAAAAACTTACAAAGTTAGCGCTTTTTATCGACGAGCCGTGTCTTATAAACAGGCTGTAAGGCATTTTGTGCACTGTCGGATGTTCAACATAATATCAATTTTTTCACCTAATCCACAGACACAAAACCATTTCTATTGCTGCAAAACACAAATGAAAAATAATTCTATGGCCGCAAAACAAAAATGTCTATGGATGAGGTGAAAAAAGTTTAATTATTTTGAAGTTAAACAAAGAAAAAAATCAGGACGAGTATATAACGAGATGATTTTTCTTGATGCATCTCCAACACGTCATAAACCTAAGAATAATTTCAACCAGGTGGAGAGCTCTAATCAGGTAAGGAGATAAACAGAATAAAAAACCTTTATTGCTTAGCGAATGCAAATTAATTTATTTAATATAATCTAAGGAAATGGCGGTGATACAAAGTGTGATCTCGAAAATAAAAGTGGACATTTTAAGAAAAGTCCGGTTTAAGTACACTTCTCCACTCTAAAAAAAATTCAAAGAAGGATAGAAAATTAAAAAATAAGAAGGAAATATTAATAGCGCATTTACACCAACTCAAAATCTAGTAGATTTGAATTGAAATCTACAACGAAATCTATATCGTTTACACCACCGTTTTTTGACATTTAGCAAGATTTCATTTGCTCAAAAATAATTTATGCTTGCGGGTTTGACAATACAGTATTATCAGAGACTGAACACACCAGCGTTAAAGTGTATATTTTTTGTACCCAGAGACTGCATACACCACATTATAGTGCAATTTTTGTTGCAGAGTAGTATTTTTAAATACTTTTTGAAAGAAATCACAGTTGCATCACTTAGTACTGAGTAGATTTCGTCGAAATCTACTCATAAGGTAGATTTCATTTTGTATGGGAAATCTCAAAATCTACTAGATTTGGCTTGAAATCTCGAATGAGCAGATTTCGCTTTGGTGTAAATAGGCTATAAGTGAGAAAGTTGGCGGAAATGCATAGATGCCGAGTTATGAACCTCTGAAGTTTGATATACGTGTAAATAAAATTGCAATTTTCCACTACAATTGGGAACTTATTTATGCTAAATTGGTTTGCTTTTCAACAAATAAATTGTATCATGCAAGAGTTTTATAATTATATAGGAGCTAATACAGTTTTCACAACAGTTTGGATGCCACGATGTTCGATGTTAAAATATTTTTTTTAACAAAAATGTAATTAAACAACATTGCTTGCTTCATATCATTATTCCCTTATCCACATCAACTTCATACAAACACACTAGCTGTGCTTAAAAAAAAACAACGTTAAAGAAAGAAAGGAGAAACTAAATGTTTCTGTCTGTCTATTAAGTTCTTATATGTAACAGATTTAAGAAACACCAAAAGAGAAATGAAAATATGTCTGCCAATCGTTTGTCTAAATGTAAAAGCGGCTTAAAGACGTCAGTTTTTGAGTTCATGTAGCAGCATTATTTAATTATCAATAATGAAGCGTTAACATCACTGAAAGAAAGCGCAAATTTTTTAATGTTAAATGGGATTTTTCCTGAAATGTTGGAGGATAATTAAATTTAAATTCTTAATGAAAATCTTATAAAAATGAACAACAATACTTCATCAAGAAACTTTGTTTCCATGGCAAACAAGTATGACAGGGTCATACTTCTTGTGGATATGGATTGTTTCTATTGCCAAGTTGAAGGTAAATATTTGGAAATAATTTTGTTTTGGAAAAACTATTTTATTTTTTTCCAGAAAAGTTGGATCCGTCATTAAAGAACCAACCATTAGCAGTTGTGCAGTACAATGCTTGGAGAGGAGGAGGGTAAGTTAATGATTGAATGCGTTGTAAATACAACTATAACTGGTTTGTTTGTAGGATAATTGCAGTAAATTACGCCGCAAGAGCGAAAGGTGTTACCCGCCATATGCGAGGAGATGAAGCTAAAGAACAATGTCCAGAAATAAAATTAGTTAAAGTTCCAAATGTTCGAGAAAAAGCAGATTTAAGTAAATATCGCGAGGCTGGAAAAGAAGTTGCTAGTGTGTTGCAGCGATTCACTCCATTGTTAGAAAGAGCATCTGTAGATGAAGCATATCTTGATATAACAGAAGCAGTAAACAAGCGTCTGCAAGAAATGAACGAAGTTAGTTACATTTTCATATGTATGTTTGCCTTCAGAAATTATACATATGTATATATGAATTTCGTTTGTATAGGGTACATTTGTTCTGCAACCGCAAGAGTTGGTTAACACTTACGCCGTAGGATACGAAACAATTGGGGAATTCGTCACATCAATAACTACTAGTTTTATTACTAATCCCTTGGATGATGATGACAGATGTTACCGCGACTTCTGTGAAAATGATGTACCAGCAGTTCGCCAAAGTAATATCCGCTTATTAATAGGTGCATCCATTGCGAGTGAAATTCGAAACGCTGTTAAGGTAGAAACTTCTTATGAGTGCTCTGCAGGCATCGCTCACAATAAAATTTTGGCAAAGTTAGCATGTGGAATTAATAAGCCCAATAAACAAACTGTTTTGCCTTTGGCAGAAATACCCAGGCATTTTGAAACCCTACCTATAGGAAAAATAAAAGGACTTGGCGCAAAGTTTGGGGAAGAGATTTGCGAACGGCTTAATGTTCGATATTTAGGTCAATTGCTTAAATTCACAGAAGCAGAACTGCAAAGACAATTCGACGAAAAAAATGGGTAAGAATAACTGTACTGTTTAATTTTAAGAAACGCTTTTTAGTTTTCACGAAAGCTACACCCATTGCGGTAATAATATAATGATATATGTATATAATATTGTTTCAAATTAAATTAAAATAAAATATTAAAAAAAAAAAAAAAATGGAGTGCGCGGCAAAGACCTTAAACATATCTTTACACAAGTTCAAGTAAAATAAAATATATATTAATGTACATAACTAATAGCACCTAATATACTTTTATTTACTAGATCTTGGCTTTATAATATATGCCGTGGAATTGACTTAGAAGCAGTTACTCCCAGGTTTTATTCTAAAAGTATTGGATGTTGTAAAAAGTTTCCGGGTCGTAATAATATAACAGGACTTAAAACACTACAGCACTGGCTTAACGAGTTGGCAAATGAAATAAATGAAAGACTGGAAAAGGATATATGTGAAAACAATCGTCGAGCAAAACAAATGGTGGTAAGCTTTGTTCAGGAGTTTGATGGCGAAGAAGTGTCAAGTTCACGTTCTGCTCCGCTTCAGTCATATGATGTTGAAATATTGGTCGCGACTAGTTTAGAAACTATTAAATCAAACACCAAACAATTTTTTCGCTCTGGCAGCCAAAGTGCTTTAAATAATCCCATAAAATTTTTAGGCATAAGCGTTGGCAAATTTGAAACAATTTCAAATTCACAAAACAACATACAGGAGATGTTTGCTCAGCAAGCAGCTAAAAAGCAAAAACTGAAAGAAAATTTAGCAGACGAAACGCAACTGCCATTTGTACCTCCAAATAAAGATGAAAGTGAAATTACTTTAGATCATAATGCAACTACTCAACTTGAAAACAATTCGCCGAATGTTGAAAATAATATTCAAAAGAGCTTCTTTCTTAAAGTTACAAATGATAGTAACGAAACCAACCAAGGTTTCCAGTCGGCAAAAGAACTCTTTAGTGCCCCACCGGAGAAAAAGGCAAAGCAAGAGAACCCTAAACAAATCAAAAGTTTCTTTTTGAATGCTTTAAAGAAAGACCAAATTAATAAAGATATTAAAACAACTTCAAACGTTAGCTGCCAAATCGAAAATAATGTTAAGCCAAAAACGAATTATGAGGTGTCTAATTTAGCCAAAGAAGCCGAAATTATATCTTCAAGTTCAAGAGATGAAAATCCAAGCAGCAGCACTAATAACTTTCGAAAGAGGAGTTTTTTTGCGAGAGAAAAGATAGAAAAATCAACTGACAATTGCAACGAGCTAGATGCATTAATTAATCATATAAACAATATTCAATATGAGGAAAATATTGACACTAATGTTATGCAAAATGATTTTGGCAGTAACGGAATAAATTCAAATTTGGAAACACAAGAAAGCAACTTGCTGAAAAAACAAAACTACGAGAAAATTCCCGAAAGCGAAACCCCCGAAGCAAAGGACTATCGTTCGCAATATGTAGAATTCGCTATACCGGAATTTAGAAAAGAACTTCTGCAAAGTATAAATTGTTCTAAATGCGGAGTTCAAATCGTTGACGATCCAATATCCATTCAAACTCATCAAGATCATCATTTTGCCCAAGAACTTAGCCAACAACAGCGTCATGAATTTAGAGATGAAGTGCGCTCAAAAATTATTTCATCAAAGTCTTCTCCTAATAGCGGCAGCAGTAAAAAGTTAAGGAAAGCCAATGTAACTAGTTCAACCAAGAAATCTTCTACTGACATAACAAAATTTCTAAAACCTTCTGTTTCTGATCCATCCAATTTATCTTTCCCAATAACTTGTGTCGAAAATCAAACTAATGACAGCAGTTGTGCATCTAATGTTGAAACTTGTGATATTTGTAAATTACCAATTAAAGTTCAGGATATTTTGGAACACAAAGATTTTCATATGGCTAAAGACTTACAACGGAAAATCAATCAATTAGAAGTTCGTACCATTGAGGTAGTTAAGAAATCCACGTCTGCTGCTCCACGAAAATCTGCAAGTTTATCCACAAATTTGTCAACGCAAGGTACTAAGCCAATCACTAAATCTATTACTCAGTTTTTTACCCAATCCAATATGTAAATACCATTTGTTAATTAACAAGTCTTCCGTAGTCAAGTACAAAGTTTTAAAAACAAAGTCTTAAATGAGAAGTTGAAATAATAAATTGTTTTTTAGTTTTTACAATTTTTTTTTGCGTTTTTATTTTGTTTGTAGCGCAAGTAAGTGCATATCTGCCAAAACAGAAGCAAAGAATTTTTTTTACAAGAGTTTTCAACATGCAATGTATAAATTTTTGGAGTCATAAAGATGCGGTATACGGTTCGCCTGTTAAAATCGTCAAATCCTAAGCACCATCGTCAAGATAGTAACGTAATTGTGTTCTCAGTTATTTGCAGAGATTTAACACGAAGCTCTCTCTCTAAAGCTTTAATAAATTCAGTGTTGTCGGTTACGCTTTTAAAAATAATAAAAACCGGCTTCTAAATTACACATGAATTTGCCTAACTATGGACATGAATTGATTCCATATGATGGTCGTTTTGAAATCGAGTAAAATATATATGTAAAACTACGTCAGTAAAGGTACTGTTAAAATTAAATTTAAAAATGCTGCATTAGAAATCGTAATATTAACATAGGACTAAGAAAGTTGTGATGTTATGTCACGTGTTCTTGGTTGTATATACAATTAACTGGCTGTCCAAATCTTACATCTGGAGAATTCGAAAGTTTCGAAAAATTTCCATCTTGCTGTGCAAATACTATTTTAAAATGACAGTATTGTTTTGATAATTTGTAGAAAAGGTCTATTTATTGTTATAACTATTATAAAAATTTTTAGTTGATTCTTAACACAGTTATATAGTGCTTGCAATATCAATTATTGGCCATGAAGGCTTACATTGTATTTTATTGTTTATTGAATTAAATAAAGTCTGTTTCTGACTTGGAGTGAGGTATTAACAGCTTTTTAAAATGATACGTTATACCACTGAAACTCCTTCCAGTTTAATACCGAGAACTATAAGTCTAATTCTAGAATATCGCAGCCAGATGTACTGAGGTGATGAACAAAATGTGTAAATTATAAATTTCATCTCATGTAGTTCTTTATTTGTGGCAAAAAGTTGTGAACGTTAAAAGTATTACTGTGTTTAAGGACTTCAAGTTGAACGGCTGTTACAGGGTGGCAACTCAACGTCCGGCCGAAATAGGATGACAAGATTGTTTGTAACCATCAGAAAAAAAAACAACAAGGGCTTGTGCGAACTAAAAACATTTGAACTACATGGTGATACAAATATTTAGGTCTGTTAAAAATGAGTGTATAAAATAAAGGAAATCTTACCGTCTGAAAACAAAATTTGTTGAGTAGGAGAGAAATCTAAATGCAAAAATTGACAAACGGTCGGAAAATCTTCATTTTCTAAACCATATCAGAAAACTGTATTCTCATCAAATCAGAGCAGTGTTTTTAAATTTGCATTGGCAGCACTTCGAATAATTATATATTGAAGGTTTTACAACATTTACAAACCCAAACAATTGCAGTTCAAGAATATTTCATATTCAGCCCAATTATGAATATTGTTACGGAATTTATTTCTCATGGAATTTATTCATCAAGGAATTTATTTCTCTCGTAAAGTACTTTTTTTAATTAAAATTAAAGCAAAAAACAATCAATCTTTGCTAACTTTATCGTAGGATAGATATGATCCGCCTTTAGTGTTTTCTGTGAATGAAAAAAACGAAAGAATAAAAAACGTCATACTTAATTTTTGCTCATAATTACAGGAAAAAAAGTGAAAAAACTCGCTCGGAATTTTTATTTGTAATCGGGCTGATTGTTATTTTAAATGTTGTAGAATTGTAACCATCAGTAATTTTATTATATTTTTATGTAAGCCTGAAAATTACTTACAACACATTTTTATTCACTCTTGGTGCTCCCACAAAATCCAAATATCTTTCCTTACCATGTAAACGTGCTTTTACCAAGTGCTGTAATCTTCATAGTCATTACGAAATTTTATTTACGTGGATTCGTAAATAATTACCGTTATACATTTATTTTAGACTACTGCTGAAATTTTCCCAGTTTGTTAGAAGAAAGCAAACAACAATTATTGGGCAACCCTAACGGCTTAGTTTTTTTGTTGTTGTAAACAGTCGGCAGTTAGCCGATACAACTTCGGGCTGTGGGAGCTGCTATGGAGATGCTTGCAATAAACTTTGATGATTCAAGTCAAGCAACTCAAAGCTTCATTATGTTTTGGAATTTCGTGCAAGTTTAACGTTGGTGCATCGCTGTTTGTTATTATTAAATAAAATTAAAATAACGAAGTTCGCGAGAAAATCATTTGACGGGTTATATGATTTTCATTATTCATTTATTAAACAAACCCTGTGTTTTTTTTTTTATCTTAAAAAGAAAATCTTTGTTAGCAAATGGCAAAATTAAATTTCTAAAAGAAAACAAGTGCTTTAAAACGTACATAGTTACATATATATTTCAACATACATACATACATGTACATACAACATACATACATCAATGTAAGCACTGTAACTTTTTTGTGTGAATTGAAAAATTTAATAAATATGTACCTACAATACATAAAAAAGATACATATTGCCAAAAGTTAAGAAGCGAAGCACTCACTATCTGGAGTTTAGTCGAGTTAACTGGGAAGATTATTTTCCACTAATTGCTTTTTTTTATCCGTATCCCGCTGTTTCTTAATTACTTTGGTGGGTGATTACTTACATATACTTATATGTATTTCTGAGTGGTAAGTATTTAATTACAAACAAACAATATACATTAGTGCGTATGTGTATATGAGTATCTAATAAAGTGGGCACATATTTATGTGTGTGTAAGTTATTTTTGTCTTTGAACGGAGTGACTTTTTCACACTTTTGAGATGTTAAAATAAATATGTACATACATACGTAACTTTTATACGGAAGTGGATACATATTGAAATGAAATTTAATACTTATTATGAGTGAGTGTGTACATACATATATAAGATGCCTACACTCAACTGCTGCGGTTTAATAAAATAAGGACGCGATTGGCTACATTCCCTGAAATATTGTGTAAAGTGTAACATTTATATTGGTTCAGTGCAAGTTTTACACTAAACGAAGAAAACTTATTATTAAAGTCACTAGGCTATTTAGATGCTTACAGTTAAGGAGAAAACTCTACTTATACCCCCTTATTTTGTGCTTCTAAGATGCTCGTAAGGCAAATTAATAAAGCGTTTATACATTAATATTTGAAGTACCAAAAACAAAGTTTGTTTACAAAACAAAAAGTTAAAGCATAAAGGAAACAACAAAAGTAATAAAATGAGAAAAAAAGTCTACATACAGTCCAAGGCAGCTAGCTGTCTTTCGTTTCCTTTGCGTACATTTTTCAAACACACATAGACTTCCTTGCTTTTTCAAACAAAATTTTGATAACTGCCTTGATACAGTCTTAAAAATCGAATACAATATATAATTTCGTTTAAATAAATAAGAGAAAACAATATATATTTTGTAAGCACACCTTGCGGTTCAACAACCGCCTGACCACGTCGTCGTCAGGCGGTTGTTGAGACCAGACATATCTATTTAGAAAACCCATCGTCTTGTTGAAAAATCCTTTGGTTTCCCAGGCCCAAGCTTTCTTCAGATGACTTTAGATTTTGGTCCAATATTGCCTTAAACCAGTGATGTTAACTGTACAGTAATTACCGTATTATACGGTCCGTCAAACAGTAGCACGGTAATTTTATAGTCTGTACGGTAATTTTCAATGATTGGGTTTCATTTTAAATACTTCTAAAATAATATGTGTAATTGTTTGAGCTTAAGGTCTCTTTTGGAATTTTTAGTTTTTTTGGTTTTTAGTTATTTGGCAATATTTCGCTTTCCTTTGGATAGCTTCTTCAGGCCAAATAATATTTATTTAATTTCAATTTGTAGAATATTTGAAAAATTAAAACAACAAAAACAAATAAAAAAAATTATTATAGAACCAGCAAAAAATTATAAATAGCTTGTTTTCTATGTTTCCCAGCTATCTATATGTCGACATTTCATAGGAACTACCCTAATCATCAGTAGACTTTGGAAATTTTTGAAAGATATTCTCAAACATTCAACTTTATATCCCAGCAATATAAATAAATTGTTGAGAATTTAAAAGAAAAATGCTCTAATAATACCTGTCAAAACACAAAAAACAAGCCTTTTCATTTATTCACCTCTCTAACATTTCTTTACACCTTTCAAACAAATGAACAACCGTTGGTTGCTACGATTTGCTTTTTGAAAGTATCGAAAAGCAGAGAACAAAAATTCAAACAATTAAGTTTTTTATTCGCTATTTAAGCTTCTAACATTTATACCAGCAAAAAATTATAAATAGCTTGTTTTCTATGTTTCCCAGCTATCTATATGTCGACATTTCATAGGAACTACCCTAATCATCAGTAGACTTTGGAAATTTTTGAAAGATATTCTCAAACATTCAACTTTATATCCCAGCAATAGAAATAAATTGTTGAGAATTTAAAAGAAAAATGCTCTAATAATACCTGTCAAAACACAAAAAACAAGCCTTTTCATTTATTCACCTCTCTAACATTTCTTTACACCTTTCAAACAAATGAACAACCGTTGGTTGCTACGATTTGCTTTTTGAAAGTATCGAAAAGCAGAGAACAAAAATTCAAACAATTAAGTTTTTTATTCGCTATTTAAGCTTCTAACATTTATACCAGCAAAAAATTATAAATAGCTTGTTTTCTATGTTTCCCAGCTATCTATATGTCGACATTTCATAGGAACTACCCTAAT
Organism: Thecocarcelia acutangulata; assembly: GCA_914767995.1. Classification (NCBI taxonomy): domain Eukaryota; kingdom Metazoa; phylum Arthropoda; class Insecta; order Diptera; family Tachinidae; genus Thecocarcelia; species Thecocarcelia acutangulata. Next base: position 121,172,524 of record OU612096.1, on the reverse strand, counting down.
CATCAGTAGACTTTGGAAATTTTTGAAAGATATTCTCAAACATTCAACTTTATATCCCAGCAATATAAATAAATTGTTGAGAATTTAAAAGAAAAATGCTCTAATAATACCTGTCAAAACACAAAAAACAAGCCTTTTCATTTATTCACCTCTCTAACATTTCTTTACACCTTTCAAACAAATGAACAACCGTTGGTTGCTACGATTTGCTTTTTGAAAGTATCGAAAAGCAGAGAACAAAAATTCAAACAATTAAGTTTTTTATTCGCTATTTAAGCTTCTAACATTTATACCAGCAAAAAATTATAAATAGCTTGTTTTCTATGTTTCCCAGCTATCTATATGTCGACATTTCATAGGAACTACCCTAATCATCAGTAGACTTTGGAAATTTTTGAAAGATATTCTCAAACATTCAACTTTATATCCCAGCAATATAAATAAATTGTTGAGAATTTAAAAGAAAAATGCTCTAATAATACCTGTCAAAACACAAAAAACAAGCCTTTTCATTTATTCACCTCTCTAACATTTCTTTACACCTTTCAAACAAATGAACAACCGTTTGCTGGTATAAATGTTAGAAGCTTAAATAGCGAATAAAAAACTTAATTGTTTGAATTTTTGTTCTCTGCTTTTCGATACTTTCAAAAAGCAAATCGTAGCAACCAACGGTTGTTCATTTGTTTGAAAGGTGTAAAGAAATGTTAGAGAGGTGAATAAATGAAAAGGCTTGTTTTTTGTGTTTTGACAGGTATTATTAGAGCATTTTTCTTTTAAATTCTCAACAATTTATTTATATTGCTGGGATATAAAGTTGAATGTTTGAGAATATCTTTCAAAAATTTCCAAAGTCTACTGATGATTAGGGTAGTTCCTATGAAATGTCGACATATAGATAGCTGGGAAACATAGAAAACAAGCTATTTATAATTTTTTGCTGGTATAAATGTTAGAAGCTTAAATAGCGAATAAAAAACTTAATTGTTTGAAAAAAGCAAATCGTAGCAACCAACGGTTGTTCATTTGTTTGAAAGGTGTAAAGAAATGTTAGAGAGGTGAATAAATGAAAAGGCTTGTTTTTTGTGTTTTGACAGGTATTATTAGAGCATTTTTCTTTTAAATTCTCAACAATTTATTTATATTGCTGGGATATAAAGTTGAATGTTTGAGAATATCTTTCAAAAATTTCCAAAGTCTACTGATGATTAGGGTAGTTCCTATGAAATGTCGACATATAGATAGCTGGGAAACATAGAAAACAAGCTATTTATAATTTTTTGCTGGTATAAATGTTAGAAGCTTAAATAGCGAATAAAAAACTTAATTGTTTGAATTTTTGTTCTCTGCTTTTCGATACTTTCAAAAAGCAAATCGTAGCAACCAACGGTTGTTCATTTGTTTGAAAGGTGTAAAGAAATGTTAGAGAGGTGAATAAATGAAAAGGCTTGTTTTTTGTGTTTTTGACAGGTATTATTAGAGCATTTTTCTTTTAAATTCTCAACAATTTATTTATATTGCTGGGATATAAAGTTGAATGTTTGAGAATATCTTTCAAAAATTTCCAAAGTCTACTGATGATTAGGGTAGTTCCTATGAAATGTCGACATATAGATAGCTGGGAAACATAGAAAACAAGCTATTTATAATTTTTTGCTGGTATAAATGTTAGAAGCTTAAATAGCGAATAAAAAACTTAATTGTTTGAAAAAAGCAAATCGTAGCAACCAACGGTTGTTCATTTGTTTGAAAGGTGTAAAGAAATGTTAGAGAGGTGAATAAATGAAAAGGCTTGTTTTTTGTGTTTTGACAGGTATTATTAGAGCATTTTTCTTTTAAATTCTCAACAATTTATTTATATTGCTGGGATATAAAGTTGAATGTTTGAGAATATCTTTCAAAAATTTCCAAAGTCTACTGATGATTAGGGTAGTTCCTATGAAATGTCGACATATAGATAGCTGGGAAACATAGAAAACAAGCTATTTATAATTTTTTGCTGGTATAAATGTTAGAAGCTTAAATAGCGAATAAAAAACTTAATTGTTTGAATTTTTGTTCTCTGCTTTTCGATACTTTCAAAAAGCAAATCGTAGCAACCAACGGTTGTTCATTTGTTTGAAAGGTGTAAAGAAATGTTAGAGAGGTGAATAAATGAAAAGGCTTGTTTTTTGTGTTTTGACAGGTATTATTAGAGCATTTTTCTTTTAAATTCTCAACAATTTATTTATATTGCTGGGATATAAAGTTGAATGTTTGAGAATATCTTTCAAAAATTTCCAAAGTCTACTGATGATTAGGGTAGTTCCTATGAAATGTCGACATATAGATAGCTGGGAAACATAGAAAACAAGCTATTTATAATTTTTTGCTGGTATAAATGTTAGAAGCTTAAATAGCGAATAAAAAACTTAATTATTATTATAGAACTTTACAAATTCATATAAAATATGAAATTGCTATCTGCAACGGTTTGCAATATAGATACCAGTAATTCTATATTACAATACATGACAACAATCTTCTGTGTTACACTGTGTGTTTCTTTCTCATTAATTTTGTTGAAAAATTATTGATTTTTTGTGGAATGCTCCACAAATAGTCAATTTCAAGTATCCAAACAATCATCGCTTTTCAAACTCAAAGAAATAAACTACCCAGCAGTCCACAACTTATTACAATTTGCAAAGCATCCGATTGTAAGCGATTGTGTCAACAGAAAAAATCAAAATAAACATGTTAAGGACAACAAAAAACTAGCATTCGATTCAGATTATTCTCTTTCTACTCATTATGTTAAATTAAATGTACAGAAGAAACAAAGTAGAAAAGAAATGCTAATAATATAGTTTTGAACTCATCCAATCTTCGCTTACAATGTATACAGTGTTGGATGCATCTCACGGCCTAGGCCATCGCTGTGTAAATGTAAGTAGGAATTGTATACAGACTTCGGATGGGTCACGCTTACATTGTCAATGATCTTAGATCGAAGATGTATGTGACAAAAAGTTCACTGGGTAACTACATACACACATACATACATATTTATGCTGTGTATAATATCCATCCAACAAACAAACCAAAAAAAAAAACAAAAAATATAACAAAACAAGTTTTCGTGCAGCAAAAAATTTTATAGTGTTCATGGGTAACTTTTTGGTATAGAGCTTTTTGTGTATTTTGTCTCGTGTGACTTTTCCTTAGAATAGACCTATCCAAAAGGTTTAACACTTATTCCTCTGCTCTCGCCAATTCTACAAAAATTTAATGCAATAATATCCCATTTTTTTATAAAAAATATTTTATAGGTATTTATTAAGCTTTCATTACACAAATTTTTTATAGAAATCTGGGCACTAAGAACTTAATAAACATGAAATATTATTTTTATATAAATTAAATATTCGTATTATTTGATCTTGTTTATACTGTTTTCTTCTAAATTTTCCAGCTAAAGATCTTGATTGATTTTTGTTTTTATAAAAAAGGTTTAACGGTATTTTATTTTCAATATTTCGATAACAATTTGTTATCATCATCAGGAAAATTAAAATGTTATAAAAAATTATTTGAAACAATGTCAAAAAATTTTTATATATGTATAAGGTAGTAAGCATTTAAGTATCGTTGAAAATATCAGAAAGGTTACTAAAATGTGTATTTCAAGATAAGTAAAAAAAGTTAAGAAATCGGCATATCCAAGGTTTATTTTGTAAGTATTATCGGTGTTGCTAGTTTCTTCCAGCACAGTTTCACTTTTATGATATGAAACCCATAAGCTTTAAACACATAGATGACAGCAGACAGCAAGCAGCAATCTGTCAAAAACAAAATACATGTGTTTAGATGCACACAATTATTTTAACGACATCACAGCAACACGACCACAACAGCATTTGCTGCTGCAGCCAACTTAAGGCCTAACTATAATGTGCATAGATTGGCTTAAGCTTTTACCAAAATTAAACGAAAAGTCTGTCAAATGCATATGTGAATGAAAAACGACTTTTAGTTGGCCATAATGTACTTATCTGAACTTAATGATTTTAAACCCATTGTTGCACAACTGCGTAGTACTTGTGTAATTACTAAGTAGATTATATAAAAAGTACTAATATTGACAACAAAGTATTTGTATGCAATAATTTCCAAACAAAAAGTAAAAACAATTTTGTGGTAATTTGTGTAATTGAAAATTGAAAAAAACTAAAATACATTTCTATTAAATTAAATACAATATTATTTGTTTAAATTTTTCTTTATTTTAATAATTTTTGTAAACACACACACAAACTCCTGAAAACAAATGATTCCGCACAGAAAGTGCGTTCAGTTTCGTACTTTGCTTAAGCAACTGACATTAGACGAAACTTAACGAAAAGTTTCATTAAGCACATTATAGTTGTACACATTTGATTATACGTATTCGCACAGTTGCTTAAGCTGTCTTAAATTAGTTTATGCACATTATAGTTAGGCCTTTAGACTACTTTCTATTTTCGTTAGCAACAGAAAGTAAATGCAGTGCTGCCACTATAAATATAAATTGTCAGCAATAAAAACTAAAATTTGTTCGAAATATGTAATAGAAATAAACCTCACATAAATAAAATAAACAAATAAACTGACGAGTTTTTACAGTTTTGCAAAATATTATTACGTTTTCAGTCAGTAATTTTAATTTTATTCATGTAAAATATATATGTGGCAACTCTGAAATTTGTATTGTTTAATTACACATAGTGCTGCTGTTATCTTTAAAATAATTATGTTGCTGGCGAGACGGCAGCATTTGAAGCTAACTTCATTTGTAGCCGTGAAGTTGTGAAGTCTGCTGTCGTCTACGTGTTTAGAGCTATAGTTAAAAGTTCTGCACGTCTTGTTGTCACTCCTTGTCTCATTTTTGATAGAAAATGTTTACAAGGTACATTTACGCATGCGTACTTATGTACTCGTATGTACGTGTAAGTCTGTGCATACGGGTTAAGTGTAAGTAGTAAAATCAAACTTCTTAGAAACAATTGTTAGTCATGTGATTTGATCTAGTGTTTACACAAAATACATACATATACACATACAAACAAACTCGTACAGTAAAATAGTAAACTTAAACATAGGTTGGATTTTTTCACGAACATTTTTTTATTCTTTCAGTGGTATAAATAAAATCTTTTTCTTTTATATCGTTTTATATTTAAATCGTTGCGTCTGTATGTCTTTTGCTGCTTATACATACATGTGTACATACTTGAATTTCATAAAGCAACATGGTAATGTAAAAATTTAATTAATATAATACAACCTTTTTTGCATAATTCTTGATTCATACTCGTATATTTTTAACACAAATTATAATTTCAACCTAAATTTAGGTTTACTTCACATAACAAATATCACTCAAACCCTTGTGGAGCCCAACCAAAAAGTCCGATCGAGATAAACGGCATATCGTTGAAAAATATTGAACGTCAATATTTCTTATTTTTGCAGCTAAAGATCGTTTTTTATTTTTTATAAAAAATTCAACAGTATTTATTTTCAATATTTCGATAACAATTTGTTATCATAACATATTAATTTTCCTGACGATGATAACAAATTGTTATCGGAATATTGAAAATAAATACTGTTGAATTTTTTATAAAAAATAAAAAACGATCTTTAGCTGCAAAAATAAGAAATATTTACATAGACAAAATCAAATAATTAAATATCAAATAATATTGAACGTCGATATAATGCGAATTTCTATTGACAAGAAATGGCTGAGTTGTGCCTATTTAGGCATGTGGCGCTCGTGGTATTTTTTTTTGCTGTAAACCAGTGTTATTTAAGGATTACATGGCCGATTATTTCGCGAGTTCTGAGATAATAAGTACAAGAAGTAAAAGTGAGTCTGTACATTTTAAATAGCATGGAAAACTTAGTGAGCAGTATACAAATCGTCAAAGTTCCATGGAACGAACATTATGTTACTAAAAAAAAAAAAAAAAAAAAAAAAAAAAAAAACTATTAAGGATTACACGACCGATTATTTCGGGAGTTGTCAGATAATATCTTAACAAATAATAACAGGGGAATCGATCGTTGGCGTTAGACCTCAACGAAATCTGGAAAAATTATCAGCTCGTAAACTCTCCATGCAAATTCCAATTGACTCTACCACGATTAAAAATGCTAGCTGTGTTATTTTCTCCTAAATTTATAAACAAAATATATACACACATACATATATGTATCTACATTTAGGTTTGTAGTTGCGGATTACTATTGTCAAATTTACTTCAAAGTTTTACTAGTTTTTTTTTACGTTAATTTTGCTACAAAGTTTTACACATATGTATGTGTACATATGTATGTAAGTGTATAAATTATTTAGAAAAACTTTTCCTGCCCTAGAGTCTGTGCTGGTCCTTGGAATTTATTAAAATTATTTAAAAGTTTGTTAGCCTAAAATTGAATCGCCAGCAAATTTAATATTATGCACATAACCTAAAAAATTTCAAGGTTCATATTGTTTTTTTTTTTATATATAAAAGGCAAATGAATTTATATTTATTCTAAAGCAAAACGTGTTTAAATTTTTAAATATTTTTTCAAACTTGATATATATAGTCTGATATACTTACATACAAATATGTATGTAAATATTTGCATATGCAAATTTGTACAAAATTTTGCATTTGCTCATCCAACCAGACATGCCATTCATGCATTTGGTTCATTCATCCAAATGCACTCGTGTTAAGTAGACCAACATGAATATTTATTTATAATAAACGGTAATCGAAACTTTTTTAATGAGTTGGATCAGGGATGAATTATTATTTAATATTATCTTAATATGCAAATATTAACATTAATATAAATATAAGATAAATATTAAGCTCACAAATTAATTTGTTGCCAGTTAATATTCTTAAATTATATTGTCCTATTTATATTTTTAAAAACATTTCCTCAGACTGTTAAAAAACTAATGGTTTGTCTCACGTCTAACGTCTAACGTTATCGCTATCATTTCGAATAGCACACAAAATATAACACACCACACCCTAGATCGTAGCTGACAAAATAACTCTAAATCTCAATAATAACTGGACTTGCACTATCCTTCCCATAATAAAAACATGACCATCTGTCTCCTTTTACTACACCCCGCTTGGCTTTAGTCTGATCGCCGAATTCATTACAATTTCCTGCACCATGAGATCAGCCGGCAGTTAGTGCAGCATTGCAAAAAGTGCCTGTGATGGCGTGATGTAGAAATCACCGGCCACCAGCAAAGCGGACGTGAGTATTGTACTTACACGGTCTTGCAGTAGATAGTTTTCTCCAAGGTTTTCTACCATAAGAGCGCCCCATACTATGATATGAGATTAATGACCACGCCGAATAGTTAGCTGGAATTCCAAGAACTTATTATTCCAAGACCTTATTATTACACAGAAAAAAATAGATGCCATATTGATAAAAAAAAATTGCACTATTTTTATCAAATTTCCTGTGAAAAAGATTTTTTGCCGGATTGATAATTCAAATTATAAAGTAGAAATAGCTTTTCCACTTAAAAGCAAAAATTATTGAGTTGAAAAAAATTGTTGTTAATATGTAAAATATACTTAACAAAAAAAAATTGTTAAAGAAACAACAACTCTTCACTGTTATATGACAACCTTTTAAATTTATTTATTGAATAACAGTCAAATTCGGAAAACTTTTTATTAATTGCATTTTATTAAGAGATATTTCCAAAAATTCATTATTAATAATAATTTAATTAAGTCAATGCAAATTTTATTAAATTGTTGGTTTTTTATTAATAACATAACTAGATTGAAAAAAAATCTCATCTATTTTTTTCTGTGTATAGGACTTCCCAATAGCCCTTCTACACTAAAATAGTACGTTGTCCGCCCTTAACTAGACACTCCACTGCCAAGACGGTTGGAAATCAATTTAGATACCTACTGAAAGGTTGAGCTCAGCCCCTCATACAATTGCGAGAGCAAACAATCTCCAAGTGATGATTACAAGTAGACTCAGACTCAGCCGGCTATTCGTGTACCATCCATCTATAATCCTTAATGCAAAGCTCAGTTGCTGTGAAAGTATTCCAGGTACTTAACAGACATTGTCCACCGCAATATTCACAGCTTATGCTATAGTCTTACGGCCTTATTTATAAAATTTTTTTCATGTTTATTAAGCTCTTATTGTACAAATTTTGTATAGAAATCAGTGCAATAACAGCGTAATAAACTTGAAAAAATTTTTATAAATAAAGCAGTTAAAGAATTTGGAATTCAATTCCACAGGTAACGAATTCAGAGCTAGACTCGAACTGCCTACCTGTAAAGTGCCTCTCATAGCTAAACTGCAAATTAGAAGTTATGTCCCTATTGGTCAGTAAATTATCCCGATGGCTGATTGGGTGGAGTAATCGACCAACAGTGTCGAAGTTGCAGGTTAGATTCTTGCCCACGACTCTAGTGTTACTGTAAACAAGCAAAAAGCTTCGCAGGTTTTGTGTTTGTTTTTCTAACAAAAATAAAAATTGCTTAGTCTTTCCCTTACCATAATTATTTCCTTTGTTACCGCATAGTTACAAGCTCCTGCTATATCTAGGAAAGCAACCAACACATACTGCCCCGGTTTCAGAGTTTTCACCTTGTACCTTACAAGCGAATGCCATGCAGTCTCAACAGAGTTGCAATTAGAGAGTTAGATAAACGGTACAGATCCATTGACATCCTAAAATGTAAATCAACTATCCTTTCCAAAATTGTAATTTCAACATGTCACTAATAAGTATACAAAATACTAAAATTACAAAATAAACATAAATATTTTCGTAGACAAAATCACTGCTTGTTTTGTGGCCATCACTGTAGGCTTATAATTTTTGTTCGGTTAGTCTTCAAAAGACACGATTTCAAAAAAAAATTATAATTTTTTTTTTTCATTTCTTAATACAATTTATGAGATAAACTTTTTTTTTAATTCCACTATAGAAAACTGATAATGAATGATAAAAAAGATTAAACATTTTAATAAACTAAGCTTCACACATTGCATTCCACCGAAACAACTAAAAGGTGCAAGACGACTTTCTTCACTTTATTGCTGTCTCATAAAAATTCATAAATTTTTAGGTTGTGTTTATGTGTCGCAACGGTTTTTTGATCATACCTACATACATATGTACATAAATATGTATGTATACACATACATATGTATGTGTATTATCATTTCTAACTGCTGTTAAGAGTTTTGTTTTCTGAATGATATAAATTTTAAATTAAATTTCATTATCTCATTTCACTGCTGCTTACATCACCTGTTTTTCCACTTTAAAATTTATTTTTAGTGTTTGATTAATGTTTGATCGCCGAAACGACTGTAATAAATACTCACTCGTAACATTCTAAGAGAAATGTAAAGTTTGCCGTAATAAAATTTCTCGTTTTCACAACATTTTGATTGAATGATAATTTTCAAAATCGTATTTAGAATTTTTTTTTGCGGCAATTCTCGAACTTTTCCAACGCCTCTACGAAGGTAGAGATTTGCTGATTTAAAATACGACGCAGCTGTAGATTAGTTAATGGACGCTAAATATTTTTGTAAGCCGAGAAACACGCAGTTTATTTTTATGGCAAACGGAACGTTGCGTGTTTTTGAAATGGCTGAATTTTGTTTTTGTCTAGAAAAATGACTCAGTCAGTATCAGTACGTAAATCAGTTGTTTTACACTTGAACAAATTTGCGACATAATCAAAAACTTTCATTCAAAGTTAATGAATGTCATTGAATTTGGTCAACTCTCTTTTCAAATAAACAGAATGGAGGCCTGTGCGATCTTGCAAGCCACAGTGTTGAGGTCTACTAAGCAACCAGAACGTTTGTTAAAGCTTTTAATGTCAAATGCAAATCTGTGAAAAGAGATTTTGGGATTTAAACGAATTTTTGCCATAAGCCACAATATTTTCATTGGAAATAAATCTTGCATACGAGCACACAAGTATTCAACAAAAGAAAAAAAAAAGTAGAATTTTTATTGTTTCTTTTGCACTTTTTCAAGCTGTTTAAAATATTATTATTTTTTCACTTCACTTTGTGTAAACATAAACAACTTTTGACACTACCGGTCGTTTTAAATAAAAAATTATCACCTGCGCTAGTGATGCCACCTGGTTAATGCAGCCTGAAATTCTTTTAAAAATAAATTTTGAAAAATCCAGTTAGTCTGCAAAACTTGCTATAATGCAACACTGTTACTTAGATTGATATTTGATTTTCAGTAAGTGTCAAAAAATATTTGATTTTCAGTAAGTGTCAAAAAATCACTGCCTTCAGAAAAATGCTTTTATAAGTTCAGCTAAAAATTGGCTGCAAGTTCAGAAAGTGCGAGTGTGTTAGTAGAAAAGTTTGAATATATTAAATTTTCCTATGCTGCACCTGCACGTGTAAACACTGCATAATTCAAGAAAGTACCGGCCATAAAGCCAGACATTTTCCGCATAGAAAGTTTGAATATTATACTATATTTCGACAGCCTTGGCAGTGACCGGTTTTTGTTCATGAAACTAAGTAAAAACACAGTATTAACAGTGTAACCTAAATTAGGGCGTCAAGCGTAATTTATTTGTCAAAAATCCTCATGTACATGCAAAGACCAACCCAAATAGCGCGGCGTCAACACTTTGCAATTGGAAAATCAAACTTTGACAGAGCGTAAGAGAGAAAGGTTTGCTGTCTCTCGGTAAAGTTCGCTTCAATACAAATGTTACTTGTTTTTTGCGGTCATTAGTAATAACCCTTTAATAGCCTATTTACACCAAAGCGAAATCTGCTCATTCGAGATTTCAAGCCAAATCTAGTAGATTTTGAGAAGATTTCCCATACAAAATGAAATCTGCTTTATGAGTAGATTTCGACGAAATCTCCTGAAATCTACGCGATGCAACTGTGATTTCTTGCAAAAAGTACTTAAAAATACTACGCTGCAACAAAAATTGCACTATAATGTGGTGTATGCAGTCTCTAGGCAACAAAAATATACACTTTAATGCTGGTGTATTCACTTTTTGATAAAATTGTTTTGTCAAACCCGTATGCATAAATTATTTTTGTGAAAATAAAATCTTGCTACATGTCAAAAAACGGTGGTGTAAACGATGTAGATTTCGTTGTAGATTTCAATTCAAATCTACTAGATTTTGAGTTGGTGTAAATGCGCTATAAGGCCTTGTTACACTATCATACACGATCGTGCGATCTACTACATAAAGCATGTGTGCTGAAAACATACTAAAAATGCAACTGTGTGACAGAGTTTTTGGCAAATCGTGCGGTTTGAAAAGTTTTATGAAACTTTTCAAAACATTATGGTTTCTGTGCGATCAGTGTGGTATATATTGTGAAAAATATGAGAATATTGTTGGTGCCTCGAGAAAAAAAAAATTAAGTAATGTAAAATTATTATGCTAATAAAAGTTTTAATTATTTTATTGTGTATATAAATTATTGCAATTACACTTGTATAATAGTGTGCCCTACAACGCCATTTTCAAGCGATTTTTTCAAGACGGCCAGATTTTTGAAACTGTGTCCTGTGAATGAATCGTACGCACGATCGTATAGGATAGTGAATCAGGGCCTTTAGCTGTTTTCAGACTAATTTAGTGACTTTATCACTTTTTATTATTTCTACTTAGTGATTTTTACTAAGCAAGGTTAGTGACCAACACTGTTCATGGCACAACGTTAACGCTCTTATTTAAGTTACTTACTGCAGCGTAAAATCAAAGCGTTAAATTGCGTTGCGCTTTACGTCCTAATTTAGGTTGCACTGTAATGTAATGATTTTTTGATAAAAATATTGACACAAAACATTAGGCGATAAAGATCTTAACAGAGAAAACAATTTATTCCCCGACTTTTTGCCATTTTATTTTCCATGGCTGGCTGATTCATATTTTTACAGATACATAAATTTGAATGTATATATGTATAGACATAGATTTAATTTTACTCAATTAATTGGCTAATCCAATTATATGTATGTATATGAACAGTGATTAAAACGATAGCAAACTTGTTAAAACCAAAACCGAGCAAAATTAGACTTAAACTATAGACCTTAAACATGTGCAGTATTCAAGCCAACTGGAAATAAAAAGCTCAAAATTAGGTCACTTTAAGAGCCACACGTCTTCTGCTCAAAACAATAATGCAGAAAAAACACATGTAAGTAGGTTTATAAAGTATGAACAATGTACAACGTACTCGTATGCACATATGTAAGTATATATTGAGGCATATTAAAATAAAAATAAACAAACCATTGTCTGGCAAAAACCTTTTAAAGCAAAAGTAACATCTGAAAATAGCTGCGTATTGCATACTTACTACATACGAGTATAATCATATGTGTGTTATATATATAGTTACATATTTATATTAACATATAAAAATAGTGAATTGTGTGAGCAACTGCCAAGTACTCGTACTGCACGAGAGGCTACACGAACAATAAATAATCCGCTTAATTTTGTAAGATTCTTAATATTAACAAAAACATTGTGTTCAATACTCAAAGTGAAATGAGAATTCAAAATAAAATAAAAACACGCTTTATATGGCTTTTGTTTCCATGTTCGTTCTTTGAAGCGAAAAGAAAACAAAAATAAAGTGGGAGACCGGAAAAACTTACAGAAGTCATAATAAGGTTGCAGCCTTTAATAAGAACATCTAATTGGAGCTTTCTGCCAAAAAAACATCTGGTGCGGACGACGAACTTGTGGTCGCGAATATTCAGTTGTCAGAAATACAGCATAGAGCTCTAAACACTTAGACGACAGCAGACTTCACAACTTCACGAATACAAATTTAGTTAGCTTCAAATGCTGCCGTCTCGCCAGCAACATAATTATTTTAAAGATAACAGCAGCACTATGTGTAATTAAACAATACAAATTTCAGAGTTGCCACATATATATTTTACATGAATAAAATTAAAATTACTGACTGAAAACGTAATAATATCTTGCAAAACTGTAAAAACTCGTCAATTTATTTGTTTATTTTATTTATGTGATGTTTATTTCTATTAAATATTTCAAATAAAGTTTAGTTTTGTTGCTGCCAATTTATATTTATAGTGGCAGCACTGCATTTACTTTCTGTTGCTAACGAAAATAGAAATTAGTCTAAAGGCCTAACCATAATGTGCATAGATTGGCTTAAGCTTTTGCCAAAATTAAACGAAAAGCCTGTCAAATGCATATCTGAATTTAAAACGACTTTTAGTTGGCCATAATGTACTTATATGAACTTAATGACTTCAAACCCATTGTTGCATAAGGTCGTAGTACTAGTGTTTTTTCTGAGGAGATTATATGAAAAAGTACTAAAAATTACAACAAGGTATTTGTATGCAATTATTTCCAAACAAAAAGTAAAAACAATTTTGTAGTAATTTTTGTAATTAAAAATTGAAAAAAAGCTAAAACACATTTCTATTAAATTAAATACATATGTGTTTGTTTAAATTTTTCGTTATTTTAATAATTTTTGTAAACACACACACACACACAAACTTCTGAAAACAAAAGATTCCGTACTGAATATGCGTTCAGTTTCGTACTTTGCTTAAGCAACTGACATTAGACGAAACTTAACGAAAAGTTTCATTAAGTACATTATAGTTATACAAATTTGATTACATGCATTCGCACAGTTGCTTAAAGTGGCTTGAGCCAGTCTATGCACATTATGGTTAGGCCTTAAGTTGGCTGCAGCAGCAAATGCTGTTGTGAAGTCGTGCTGCTGTGATGTCGTTAAAATAATCGTGTGCATTTGAACACAAGTATTTTATTTTTGACAGATTGCTGCTTGCTGTCTGCTGTCGTCTATGTGTTTAAAGCTTAATTGTGTGTATGAAAAGCGTCGGACAATATTCGAATTAGTTAATTGGTTTATTTTTATTCCTTACAAGCAAAACAATGCGATGTAACTACTCGTATGTGTGATTTTACTTTTCAACTATTTTTGGTATACGAGTATGCAGTAAAATATTACTTCAATAACTGTTTTAGTTTTATTTTATACAAATTGCTACATATGGAAACTGTAAAAATAGTTTTTATATGGGTTTTTAGTTATGTTAAATTTTTCAAGCAACATTTATTAAATATGGTCACACTATTAGTCAACAACTTTATTAAACGAGTGCATCTTTTACTTTACTGTCAATTCCAGCAATATTGTTTATGATGGGGAAGAAATTTGTTAAACTGTGTAGTATTTTCAAATGAATCATTCCGTTTTTTTATTGTTATACAATTGTTGAATTGCGAAAACTCCATTTGATTCTTTTCTTGTGTAGATCATATCTAAACAACAAAATACTATTGTGAATAAACCCAGCAAACAAGAAGTAGAATGTTTAAAATAAGACACTTTCAGCGTGACACAATGCAATTCTTAATATTTTGGAAAAAAACTGAGAATCTTTAAAACAAGATGGTTTTAAAAAGCATTGTAGTTATTTTAATTTTAGTAAAAGAAATAATATATTTATTGCATGCTTAGGGATATATCGCTCCTTTATTGCAACATAGTCATAATTCAAAAAAGCTCGTTTCGACAAAAACTCATTTCAAATTTTTAGCTTGCATACAAGTCTTAGAAACATATTTTTAGAAAATATGTTCTAAAGGAAACAGTTTGAAAGTAATTTGAATAAATTGTTGGCACAATATAATATGTAGTACTGTTAACAATTCTGCATTGTTAACTCGAAAATGTCATTTTTTGTGATATGACTATGTTGCAATAAAGGAGTGATGTGAAATACATATAAGAAAACACTCTTTAGTCGTCTAAATAAAATACAAACTTTTAAAACTTCTTGACGTGAAGAAAAAGTTGTTATGCTGGTAAAGCGCTTTTCTGACTATCATTCAAGTTTTAAGATGCCGATTGGATTTTGTGAGACAGTAATCTAATGATATTTTTTCTGACTGTCAAAAAAATCTAACGTACCATTACATTTTGTTTTCACACCTGAAGTAAAATGAAACATATGTACGAGTATGTGTAGAACATAAACAGTCAATTTGGTAAGCGTCTGGTTTTAATATTTTTATTATTCCTTTTGTAAAAAGTCCTATAGCCAAATCTAGTTGATTTTGATGAGATTTCCCACACAAAATGCAATCTACATTGCGACTAGATTTTGGCCAAACCTAGTAGATTTCTTTAGGTACTCTATTACACAACTGTGATTTTGTTCACAACAGTGCTTAAAAATACTACGCTGCAGTAAACAACTATACTTTTACATGATGAATTCATTGTAATATAGCTATTGCTGTCAAACCGTTTGCAAAAGTAAATTTTATGAAAATGAAATCTTGCAAGATGTCAAAAAACGGTTAAGATTGTGCTGAAGATTTTCACCCAAATCTACTAGATTTTGGGTAGATGTAAATGAACTATTATTATAAATATTAATTTATTGATTTTTTTGTTGAACTTTATAATTTTTAAATTAAATTTTCTTTGGTATTTTACATTTGTACAACGGGTTTTAGTTAAAGTTGTTCCTTTCTTAAGTGTCTTAAGAAGGATTTTTACAATAAAAATTTGCTGTGATCAATAATTTTTTATTAAAGAAAAGTATTGATTAAATATTCGTATTATTTGATCTTGTTTATATTGTTTTCTTCTAAATTTTCCAGCTAAAGATCTTCATTGATTTTTGGTTTTTATAAAAAAGGTTTAACGGTATTTTATTTTCGGTATTTCGATAACAATTATTATCATCAAAATATAACATTTTAATTTTCCTGATGATGATAACAAATTGTTATCGAATTATCGAAAATAAAAATACCGTTAAACCTTTTTTATAAAAATCAATCAAGATCTTTAGCTGGAAAATTTAGAAGAAAAGAAAAGTATTGATCATAGCAAATCTTTCTTAAAAAACTTAAGAAATAAAAAACTTGAACATAAACCAGAAAAATCGAATTTACAAGTTTTTGAAGTTATTTTCAAATCATTATTAAACAATGGAAAAATTCTGTCCATTTCTTTATAGATTGAGGTTGTTTGTTGGGACTAACTTGTTTACAGATTTTTACAGGGCATATTTTTACAAAAAAATGTAGTTAGGCGAAAAAATATGTTTATTTAACGATTGTTTAAAAAGTTTACGGTTGCAATGACTAATGTTGAATTAAAAATATGAGTAAATGAAGTTTGACTCATTTTGTCAATTGAAGCCTTAATTTTTAAGGGGTGATAAGACGATTTTTTAAAAAAATAAAACGAGTGTATCATTTACGTGAAACCGATAAAAATCAATGTTACTTTCTTACAAGAAGCTCAATTTTCTATATTCTTCTAGTTGTTTAGTACTTTGTGTGTTTTTTGCTGGGTTGTTATTTTATTTTTTCCCCCATTTTCTATTCACACAGAGTTGTTGCATTTGAAAGCTATTAAAATTTTATCTTATGTTTATGGATGGTTATGGCTTAAATACAGTTTGAAAACAAAATACAATAGCATATTATTTTTTACTTTTTTGAAGAGCATCAGTTTTATGTCCCGTTAAGCTTTTTTTAAAATAAAAGTTAATAATTAAAGGCAGAACCTAAATGAGCGAGTAAAATGCTATTTATCGAGCAAAAATTTTTATTTATTGCAACAACATCATAATTCTATAATGAGGGTTTAGAGTTAGGTTAGGTAGGCAGTCCACTGGATACCCCGGAATAGTCTAGGTTGTCCAGCACACTTGGGTCCTGAAGTCGTTCCCTTTGTGATTGCCTGAAAAGTGGAATATAGTGTTAGTGTGGAATGGATGGCCGGAGATGGAAAAGAAAGGCGGGAACCTCTTAGTGTAGCGTAACATGCTGCTATACTAGCCATCCGCTGCTTCTTATGAAAGAGGCTAGCGCAGTCAGTTTGATCGAGGCCAGACAAGATAGACTGTTGAAGCTCCGCTCGCCTAGGTATCTTAGACGATGATGCTCCATGCTACATGCCGGGCATGTGCCGAGGAGATCGTATTCTGCTCCTCCTCGTCTTGGCAACAGAAGTCGTTATGGGGTGGGCCTAGTCTCCTGGCATGGTTCCCAAACGGGCAAAGTCCAGTGATGACTGCTACAGTCACTCTTAGTTGAGAGCTGGGTAGTTTTAATAGCTCCCACGTTCTCTTAGAGTTAATATGTTCCTTGATATAAGGCATGTGGGCTCTGTGAGCGACTTTTCTTGGGCACATTCCAGCGTGTGGAGTTTGATTCTTTTCGAACACGCTGATAACGATTGTCCCTATCCTCTAGGGCTGTCTTTTATTTCGGCTAAGTCGTCAGCGATGTTGTTTGCCAGGGTTTATAGTTAACAATGCGGAATTGTTAACCATATATCTTTTATATTGTGTAACAAATTCATTAAAATTACTTTAAATTTTTCGCTTTTAGAATGTATTTTTAAAACTTGTTTTTCCGAGACGTGTATGCAAATTAAAAGTGCGTCCGTCTCCAAACAAGTTTTTTGAGTTATGACGATGCTGCAACAAAGCAACAATAATAGACCAACTCAAATAGCGTAACATCCAGATTTTACAATTGGAAAGGCTAATTTTAACAGATGTTTCTGAAAACAGCTGATTGATTGTTGTTTTGCAGTAATTAGTAATCACACCTAATTTACTTGGGGGTTACACGACCAAGTTTTGCCTTTCAAGTTTTAATACATTCTCACTTTTTTACTAATACATTAATACTTTTAAAACTTGATGCGAATTTGATACGAATTTGCTTTCCAACTCTGTGTTCAAATTTATAGGCAAGAAAACAGCTGATAGCTATTTTAGTAAACAAATTTTTCATTTTTGTGTTTAAAAATTCTGCCGCCATAGTTTTTTGTGTTAATTTATTAGAAAATAAATTAAATTTGTGCTGATTATTAGAAATCAATTTTTTTTATTTATCAGGAAGCATTATTTTTAATTGTTGTTTTCTTGACGCCGGCATCTTGAAAATAAAATGGTTTTGAAATTGCGTGCAGCCTACGTCACAGCTTTCAATTTTCTTAAATTTTGACAAGCAGTATGTGTAAAAATCTTGATACTGAATTGAAAATAAATTTGATGGTGTAACTGTAGGGTTACTTATTTTCACGCCAATTTCGACGCTATTTAATATTTCTCTCTCTATTAATATTTCTATTTAATATTTTTGTTTACTTATTTTTAGCAAACCTGATTAAAGAACATTGCTGTTCGTGGCAAAACGCTAGCACGCTTACTTAATGCGCAACTTAACAGCATGAAATTTAAACGCTATATTATTATATGTTACGCTTTACCCGCTTTACCCGAAAAGTACGGTTTGTTAATCGCTAATTTTTAAAACGTAATTAGTAGTAGTCCCAAGGTAGCTTTATCTATTATAACAAAGCATAAGTAGCGGCAGCTTCGCTTCAGCTCGTTTAAAGAGTTGTGCCTGATTTTCTTATAACAGGATACACAACAAATATTTTACATCAGACAAAATTATTATTTGTTATTGTTCGTTTAAAGCAACATAAGGAAATTTTATACTATTAATGAAGTGGAAATTTTAAACCACATAAAAATAAACATTCCAATATTCTGCTGTGTTAAGCAGTAAAACTGAATAAGATGGGGGCTGCTAAATAACTCAAAATTTAAGGAACATAAAGACGTATTGCGTCTGAACTCTTTAATGTGGGTGGTCTATTTAGTGTAAGAAAAAAATCTATTCAATGTAAACAAACTGTAAACGTAATATGAAAATGGGTGGCTGTAAATTATATATACAACAAATTAAAAAAGGAAATAAGCAAACAACTGAAATAATGAAATTATAAAAAAAATTTATATAAATAACCTTGTTCTTGAACTTCAAACAATTTGTTAAAAAAAAAAAAGTACGAGTAAGCAAGCAAGAACGAGTAGCAGATTCGATAAATTATATTTACTCGTGCACTGTACTCGTATATGGGCATATACATAGCAACACACATGAGTGTATGCGTGCGTGTGAATGTTGTACTGAGCATATTTTTTGGTTGAGTACTCTTTTTGCTTGTGACTTTTCCCAGCCTGCAAAATACTTCGACAATGTTTGGCTGACTAGTCGCACAGGTGGACAACATATTTCTACATTTAATAAAACTTATAAAAAAAAGTGTAAGAAAATTCAAGCCTAGTATTGAAATTAAATGTACGAAAAATTTTCAGCAACATTACTTATTTTGTACGGAAAAATTGAGATGTACTCAGTTTTGTCTATTTGTTCTCTTATTCATGTTTCTTTTTTAATTTTAAGTAGGTATACATGTTTGTTTGTACTTCGTGCGAAAAAAGCTTTGCTTATGTTATATTCCCAGAAACAATTTTAATGAAAACATGTTGCAGATACATATTGTGTGTTTGACGCTTTAAAAACTCAGTACTACATTTCTAAATTTATTTCGCAGATATTTCATACTAAACACTTTTGTATGCAATTTAAAAGAATTTTGCACGAAATAATGAACTCAATATTTGCCTTTAGGTATTAATTTGTATTTTTAACATCAGTCACCTATTAATTCGCACATCTTAATACTAGGCTTTACCAAATTTTATACCTACCTGCTACATTTTTCGAAAAGCTGCATTTAATTTTCTAGATGTTTATGGGCATAATCATAAAAAACTAGAATATATTTGAAATGAATTTTAGTAAAATTTTGTATGAAATTTTTTTCTTTTTAATTTGCAATATTCGAGGTCGTTTTTAATAAAAATATTTAGCAAATTTATACAATATTTCGTTTTCCGTTGGAAAACTTCTTTAGGAAGTTGAATAAATTTGTTAAATATTTTTATAAAAAACGACCTCGAGTATTGCAAATTATTCAAAAAAGAAGAAAATTATTTAAAAAAAGTCAATAAATTAGAATCAACACAAATTTTGTATGGAATTTTTGAATTAAAACACATTTAAAATTTATTTAAATTTTTATTATTTTTATTAATGCACATAAATTTTAATTAATTGTAATTTTCACATAGAAATGAAAAGTAAGCACAAACATATTTCAAAGTCAACAAAGATTGCTAGTCTCCGAAAAAAGCCAAGCACCCAACAATCATCAGGGATGCTAACTCTCCTTTTCTGCGTTTTATGTTTCAACCACAGCCAGAACGTTCCACTGAGAGTAGACATCTCAGCCATGATCAGCCCGGGTTAAGCTGCAAGCAGAACCACCCCGGGGTATGCTGATCCCCGTTCTGCCAATTTATACTCTTGGTAAGGGTTTCGGAAACCAACACAACATAAGTCATGCGGCTTCTAGAGTTTTATATGCTACAACAAACGAGGGACTCCTTCCCCTCTTTACCCGAAAAATAAAATGTCCTGGTTTGAAATACACCAAAGCAGAACCTATAACCCGGGGGGATTACAAGTTGTATAGTACGGTCTTTGAAGAAATTCGAAATAAATGGAGCGAAGTATTTACCGAGAAGTATTTACACTAGCGCACTAGGCCACATTCTGTCAAATTCCTTGGAGATATCTACAACCACAGCTGCATCTCTACCATAATGATGAATTGAATGCCACCATTTGTCCTATAGAAATGCTAGAAGATAATCAGTAGAGTGACCCCTGTGAAATCCATACTGGCGATCGGTCAGTAATTTATCGATAATTCATAGATCAGTTAAGGCCAAAATCTGAATTTCCAGTGTTGGATAGTATAGGAGACAATAAACTCAGCTGCCGGGATACCCTTACATGTACACCAAAAAAATCGTCTTGTACAGTATAAAACCATATAAGAGTCTTCGTGATAACCCGGAAGGCATACATTCGTTTTTTGTTTTGCTGCTACTAATGCAAATATGTGTGCTTTGTTTTTATTTATTTCCTTTTAAACTTGCTTTTGTGTTCACATACAGCAATTTAGTTGCGCCAGTTTCATTTTATTTTACTTAAATTTTCTTAATACTTTGAACGGCCCGAAAAATAAACAAAAGAAAATATCAAAATTAAGAATGTGCAAACAGAGCGAATTGCTGAGTACTAGCAAATCTGTACTCAAATATCAGCAATTCTTCCCCCTTCAAGCTGCTCTTACCTCTTACATCTACAACCACTAGACTTGTGGGAAAGAGAATTGGGCAACTAAGTTGCCGAATGTGAAAGCGTTCTGTAATGATCAACATGTATTTGTATGTCCGGCCACACCCAGCTCAAAAAATTAACTCAAGCATCATAGTTGCAGATACTTTCTCGAGCACGGAAAGTGGGCAACAAGTTTGATGGGATGCAATAATAATAATAAAATTATAAGGTTTAACAACGTAATTGTCGATATTTACAATAATATAAGTTTGCACAATCAGTTATATATGTAATGTGTTATATGTGTAATGTGATTAGTTTTAAAATCATGTGGTCGTCATCAAAATATTATAATTTTTAAAAAATATTACTAAAATCAATATTAAGGGAAATTAAGAATGTTGTTCTGTCTACGAAATCTATATTTGTTTTTCTACGTTTGGTGTCTAAAATTAAAGTAGAAGTAACACCAACCCTAGAATTTAGTTTGAACTTTGACTTCATACAGTAAATTAAAATCAATAATATTTTCTCTTTTTCTTTTTAGGTCATTTGCAGTTAAATACATACGAGTAATATTATATTTTCTGATGATATAAATATTCCGAAAATTTGCTAATTTCAATGTAAGTATCACTGTAAATGTTAATAACTATTATCAAATTAAATTTTAACACGAAATTGCTTGCATAACTAATTGGTTAAATTTAATAGTAAATTATTGTTATTAAATATAATATACACATACTCATATGAGCGGCTAGAACGGATCAACTTGTGCGCTAACGAATAATTTTTTAATAAAAGTTCATCAGAGTTCTACGAATATTTCATAAAAATTAGGTTTTAGCTTTCAATATTTTATCAGAGATTGGGCGTTAAAATAATTCGCAGTTCTATGCAAAATATTACAGAAAACTTTACGCCAGTTTCGATTTTTATTTTTAGAACAATTTTTTGTGAGAACTGAGAACGTCGCAATAACAAAAAATAGGAAAAAACGACTTTTCGTCAATAAAATGATTTGTTGAAATTATTTGTTTTTTTTTAATTTAGATTTGGAATCCACTACCAGCTTAACGCTGACTTACGTGATACTCTGTAAATGTTTCAATATATTATTCTTGAACTGTTACAAAAATTGTATCAAAGTGCAAAAAGCTTACAGAACACACATGAACGACATAGCAAAATATCTCAATATTTAGAGTACCCGTATATTACGTACAAGTTTTCTAGGCCCGTCGTTCATTCGTGTTCTGTAAACTGCACATTAATTTGATGAAAACTGGGGTTGCCTAAAGCGGTCATAAATTTGTCAGAAAATTGTCTTTCCAACAAACGAGAATTGCAAAAAAGTTGATGTTTTCCAAAGTAATACACACAAAAAGGTAAAAATAAAATTCCGTACATATAAATGTACGTACATATGTATTTGTTTTATTCTCTGTTAAAATAAAAAATTGCTCAGCTTTTAACTACAGGTCTACAATAAGATAAATTAAATTACGTCTTAACTACTAACAATCAGAAATAAATTTTAAATATAGGTACTTACGTACATATGTAAATATATACATACAGATGTATAAGTATATAAATATGTATGTATGTATGTCTATATTGATTAAAAAATAATATTAAAATGAAAATCATTGGTAGCTAAAGGCCTATACAAGTATGATTGAAAATGAAATAAACGGCCATGTCACAGAATTCACTTCCGTTCGGAAATGGAATTGAAACGGTTTTTTAATTCTTTAAGAAACGAAAATTTAATACTTGTTTCATTCTTGCAATTTCATTCCGAAAAGTTTTTTAGTTCTTCGTTTTTTGAAGAAGTAAAATAAGAATTTAATTCCGTTTCCGAACGGAATTAAGGTCTGTGACATCGCTGAAAGTCTCAACTTTTTGGGCACTGATCAGAAAACCCCAACATTTGTGTTATGGCTATTTTTTTTTTTTTTTTTTTTTTTATAAGGGGATAGCCCCCACATATGCAGTGCATTGTACTGGAACTAGGAAAATAGATTATGAGAACAAGCAAAGGGGGAGTAATGTTTGTGAACTTAACACACGGAAGGACCAAAACAAACATTATCACAGCATTTAAAATGATGAAATTAAATTAGTTAAAACTGATCAGTGCCCAGTGTAAATACCTTCAACACTGCTCAGACTAACAAAAATTAGTTCAACCCCGCGCACACCCTAGGGTAATAAAATACTTAGGAGGAACATAAAAAAGAAAGTAATAATAAAGAAAAAATAAACGGCAGTAAAAAAATAAAATAATAAAAAAAAACACGTGCCTACATGATGCAAAACAAAACTCTACCTATTCCGGTATAATTTCGTTTTTTACAAATTAATAATAAACATAAGTACAGGTATAGAAGGGACGACAATGAAAAACACGTGTGTACAGAACGAAAGACTAAACACTACTATATTCGCTATATTAAAATGTCAAACAAACGATGAACGATCACCATCAAGATGGCCTGTCAGACAGAGCCTAAAGGCGGCAAGCTTATTCCCGTTCGACATTTTAGTGAAGGTTTCGAAAATTCCGCCACTTCCTAAGTTTTATTTGCTTTTTTCTCATTATTTACCCAGAAGTTTAAGATTCCTCTTTACTAAGAGCTTTATAGAATCGAAGTACCGATATCAATATCAGAAAATTAGAAACTACTGCGAACGGAGGCTTACCTCGCACCTTGAGAAGTAAGGATAAGGCAACATAATAGCCGATATTTACTCTATTAGCTACTAAGTTACAGATGGACTACCAACTCGTAGAGTATCTGCTTTGGTATACCGCTTAAAAACATTATTTACATCCAATGTGAAGCTTCTTAAGTTTTGTATTGTAAAAGCATGCCTCCTTACGAGTAAAATATATTCCCCCCTCTTAATATATCGCTCCTTTATTGCATCATAGTCATAATTCAAAAAAGCTTGTTTCGAGAAAAACACATTTCAAACTTTTAGCTTCCATACAAAAATTTTTTTTTAGAAAATATCTCCTTAAGTAGATAACACATGTTTTTAACAATGCACAGTCAACGCGCGAAAACGTGAACTAATTTTTACCGAGGGTGTTCACGTTTTTCATTTTGTTCACGTTAGCTAAACCAAAAACGAGGAAATTTTTTATTGACGGTGTTTTTGATTGAGTATATGCCACGCGTAGCGAAGCCAATGCTAAAATAAAAGTGTTCACTTTTTAGGATGGTCACGTAACTGGATGTTCAAGTTTTCGCGAGTCGACTGTATATATCATTTTTCACAATGTAAAATGCATACATGTCGTCTGTTACCTCAAAAACATTGCGTCTGTAAAAAACATGAGCAAAGTCATCTGACAAAATTTTAAATAGAGTATGTTCTATTTTGTTATGTTTAAACATCTGACATTAGAACTCTATGCCTTGCAACCAATTTAGCGACGGTTGACTTTGGGCGGTATAAGTAGTCGACTTGAGAACATTTTAACGAATTAATATTTTAATATGTTTTAAATAATTATTAATAAAAAGCATAGACAATGTCAGACGTAAATGTACATGTACGTTTGTGAGCACAGTTTACAAACCGTCTGTAAAAATTATAATTTTGACAGACATGGAAAAATACATGAGGAAATACATATTAAAAAAACGGACGTAAAAACATATCATCTGTGGGTGCCTTAAAAGAAACAATTTAAAAGTAATTTTAATAAATTTTTGGCACAATATAAAGATTAGTGCTGTTAACAATTCTGCATTGTTAACTCGAAAAGTTCATGTTTTGAGATATGACTATGTTGCAATAAAGGAGCGATGTGTATTTCGTCTAAACACTGTTTGATTTGGCTGTAAATTTTAATTAGCTGTTAAAAACAAATAAAACAAAAACTTATAGTATTTTTCAGTTTTATACTTGAAAATGTTCAACTATTCCCAGGTGATGTCATTATTGTTTTCGCAAAAAAATAAAATGTTTGTGCAGTTGTTTTTAAGAAACAACGTATTATTGCCTGACTCTTAAATATGACAACAAAGACTTATCATGTGAAGTTTGAAAAATAAACAACACGCTGAATTAAAACGTTGTTTTTTTGATATACATAATTATGAACTTCAAAATTGCACTCGTGTTAATTTTTTCAAACAGAGATGGAAAAACTGGTAAAATACCGGATGAATTGAGCAAACAAAACTTAAAAAAAAAAAATTTGTATTTCATGGATGATCTCAATGATGATTATTAGCAGCAGACAAGAAGATGTACAGCTGAACTTAATTATTTATTTAATTTATTTTTAAGTGAGAATTTTAAATGCACACAATTTTAAACGGTTTTATAAACATAACAATCCAGTATACACACATACAAACGCTTGATCATTTTACTTAGTTTATTTTTTTATGCGCGATTTGTTTCAAAATGCAATTTGATTTTCATATACTCTTGCTAGCAAAAATCCATTATTTAAAACAGATGTGCCCAGGCCTATGCGCTACATGCTCAATTGTTTTTGTAAAAGCGCTTAGCTATAGGGCTGTGCTCTTTAATACACACATACTGCGCTCAAGACTAGCAATGAGAAATACACGAACTTCGTCTTATATTATAATATAATACTTATAATAAAATATATAAGACTTATATATTTTTGTCATTCTTCGCTGCACACACAAAAGAGCAAAGCAACAACACTTTCGCATGTTTTGCTGGTAAATATTGACGACAGCGATTATCAGTGTAAACAAGGCGAATTCACACCAGGTAAATGCAAGAGTAATAAATACAACACTACAAAAAATAAATCTTTTTCAAATGTCAAGGGAAAAATATAAACACAAAGAGGAATTAAAAAAAATATAATAAAAAAAATTTGCAATAAAAGACAAACTTTTAATTATTTCGTGAAACTTTTAATTATTTCGTGAAACTTAAAGTCTGAGATCATAGAGCTTGAAAAGGTGAAAATGGCCAGCCAGATTGCGGAGGACTCTGGATGATATGTGGCGCTCAAAATAGAATACATAATTTAAAAAATTGTTAAAAATTTTTTTCCAATTTTGTTTTAATTATGCCATTGACATCTGAAACAGATTAAAATTAAAAAAATGTTCACCTGTTATGAATTCTATTTGAGTGTAAATTTTGTTTTTGTAAATTGTTTTGCTTTTTACAACCAAAAAATATTAAATAAAAGTAGTTTTTCCTTAAATATGTTAGTGTTTACGCTTCCATATAGAACTTTTGGGCACCACTGATTTGAAGACTCACATCCACGTATCAAAATCTTAAAATTATTCAATTGTATTATAAGCAGCGTTGACCAATGTGCGGATTTGACCACATTTTGTAGTTTTTCAACCCTGGGAGGGAATTTATAGAATGCGTGGTAGCAGTTGTTTCAGATAGAGCTGTGCCGGGTCGCTCATTTTAGGGACCGGTCACTTTCGTTCAATTACAAAAGACTGATCCGTTTGTTCATTATAAATACTCGGTCACTTTGAACAAACGGCACTAAAACTGAAGTTTGCCGGTCATATATAAAACAAAGCCGACACACACAAAACAAGATAGAAAAAAATGTATGTGGTAAAATATTATTGTTTTAAAAAGTAAACATCATTTAGGTGTGAATTTTGGTGTAAGATTATATTTTATTAAAACTTTTCAATTTTAAAAAAGACACACTCTGTTGAAACCCTATTTAAAAAAATGATTTTGGATATTAATGTGGTGTTTATGGGACACGAATGGGTGATACGCCTAGAAAATACTGAATATTTTCAGTGTATTTCACTGATGTATCACTCGTTCATGTTCCATAAACAGCACATAAGCTTGTTTTTGTTCAAATTAAAAAAAAAGAAAGACAATGGCTGCAATACCACAGCGATGCTAAAATAATGTACGCACACTTTCAAATCTAACACCGCTTTCAGGGAAAAGAGAGTGGCTCTCTTACACCCCTCATTTTCCCTTGCCACCACCAAACTCAAGACTTTGCAAAGTAAACTTTCCGTGTGTGAAAGCCGTGTAACCTTACTGCTGCACCGACTATTAACTGAAACAAAAGACTATGAAATAGAAAGAACGAAAGCTTTTCAAACCGAACGGTATACTATTAAACGAAAAGTGGTCGTTATTCTATTGTAGAGTAAATACGAAAGTCGAAGACGCTTTCATGACACGGCCAACTGGGTATTACCTGTTTCCGAAGAGCACTTATGTTAATTTAAACCTTGAAATGTTAAAGGAAAGTTAACAATCGAAAACTTTACTGGTCAGCAGTAGAATACTAGTTTTATTATGCACATATCTATGTACGCAAGTGAATTTTTACGTATGTATTGAACATATAAAACAAACCTATTCCAGCTACATTTCACGATTGTATTATACTAAATAAAACAAATAAAATAAAAACTGTAGAAAAAATAAAACTTTAACTTAATTGTATAACGATAAAACGTGAGATTTTCATAAAAACGTGTTTAATTCAATAAATTTGGATTTATTTTAGTATGTCGTTGGGAGAAATGCCAACGCCAGATTTTGTTTCTAATTTTTTTGTTGTTTATTATTTTTGTAGCAACAAACATCATGAACAAGCATCCGCCTCTATTGGATTTTAACACAAGTTTATTTGTTTGATTTTTGTTGCTATTTTATTTTATTTTACGTTTTTGGTAGAAATCACGCGTTGAATTCTTGGGAACTGGTTTTTAAAAATGCGCGTTCGTAAGATGTGTTTACAAATGCAAGTTTCTTTAATTTCTGCAGAAGGAAGGAAAAGTATGAAAATTCAAACATATACACATATATGCATACATATGCACTTTATATACATACATACATATGTACGTACAGTGTCGTTTAAAACTGTCTCAACAAAAGTCAAAGTTATGTGGTGTTTATGCGACACGAATGAGTGATACGTCTAGAATATCTGTGTGAATTATACTCAATATTTTAAGCGCATTACGTAGAAACTTTTTGGAGGTTTTACTTACTCGTACTCTTCCGTGTCGCATAAACACCACATTAGTCAAGCTACAAACCAAACTGAAAACTCAATCCTTTATCGATAGCCGGTGCTCAAAAGTATTATGAGATATTGTCTTATGCTAGTACAAAAATGCAGCCACATAAGCACTTCTTCAGCAGAGATACCTGTTATATTTTTAATATTTTTAATGTGATATTTGCGCGACTCTAATGAGTGATATGTCTAAAAAATGTTATGAAATACACTCAAAATATTGAGTATATTGCATACAAATTTTCTAGGCATATCATTCATTCGTGTTCCATAAACATCACATTATATCCAACAACAATTAAGTTTTTTATTCGCTATTTAAGCCGCTAACATTTATACCAGTAAAAAATTATAAATAGCTTGGTTTCTATGTTTCCCAGCTATCTATATGTCGACATTTCATAGGAACTACTCTAATCATCAGTAGACTTTGGAAATTTTTGAAAGATATTCTCAAACATTCAACTTTATATCCCAACAATCCAAATAAATTGCTGAGAATTTAAAAAGAAAAAATGCTCTAATAATATCCGTCAAAA
This sequence comes from Thecocarcelia acutangulata, assembly GCA_914767995.1. Taxonomy (NCBI): domain Eukaryota; kingdom Metazoa; phylum Arthropoda; class Insecta; order Diptera; family Tachinidae; genus Thecocarcelia; species Thecocarcelia acutangulata. Next base: position 121,143,773 of record OU612096.1, on the reverse strand, counting down.
CACAAAAAACAAGCTTTTCTATTTATAAACGTCTCTAACATTTCTTTACACCTTTCAAAGTTGAATGTCTGAGAATATCTTTCAAAAATTTCCAAAGTCTACTGATGATTAGGGTAGTTCCTATGAAATGTCGACATATAGATAGCTGGGAAACATAGAAAACAAGCTATTTATAATTTTTTACTGGTATATCCAACAAAATTTTTTATATTAATATAAAAATTTTTTTAGTTACAAAGTATTTCGAAATATATCATTTATGGCCTTTTTTGTTACTGCCTAACGATAAAGTTCCTGATAGTTAAATTGAATATTAAATAACGTGAACGATAAAGTGACCTCTAAATTTTTCCCAGTATTACAACAGAAGTTACCATATTTTCAGAAAATATGGCAACTTCAAATGCTGAAAGTACACTTTGAAATTTACAATTAAGATAAAGCTGCTGCTAAGTTATCAATATCTTTTCAGGTTAATGTTATCTTGTAATAACAAGAAAAATATATACATATGTAAGATAACATCTCAAGTTTAACTATTTGTGAGTTGTAATAATTCAAAGAGTTCAAATAATTATGTAACACCTGTTAAATTGTGAGACAAATACGCAAGTTAAGGAAAATATAAACTATTTGGCATCCGACATATAAGGATTACTTATCTCTGATGTTTGTCATCCAAATTTTAAGGCCCTGTTACACTATCATACACGATCGTGCGATCTACTAAATAAAGCATGTGTGCTGAAAAAGTACTAAAAATTCAACCGTGCAACAGAGTTTTTGACAAATCGTGCAATTTGAAAAATTTTATGAAAAACATTATGGTTTCTGTGCGATCAGTGTGGTATATATTGTGAAAAATATAAGAATATTGTTTGTTCCTCAAGAAAAAAATTTAAGTAATGTAAAATTATTATGTTAATTTTAATGTGTATATAAATTAAATAAATTATTGCAATTATACTTGTATTATAGTGTGGCCTACAATGCCATTTTGAAGCGATTTTTTCAAGTCGGCCAGACTTTTGAAACAGTTTACTGTGAATGAATCGTACGATCGTATAGGATAGTGAATCAGGGCCTTTAATGGCAATGGAAGCCTGTAATCATACTGGATATTGAACAATTTTTGTCTATCTTGATGTTTGCTGGTGCTAATAGTTCCAATACTGACTGTTTTTTCATATATGGTATTCAAATTCTTATCCAACGATAAGATTTACCTGCTAAGCGTTTTTTAAGATATGTTGACAATAATAGTCCCAGTCAATGTAAAAAAGTGATAAAGCAGCTGCAAAAAGACACTTTCTAGTGCAAATACTCGTAAGCATATTTGAGATGTATAAACCTACTGAACATTTAACAGCTGATGAACAGATATATCGTTATCCAGTCTACCTATTATATACATTTAAAGTTAGCCTAGTATAATATCAAAATTGGAAGGATTTGAGATGCTGACCGCTCAAAACAATTGTCTAAATGTGCAGAATAATAACTTTATAAACAAATTGTAAACATATATGTAACGAACATGGGTGGTAGCATACCTTTTTCGTTAACTGCATCAGTATTTTTATTCAGTTGTTGCTAAGTCGATTTTTGGTATAAAATATTTTTTATCAATTACTTAAAATCGAAGAAAGAGATGAACGGTAATGTATGTGATTGAATTGTAAATTTACTTTACTGTTACAGTGCTCTTTGTTACGTAAATTATGAATTTACTCTTTGTTCATTCATTCAAAAAATGTTTACGAATTCATTGATAAGTTTGATCTTCTTTCAGCACGACTTTGCTTGTAGAATTGGGAATCAATAGTTTCGACTGAACTTAGCAATGTGGTCGGAAATTACAGTTTTTAAATAAATATGCTTTTAAAAATAAATAAAGTGAACTTTGAAATAAATATTGAAAACTAAAAACAGTAATAAAAGCTCAAATAAAATATAGCTAAAGTTAAAAAAATTTCTACATAGTAGAAAATAAAATCCAAACTCAAAGTTAAGAGTTATCTTAGATTTTAATCTAAAAAGTAAAAAGAAAAAACATTTAGAAAAACAATTGATAAAAACATATTCAATAAAATAAATTTTATAAGATAAAAAAAACTCTACATAGTAGAACATTAAAGACTAATGGCCTTATTCATAAAAAATATTGTATGTTTATTAAACAGTTATTTGACAAATTTCCCATAGAAATTTGTCAAATAACAGTTTAATAAACATAAAATATTTTTTATGAATAAGGCCGTAAAAATAGAAGACCAAATTAAAGGTTTAAATTAAAACAATTTAAAATAAGAAAACACCTAATAAATATGGAATTAAAAACTTTTATTTTAATTGATGGAATTAAATAAAGACTAATTTAAATTAAAAATAATAAATTTGAGGAACTTGATTTTAAAGGAAAAGTCTGCTACAAATCGAACAACAAAAACACTCTTTGTAGACTTCCTGGAATACGACCAAACACATCAAATAATATATTCCACAAGCTTTTCTTCGGTCCTATCAAATATCAAAATCAACACGCAACAAGTATTATTTATTAATTTATATGTGGTAGGTTCCCCGGTACCCGGGTATTAATACTAAGGTTAAAGCTGAATTTTAAAAATTTATACTACAAATGTTTGCGTACAATGCTTATAAAGGGTGTTTTTTAAACCCGATAGAACTTGAAATTGTAAAAAATAACACAAAAAATTAAATTGCAATCAAAATTTTTTTTTATTCGAAAGATCAATACGTGACATTAACATTTGAAGATGATTTCGGGCATACGGGCACCGCGGCTGTTCTTGACGAAGCGCATTCTGGACGTCCAATTTTGGGCCACTTTTTCGAGCACTGCTGGCCGTATGTCACGAACAACACGAACAATGCTGGCCTCCAAGGCGTCAATTGTTGCTGGTTTATCAGCATAAACCAGTGACTTCACGTAGCCCCACAGGAAATAATCGAGAGGTGTCAAATCGCACGACCTTGGAGGCCAATTGACAGGTCCATTTCTCGAAATCAACTTATCGCCAAATTTTGATTTCAGTAAGTCGATGGTTGCGTTCGCCGTATGGCACGTAGCGCCATCCTGTTGAAACCACATCTCCTCCGGATCAATGTCATCCATATTTTCAAACAAAAAATCATTGATCATGGTGCGGTAACGATCTCCATTGACCGTAACGCGAGCTCCGGCCTCATTTTTGAAGAAATAAGCTCCGATGATGCCACCAGCATGAAAACCGCACCAAACAGTGCATTTTTCTGGATGTAATGGAGTCTGTAGGGTCTCTTGTGGATTGGTCTCACTCCATATGCGGCAATTTTGCTTATTAACAAACCCGTTAAGCCAAAAATGCGCCTCATCGCTGAACACAATTTTGCGATAAAACGACTTTGCGAATCGACGACTGATTTTCAAAGTAAATTTGGATAATTTCGTAGCGTTGTTCAAGCATGAGTCTATTCATGATGATTTGTCAGAGTATACTGAAACAAATAAAAAAAATGTTTCATCAAAATTTAATTTTTTGTGTTACTTTTTACAATTTAAAGTTCTATCTAGCTTAAAAAAACACCCTATATACTCGTAAACACACGTTAGACTAAATGCCTTAATACAACGAATTATTAAACTGAAAAGATTTCCAACTTTATTATCAAGACTGGATTTATTATTTAGTTTAAACAATTTACAAGAATTACTAATTTTATTTTAACATTGTCAGTTTAAATATTCTTCTTAATCTCACATATATATATTTTTTTTTCACTTTATCTGCTATACACCGAGAGCTGATGGCCTCTGCAGCCAATGCTTTACTTAATATTAGATTTTGTAATTTATTTATAAGTCTAATAAATAATAATAATAATAATAATAGACTGAAAAGTCCAAGTCCACATTATATGTATAAATTGATTAACTATTTGAAAAGAAACACTCTTTGACAACTCTGGCAAACTGAGTCATTTCCATATTAAGGTTAAACCATCCGTACAATAAATACAACAACACGAAAACGACATGTGTAAAATCTTTTTCTCATGTCAGAGACAAATGACTACAATACAGTAAAATATATACATATGTACGAGTATGTATGTATATGTAGCATGTAAGTGCATACGAAAAATGAAAAATTTATTTGCTTGAGAACTATTATAATAAATTTCTGTATAAATGTAAAAAAAAATAATAAAAGTTTTAAAGCAGTAGTGCCACTAAAGCTTCGACAAAACATATCAAGCTCCTAACCGATATACGAGTAAGCTTAATATACTCAATGGTACTTTATTCAATTAATTTTGCCAGATACTGTTCCATCAGTGATTTTGTGAAAAAATACTCCTGCCCCAAAATCAACTTTATCATCATGTTAAGAGCCTTAACTTTTTTTTTTGTATTATCTTGAGCAGGATTTGCAAATGCTTGGAATTTATTAGAAAATTACGAAAACAAAACTGAAACAATTTACACAGTATACATAAAATAAAGTTTCAGCCATTGCGTGCTAAAGCGCATCTTTTGGAATTGCTTCTAAAAATAGTTAACATGCAGACAGACGGTGATTTGCGTCTGCTGCAAAGTTTAATTGCTTTTGAAATATTTCGTTGATTTTTTTTTTTTTTTGTTTAATTTTACTTTTCCTAATATAGTGCCCCACAGTCATTGTTATTGACTTTTAATTGCTCGTACAATAAGCAAAAATTTCATAATTGGAATGTTCGTGTGCAGACGAAAAAGTTTTCATTTTTTTTTTTAATGTATGTTGAAAAATATCAGTTTGTATATAATTTATTTATTTATGTTAGTTCCCAACAAACAACTTTTCGACCAAACTTGTTTTTACTTTGACAATAAACAATAATCCCCCTATTTCAAGAGGCGTCATCGTCGTCACATCACGACGACAATAAAAAACACTCGATTATACATTCGTTTTAGACAGCAATTATGTATTTTTCGATAGGCCTTCGATATTTCCTAGACCTAGGTGATAAATAGAGGCTGTCAACAACATTAAAAAAGAAAACAAAAAATCGTTATAAATAATTTAATAATTCAGTAAATAATTTAAAAATTTAAATAAAATAAGAAAATATAAAACAAATTAAATAAAATGTCCACTCCTGAGACCTTTAACAAGAACAGCAAAATACTGTTACTGTCAGATGTAGACTGCAAATGTTATTGTTTTCTTACCATCTTGACACGGCTGTTAAGACGTCTGTTTTAAAGCATTATTTTGTTAACAGAAAGCGAGGACAAACAAAATGTTCATTCAAATATTGAGTACTTTGAGGGAGGTTAACAGAGTAAAGCTTTAAACACATAGACGACAGCAGACAGCAAGCAGCAATCTGTCAAAGATAAAATACATGTGTTTAAATGCACACGATTATTTTAACGACTTCACAGCAGCACGACATCACAGCAGCACGACTTCACCACAGCATTTGCTGCTGCTGCCAACTTAGACTAATTTCTATTTTCGTAGGCAGCAAAAAGTAAATGCAGTGCTGCCACTATAAATATAAATTGGCAGCAATAAAAACTAAAATTAGTTTGAAATATTTAATAGAAATAAACATCACATAAATAAAATAAACAAATAAATTTATCAGTTTTTACAGTTTTACGTGGTATTATTACGTTTTTAGTCAGTAATTTTACTTTTTCATTCATGTAAAATATATATGTGGCACCTCTGAAATTTGCAGTGTTTAAATACAGATAGTGCTGCTGCTGTCTTTAAAATAGTTATGTTGCTGATGAGACGGCAACATTTGAAGCTAACTTCATTTGTAGCCGTGAAGTTGTGAAGTCTGCTGTCGTCTAAGTGTTTAGAGCTTAAAACGGGTGCAAAGAGAACGAATTGCATTTTAAAGTTGATCGTAATAAATAGATTCTTTCATGTACTTGTTTTAATTCGAATATTCATTTATTCAATTTCTAATTCATTATATTACAAATTGTGCGAAATAAAGCCAGAAAATGTTAAATTGAAGTTGATACAGTTGTGAAAAAGACTTACATCAGCACCTGCCTGGCGGCCGTATCTGATGATGGACCAGTTACACGGAGTGAATTATTCACGATTCACCAGCGCCCCCACACGGGTAGCAAACAATGTTTGTTGTCATATGTTTGTAGCCATATGAGCAACTTCTTGTTGAGGAGTTCGGCCCTTCTCCTGTATGCAATTTCCCAGCAATCAATGGAAGACAAGGCTTAATGAGTTGGTGGGCCGAAGCCCACTAGCAGCATCGGCCCTTTAACCAACTCACCCGTCAACCATCCCCACTGGTTTCTCACAGTACAGGTATCTGTTGTAAAGGCAACAGACCCCCGGAAGTTTGTTACTCCCCGAAAAACGCCATCACCAAGCAATTATCAAGGATACTAACACCCCCTTACTGCGTTTTAGATTTCAACCACAGCCAGAACGTTTCAGCCAAGGTAGGCAGGCACCTCAACTATGATCAGCCCGGGTTGAACTGCAAGCAAAACCACCCGGGGGCCATACTGATCCCCGTTCTGCCAATTTATACCCTCGGCAGCCAACACAACATAAGTCATGCGGCTTCCTAGAGTTTTATTTGCTGCAACAAACGAGGAATCCCTTCCCCTCTATACCCAAAAAGCAGAGTGCCCAAGTTAGGAATACGCCAAGGCAAAACCTGCTCCCCGGGGGAATTGAAGTTGATTCAAGAATACTCGTATATGAAACTCACACATAATCTACATTTTTTAAACAAGTTTTATCTATCTTTTTTAACAAATGCCTTTAAAAGTTGATCTACATAAGTAGATATGTGCATATGTACTTATTTTTCAAAATCTTAAAGATAAAAAATGAACAAACAAATTACAAATAGAATACTACATAAATATGAATACATGCGAATACTACTTGCATTCATTCGAATACTAAAGTATTTGAAACTTTTTATTCTTATATTCGTTTTATTTGAATGTGGTTGTATTTGTATCTCCTCGAGAGGGTTATTATAATCCTCGAGTCATATCACTACACATTCATTCATTTATTATTAATATAATACAAGTTATTTTGCATTCTATTGTGTTTGGTGCGAGGATTTATTTATTCAAAAAGTAAATGAATGTATTCAAATGCTTTTTGAGCGTGCTCATGTAGATGTTTAGTATGTATGCCAAATGAAAACTATTTCCTTGAAATTCTTTAACGCAGGCCTACTTTAAAGGTAATGTGACTATAAGCGGTAATGACTTTAAACGAAAAGTACTTTATCAATAACGAATACAAACACTAAATAAAGAATTAAGGAAAAACAAGAGAAAAGTTTGCAAAAGAAAATCTCAATATGAAACCCCACGATGAAATACGAAACAACTGAAAAGAGAGCAAGAAAAAATACAATATTTCATGTTACAAATGTGGACATAAAGTGATTTACATTGATTAACCGGTACTTATGTACACATGTGTCAAATACGGCAGTGTTTACTTACTTTTATTTTACAAAATCACACCAAATTTTGTGGAAAGAAAAAGAGAAAATTTATTAACAAGAAACTAAACATTTAACACAAAAGTAATATCTGTGGCTGCAAATAAGGAAAAAAAGCGCAAATATGAAACAAAGTTGTTAAATTTGGGATTTTAGTTTCTAGAAACAGTAAATGTTATAACACACAATTTCAGAAGTTGAATTGTCATATATTAGCTTTTTGGGTAGGGCTCCTCCCTAAATTTTGTATTGAACAAAACAGCTTTAAAAACTTTTATATTGGCAAAGTGCGTATTAGCCTAATAACAAATATTTTTCATTTGGAAGGCGCGGGGCGAAATAACTTTCTTCCTTCCCCCCTGTACTAAATACACATCTGATCGCAGTGCTACATTATTTCTTAATTTTTTAAATTCTCACAAAGTTTTGACAGCGAATATTTTGTTCAAACAAGCAAACATTTAAGTCTAGCCTGTCAGTGTTAATGTGTTGTGCTTGCCAGCAGCTTTGTGAAGACAATTTGACTAACCTGTCAAATTGGCCCTAAGGCCCTGTCAGCAAATGCAATATGGAGAGTTTAATAAAAACATGTAAGAGATATTTATTTGCAAAAGAGTTTTTTTCTTTATCAAAACTAGTATTAACATATTTTTTATATTAATAAGAATTTTGTGAAGGAGAAACCGATACAATAATCCTTAAATCGCTTGTGCTGGAGGTCCAATGGGGCATCAGCTGTGTGACATGTATAACCGTTGTGTAATCTACTTGATCAAACTCAGACCAATAGAAAGAAGTTGGTGATTATTGACTTGTAATACTATCGGTACCAAATGCAATAATAATCGGTATAAAAAAATGTGTCCTAGCGTCGCCACCAGTCTGAAATCCAATTCGTTTATTTATTTTTTTTTTTGGAGCATTAAACGCTCTGGGATCTAATATGCGTGCTTAAGGCCGGTAAGGAGTTCTTGCGGAAATTCACATTTTGAAATATACATTTATTTCTACACGGAAAAATAATTGTGTAGATTGGTGTAGAAAAGGTATATGTAAATACCTACCTCATGCAATCAATGTTCATCCTCCAAATATACGGCAAAAAATTCTTTCTCCATTTTATTCACAACTGTCAACAATTCCGTAGGCAAATAAATGTATGAACATTAAAGACATAATTAGTTTGTACGTTCTTTTCCGTTCTGAATCAGCTGTTTTGTTTCTGTTCAATATAAACTATATGTGCACGGTTTGTTTTTACTTTTTCGTTCTGTTCTGTTGCGGACTAATCTGTTGAAAATAGAATTCAACGTTAAGTGACGGCCAGATATGTATATATTTTACTTGTTTCAGGTATGGAAACATTAATTTTTTATTCAAATGTACATAAATTTGTTTGTCCAAAGCTAAAAAAATTTGTTTAAATTAAAGATTTTTAAAAGTTAATATATTTTTTATCAATAAAGCAACTATGGATGATCAAAACAATATTATTTTAACGAGGAAAAAATTATATTTTGTATAAGAAGTGTCATAAACTCTGCAAATTGTGAAAAAGAAGTGGACTGTTTGATCACAATTTCTAAATTATTACTTTGTTTCTTTTTGTGTTTTTTCACACAAGATAATATTTATGTACATTTATTATTATTTATTCCAATGTTTTTCTTTTATTCATGCTCTACTGTAAACAACAGCTGAATATTTTCACGGAAAAAGTATTTGTAAAATATTTGCTACAGAAACAGAACAGAAAGTAAAAACTAATGAGGCCTTAATTTTTGTTTCAGTTAACGCAAAAAAGTCTCCACATTTAATTTTAACATACCTGTAATAAAAAAAAAATATATCAGAAATTCCGTTTACTTTGCCCTGCCCTTTATATCCCAAAGTCGGATTTTTGCTTTTCTACGTACGAATATATTATAATTTTTGTTATTTTGCTTTATGGAGCAATATTTTGCCATAGTAAATGTGTTTATTTAAAATTTCAAAATATCTGCATTCTTACTTATTACAAAAAAAAAAAAAAAAAAAAAAAAAAAACGCAATAAATTATAAAATTTATTCAAAGAAATCATTTTCTTTCAATTAAATTATGTATGTGCGGGTTTGAACTTGACTTTGATTTTTTTTTTTTGGACTTAAATTATTTTGATTGATAGAATTTACATGAGAAATTAGTTTTTGTTTCTCTTGAGCACTGAATGACATCAGTCGGCAATTATCATTGAATGAAACTTAAATTGTTCAAAGTATTCATTTTATTTGTTCAAAATGCAAATTAAACACGTTAAATGAATTACAAAAAAAATATTCGTAGAAAAATATCTGTTTAAAAGTTTCCATACTAATAAAAACAAAATTCAAAAAACGTTTAAGCCAGCAGTTTAGCTGTAAGTTTTACCTTCAATATAATTTTACAATAAAAAAAAAACCTTTTAAAACTATTAATACTTCTTATAAAAATTCCAAAGTGTGATATAACAGACATAAAAAGAAAATATGTTAAATGCATTTCATCTTATATACGAGTACATACATATATATCTATTTACTAAAACGTCACCAGAATAACACATCGAAATAAATACCCGTAAATAAATATGTATGAATATTTTACATTTGGAACACCCTAAAAGCCGTCTTGGAGCAATCTTATTTTTTCTATGTATGAATGATTGCCCCAACGCTATTAAATGGTTCAATATTTCACTATAAGCTGACAACATTCGAATTTGAAAAGTTTTCTAAAATGGTATGAAACCGTCAATCGCTTGTGGATGACAGTTTTTGGTATCTGGGAGTTTTCTTTGTAAAACCGGGGTTGTACTTCTCAATGAATTTAGGCTAAAAAAATGATCGGTTCCTGCAAAGAAAAGTAACTTTATATACAGAGTGTCCCAGAACTCAACGTCAAGCCGAAACAGGGTAACAAGATTGATTGTAACCATCATGCGAAAAATCAGAAATAAAATTTAAAATAAATAGTTGACAACCCTGCTTTTCCAACCCTCAAATACTTCCAACATTGTTTTTGTTCTTTGGTCTTATTAATCAATTATTTTTTAAGACAAAATGTGTTATAAATCAACGGTTTTCAAGACTTGTTAACGAAACAAAAAAATCTTTGCCGGGGGGCTGGGAAATCAGCTGCCACAGCTTTTAATATAAATGCGGGGCTTATGGTAAATTTCCTCCCTAAACTTCACTCTTATGAAATATGATTTACCCTCCTGCGTTTTTAAATATAGAAAACTTTCCTAAACATACATTGTAAGGAGCAAAAAAAAAATAAATTTTCAAGAGCGGAAGTTTGTTTTTGTAGTTAATTAAAATATATCGCTCCTTTATTGCAACATAGTCATATCTCAAAAAAGCTCGTTTCGAGAAAAACGCATTTAAAGTTTTTAGTTTCCATACAAGTCTTAGCAAATTTTTTGAGAAAATATCTCCTAAAGGAAATAGTTTAAAAGCAATTTGAATAAATTTTTGGCACAATATAAATGGTAGTACTGTTAGCAATTCTGCATTGTTAACTCAAAAAGGTAATTTTTTGAGATATGACTATGTTGCAATAAAGGAGCGATATGTATGTATGTATGTTTTTTTTTTTTTTTTTTTTTTTTTTTTTTTATTCGCGGGGTGAAAAACCATCGAAAGGCACTGGCAGTGATGGTGGTTGCCAGTAGTGCGAGACTTTAACTCGCTAAAAAAACACCCCTTCGCCCTGACCCAGATGCTCCTCGAGGGACTGCCGCAAGGCTTTACGTCTCGGGGTGGGAAAGGTGATACACCCTACATCTAAACTAAACTACATTGATTCTGCTGCGAATCTGTTCTAACCTACGAAGTTCCAACAAAACCAATTTTACAAAACTACAGACGTACGTCCAGTTGCACAAAGATTCCAACATGATTGGAACGATACTGCTCGGACTGATGCTACGTCCTAGGACTGTTTCTAAATATTCCCTATCACTATTAAACCGTGGACAGATGAAGAACACATGCTCAGCATCTTCCAAGACATTACCATCACAACTCGGACAGAACGGAGTACTGTCATGTCCAAAACGGTACAAGTACGACCTAAACCAACCATGCCCAGTTAGAAACTGTGTAATATAGAAGTTCAAATCGCCGTGCTTTCTTGATAGCCATGCTCTGATGTCTGGTATCAGTAAGTAGGTCCATCTTCCCTTGTCAGCTGTCGCCCATCTTTCTTGCCATTTTCGCAAACACGATTCTCTCAACCCAACCGAGCTGTCCGAAGCGGCCTCTAGCTCGATCGGTATCATGCCTGCAATGACAAAAGCGGCCAGGTCCGATACAGTTCGGAATGCGCTACATACACGCAAGGCGATCAGCCTATACACAGGAGATATCAGGTTCACATAAGTAGGATATCTAAGTGAGCCTGACCATATAGGCGATGCATATAAGATAATGCTTCGTACTACACTAGAGAGTAATCTCCTCTGCAGATATTTTGTATGTATGTACTCGTATGTGTGTGTATTTATGTATATAACAAAATGTATAAGATATTTAACAATATCAGATATTTATTTATTATAACAAAATAAGATATTTATTATAAGAATATTAAAACAAAGAATTTGTATAATAGTGCATAATCTTGTTTTTTTTTATATTATTTTTAGATGGCTTATATGGCTACACGACATCGTTTGGACTCTATGGGCGACTCAGTTCCCCCCTCCGAGTCATCTGAAGGTACTAACTCGTCTGCAAATCATGATATAATGTTAAATTCGGAATGGTCCCACGGCTCAAAAATGGGTGTTATTACCCACAATTCTCCGCTTTCCAATTCTGAAGGAGAAACCGATACAATAAGTACTGATACGACCAGCAATACAATATTATCGGACTACGAAAGAGGTCAGGTTGAGAGTTTTTTCGGTGGCTTGGGAACAGAAATATTTGTCAGTTCTTCTTTAGCTAACCTCTATGAGGGCTCTGGCAAAGATAATAACTGGCAGTTAGTTTTCACTGGTATACCGGTAGTCTTGTATGATCGTGGCAGTGCCCGATCCAGATCAATGCCACGAGTAACTTTTGTTTTGGCTGAACGTGGTTCCTGCTTTGCTTTGTGGTCAGATCGCATAGATAACTTGTCAAATTATCGTGTAGCTGGTCCCTCCTTTCATACGATGTGCTTATCCAGCAACCACCAACAAATGATAGGTTTTAGTTTTGATTCAGCAGAATCTGCTCGTGAACTGTGGCAGCATATGGAACGCTTAATAAATGATCCCGAGAATATTGCTCTCTCGGTGCCGGGACGAAAAAAGCAAAAACTAAAACGCATCAAACCTGCACCGCTACCACCTAAAGCACAAATATCCCATCCGTGCCAATTTCATCATATCACTAGTGTCACCAAGTATGATACCGATCGTTATTATAGCATGCAGGCCTTTGCCATTAAAAGTCAACGCTAAACTCCTGTTGCGGGTTTAAGTGCTTTAAGTCCAAATACAATTTTATAAAAAAAAAAAACAAAATATTTGTTGTTAAGATTTAGCAGTTTAAGCAAATATATAATAGAGTAATTTATTATTAATGTTTGTCTTAGTTATTGATGTAATAGAGAATAAAATAATTAACTGTGATATAAATAGTGCATATTTATGTAAATTTAATATATCATTTATTGTCCATTTTCAATGTTTTCTCTTTCTCTTTTTCTATGAAGCCCAAACTTTGGCTTTGGGTTAAATGTTTTATATTAAATCTGCTTTAATGTACGATCACGACAAACGAAGTCAAGCGAACGAGATGTCACTGCTGAGAATGGTACATAGTTTAGAACGAGGGTGTTACCACCAGTTTTGTGCAATAGCTTTTATTACAGTGTAAGTGTTCGAATTTTTCTTTTTTAACCATCCATATGACGAATAAATATTCTCATAAAATAGCTTCGAAATTTTACGATTTTCTATCAAAACTTTTTTGCAAATGAATTCGCGCAATCCCAGCAATTTTGGCATCAAAACAAACAATTCAAAATAAAACTTACTCCTAAAAGAAATTGCGATAACGATTGTTGGCGATGGGAATACTACAACCATTACCAATACATTTGCATTAAGAGAGAACATTTATACCATGTTCAGATGGTAATATGAAACACTTGGTTCGCTCTCTGAACCACTATTGCGAAACTAGGTGTTCAGACGGTTGTTTTTGCTTTACATTGATATTTACATATTTTGTGCAAACGTTTCACTAATTCTTTTTTCAATTTTTATTTAAATTTTTATGTAAGTAACAAATTTTTACACTTTCAATGAGTTTATTTTGATTTTCGAGACATTAATTGTCAGTTTTTTCTTTGTTTAGATTTTTTGAGAGCGAGTTCAGATAAACTAGCGATAATTTATTATCAAATTTGGAGATGATAGTAGTTGTTGCATGGTTCGCAACAACCCAGCAGTCCACAAGTTATTAGAATTTGCAAAGCATCCGATTGTAAGCGATTGTGTCAACAGAAAAAATCAAAATAAACATGTTAAGCACATACAACTAGTATCCGATTCAGATTAGCCTTTTTCTACTCATATTGTTAAATTAAATGTACATAAGAAGCAAAGAAGAAAACAAATGCTAGTAATATAGTTATATAATATAGGCCATCGCTGTGTGAATGTAAGTAGGAATTGTATAGAGACTTCGGATGGGTCACGCTTACATTGCCAATGGTCTTAGATCGAAAATGTATGTGACAAAAATTTCACTGGGAAGATTCAAAATGAACCAAGTTGGTTCGCTCATAAAATTTTGTATGGCAAATCATGTTGGTTCAATGAAGATTGGGCCGCGAACCACGAATGAGAGAGCGAACCTCGAAGTTAAGCCTTCGTGTGACCATGCATTTAGCTCGTTTCAAGAAAATAACTGAGAACACTAAACAAGATTTTTGATTCCACCTGTCTGCCAGTAATTCATCTTGAATTCTTTTTTGAAAACAAGAATATTTTTAGAAAGTTATAACAAAATCGAAAAAATAAACGTTTTGTTAAATGAAAACAAAGTAAGAAATATACTCTAAATTAGTAAATTTTTTACTTTGTGTAAAAGATTGCAGTACATGAACGCTACAACTCCAAAATTTATATGGTAGTATAATTTATTTTGAATAAAATATGCCAATTTGCCCTTTTTACGTCAGATTGTCTATGGAATTAAGGCCCTGCCAGAAGAAGCAAAATCTTATTGCTGTTTTCGAAAAAAAAAAATTAGATGGCAGCTTTTTAACAAAGTTCGCAAATTGAGGAGCAGTTGGTGAACATATAAATACAATACATACAGATGTACATAAAGTCGGCTCAAAACGTCTTTTAAATCTTCAAAAAAAATGCCATGATTCTTTTAATTGTTAAGATATTTCTGCATACCAATGTAATTTCTTCTCAGTTTTTATCTTTGTGCTTGATTAAAATTTACAGCCAGTTCGCCGATGTCGAAAGGATAAGTTCATTCGCACTCTAGGTGAAAGAAAATTGATTTGGGTTTTTTCTAGCTTTATTCTATGCGAACGATGTGTCAAAATTCAATTAAAATACATAAGTTCATGCAAACGAACAATAGTGACATAGACAAAACCAAATTTCGAATGTGAGTTTATTCGAATGTGATATCGTCAAACAGGCTGTTAATTTTCGATTTTTATTTATTTTATTTTTTTCTATTTGAAAAAAAAAAATACATTCTTGACATCTGGTTGAAAATGTGCATAGTCCTTAAGAAGATTTAAGAAACAATTAGATTTTACTTTGCATAAATATAAATTTAAAATTTTAGTTGAACTTTAGCATAAATACCATTTCAATATGAAGTACTAAACTGAGCATAAATTATATGTATGTAAATACATAAATTATAGTTTTTCTTTATGGTTTCAAATGACATAATATAACGATTTTTGTCTGTACTCCAATTAGTCAATATAATAAGTAAGCTAGAAAGTCTTAAGATGTATAACAAATATAATTTTAATTAAAAATTACTTTTCTTATAAATACATACATACATATCTCTAATAAAAATGTTGTTAAACTTTTAATTAATATGTATATACGAATAAATATTTACACATAATATATACATATTTTAATGTTACTTTATATACATAAATCAATATTTAAAGTCAAAATAAATTTATCTAGAACAAAACATAAACAGAGTTTACAATTTCTATAGGCATCAGGAGGTTTCCTTTTTTTTTTTTTTTTAATTTTACTTGAAGCAGAGGCCTTTATTCATGAGTTAATTGACACGTCTTCTGTCGATTTAAGGTTGAATCAGCAACAAATCCAAGTCACTAAAAACATTCATTTTCGTGCTAACAAAACAAGTTTTGTTTATGGTTTTGGAAAACTTTTATTGGTAGTAATAACTTTCGCAGAACGTGGTCAACAATATATAACGTAAAAGCCTAATGTGATGTTTATGGAACGCGAATGAGTGATACGTCAAGAAAATTTGTATGAAATATACTAAAAAGCTGTGCGACAGCTTTTTTGATAAATCGTGAGATTTGAAAAATTTTATGAAATTTTTGTAAAATGATGGTTCCCATACGATCAAAGCGGTATTTATTGTGAAAAATACAATAATTTGTTAGCGTCTCATGAAATAATGTAAAATTATGGTAATATTAATTTTTAAATTATTTGACTATATAGGGACTACTACGCCATTTTGAAGCGATTTTGTAAGGTCGGCCAGAGCTTTAGAACATTTTCCTGTGAATCAATCGTACGATCATTTACGTTAGTGAATATATAAATTTTTGCTCATTTCTTTTTTAAGGCACTGCTGATTCACAAGCAAAAATATAAATCGTATGCATTTTATTTATATATTTTAAATATTTGTCCGCATATAGTGATGGAGCTATTAAATTTTATAAAGAATTTATCAATATTAGTTGCAAACGCCTGGTGTTGTCCTCTGTGGAGTTCAACAATCTAAATTATTATTTTTTCCTAATTTATATAAATTTACTTATTATCCTTAAATGGATAGATTGTAAATAGAAAAAGCATTAATAAAAATAAATAAAATAAAATAAAAATTTGGGAATAAGGATATATATGTATATATTTTATGTGTTGCTCTCAGTCTTATTTCAGAATTTATGCAAATGAAAAAAAGAAAACAAGATTAATCAGGAGTTTCTTGTTGATTTGTGTTTTTTTTCTGTTTTGAAGTGAAACTAGCCACCCTCCGAATAATTTCAATTCACTTTACACATTTTTCAAGTATTCTTTTTTTTCACAAGTTTATTATCCAGATACGCGATTCGCATAGTTAGACTTTCTATGTTGCCAGTCAACTTGTTCTGTTTATTGTTTTTGAATATAAAAACCAACTGCAATCCGAGTGAATTGATGTGTGAAGTAAAGGAAAGTGAGACCTTGCAACTTGTTTAGTTTTAAAGTTTTTTTTTCTGCTTTTAACTTCAAGAACAAAATCCAAAAAAGTTTAGTGTGTTCAATAGCCAGCGGTAAATTTGACTTTGCTTTTCCCAATAAGCCCTTAAAGGGAGAGGCCTTTCAACACCTTTTTCATGACAGGTGTTAAAAACCCTCCGCTCTCATACAACATAAAGTGTTCTATTTTCATGTTTTTCCCAACGAAATGCGAGTGAAATTAACCCATTTTGGAGCTTAATATAATGAAGGGCACTGTTTTACTACGAAACAGTGCGTCCTTCAAATGAAGATTTAGCCAGAGATAGATTAGTAGACGTGTAAACGCCGTAGTTTACCTGCTGCAACAAGCCTTTCACAAGGCCAGGTTGCTGAGTCTTTTTACCGCCGCTTAGCAAAACATTTTCTGCATAAGATGCTATTATATAAATGCAGAAAACTATTCTAGTTCTTTTTCGTTGGCTGCATATCTTTTTGCCAAGAAAACGAAAAAAAAAATTGTTTAAGGTCTGTCGCTCATCTGGTTGAATGACTGGTTGCGGTTGCTACTCAGAAGCAAAATATTATCATCTTTACTCGTACTTATTGTTGCGTTTGTAGAACTTAAAAAAGAGGTTCCAAACAAAAGTTCATTGAACTGTTAGCATACATGCATCTGCATGTTTGTAGCAATGTGCAAATAAGTACATATGTCATAACGCATACACCTGCAGCTTGTGTCTAAAAACTGATACGAATATCTTTATTCAAAATTAAAAATCACAACCACATACACATGTAGTCCATAATTTACGACCTGAACACCCCACTGATTTACTGCATAGTAAATAGTAGAACAATAAATGCGCGTCTGGCGCTTCAATTCCATGACGATTCTATTGCACTTCTTATTTCTTAATTGCAGTTTGATATACATATAACCTATTTAGAAATGTGAACTTTTAATAATGTTTTCTCAAAACTTTTTTTAGCAGTTTTATTAGATTTCAAATTGATGTAGCAGCTCCATACAAATAATAATAAATATTTATAAAAAATAAATATTATTTGGCCTGAAGAAGCTATCCGAAGGAGAGCGAAATATTGCCAGGTAAAAGAAATTTAAAAAACCAAGACAGATCTTAAGCTTAAAAAATATATAATATTAAAAAGAAAAAAAGAGGGCCGATATTAAGAAATAATAATAAGTTTATTTATTTATTTTATTTAGTAACTATACAGTTGCAAAGTATAGAATGCACATGGGCGGGGTGACAAAGACCATATGCCCAAGATGGTATTAACAGTACCAAGTGTAGCGTCGCTGTGACTAACTATAACGACCTATGCCTTCACATAGGAAGTTTCCACGTGGCTAACAATGAATAACCTCTAAAAAAAACTGTAAACTAATACAGTTAGTTGAGGCAAACCGTTAACCAGTGCGAGTGAGACGCAAAACTCTCGAAGAGCCTGACTGCACTTAAGAAATAATTACGATGACGCGAGAGCTGTTCTTTTGCCCAGAGCTGCTTTACGACTGAAAAAATAATAATTGTATTTAATATATTACTAAAGTTATTTATTTATTTGTTAACTAATGGGTGATTTTATAAGAACAATCGGAAATTTAAAAAAAACACATAAAATTCAGAAAAATGCATGAAATATTTATTTGGATCGATAGTTGGGTCGATATAATTTAATGTTTGAAGATTATTTCATGCAAATGTTGGCCGCGGCTGCGCCTCAAATGGTCCATCCGCTTAGTCCAATTTTGGCATACTCTTTCCAACATTTCGGCCGGTATCTCACGAATAATGTTGGCAATGTTGGCTTCCAGTGCGTCAATCGAAGCGGGCTTGTCGCTATAGACATTAGCCTTAACATAGCCCCACAAAAAATAGTCTACAGGCGTTAAATCGCACGGTCTGGGTGGCCAATTGACTGGTCCCAAGCGTGAAATAACTGTTCACCGAACTCGCCTCTCAATTGGTCCATTGTTTCGCGTGCTGTGTGGCATGTGGCACCGTCTTGTTGAAACCACATGTCATGCAAGTCAAGCTCTTCCATTTTGGGCAAAAAAAAGTTTGTTATCATCGCACGGTAGCGCTCACCATTCACAGTAACGTTGTGATTCGCATCATCTTTGAAGAAATACGGCCCAATGATGCCGCCAGCCCATAATCCGCACCAAACGGTTGTTTTTTGTGGATGCATTGGTAGCTCTTGCAATGCTTCTGGCTGCTCTTCACTCCAAATACGGCAGTTTTGCTTGTTCACGTATCCATTCAACCAGAAATGAGCCTCGTCGCTGAACACAATTCTTCGATAAAAAAGTGGATCTTCATCTAACTTTTCAAGAGCCCATTCACCAAAAATTTGGCGTTGTGGTAGGTCGTTTGGCTTCAATTCTTGCACCAGCTGTATCTTATAAGGCTTCACACCCAAGTCCTTCCGCAAAATTTTCCACGTAGTGGAGTAACAGAGGCCCAATTGCAGTGAACGGCGCCGAATCGATAATTCACGGTCATCACCAACACTGGCCGATACGGCTGCGATATTTTCTTCAGTTCGCACTCTACGTAAGCGTGTTGGTGGTTTAATGTCCAACAATGTAAATTTGGTGCGTAATTTTTTTACAATAGACCGAATAGAAGCCTCAGTAAGTCGATTAAACTGACCATAAAATGGAAGAAGCGCGCGATGAACTTTCTTAACAGAGCACGCACTTTGGTAATAAAATTCAATAATTTGCAAGCGTTGTTCGTTTGTAAGACGATTCATGATTAAATTATAGACCAAACTGAAGATGTTTGACAGTGACACAAGATACAAAACGTGCGTGAGCTGTCAAAACTAGTGTTGCCAAAAAGATAATAGCAAAAAAAATCACTCGTTATAAATAAATTTGCAAAATATAGGATGCACAGCATACGCGGAGCAACGAAGATCTTATACCCACGATGGTATTAACAGTAATTTGCAGCAGCGCTGTGACTACCTATAACGACTTATGCCTTCACATGAGAAGTTGCCGCAAGGTTAATAAAGGAATATCTCAAAAAAAAAACTGTAAACTGATACAGTTATTTGAGGCAAACAGTTAACTGATGAGAGCGAGACGCAAAACTCTCGAAAGCCAAACAAAAACAACAGGCCTGACCGCACTTAAGATATAATTACGATGACGCGAGAGTTGTTCTCCAGCCCAGAGCTGCTTTACGACTGTATTACTAAAGTTAAAAAATTTAAATAAAATTAAATATCCACAACGAGAAAAATTTCGAAGAATATTAAAATAAAATTAAACAAAATCATCCAACAAAAGTTTTACCAGTCTTCAGTTTTTGACATGACAATATTCTAGGAGCTAGTTGCTAGTGCTAAATGAGTATAACTAAACAACATTTTACGATTGAAGCATATAATTACATAATTATTTATATTCTTAACAGCAAATGTTATCATATTACTTTATAGTACCAATATCTCAACTTATAATTAAGACACTCAATCGCTTTATTGCAAAGTTCAAAGATGAACTCTTAAATTATTATATTTTTGAATTTAATTTAATTATTTATTTGTAAGTTCAATTTAAAAAGTCTGTAAGAATTTGTAATTCATAGACTTGAAATTGTGACCTCAAAATAATATGCATGCGTCCTTCATACTGAAATAATGCGAAACACAAACCTCATCTCATAAGTGCCCTTAAAATATTTGCAAGTTAAAATTTTGATAGACTTATGCAGAAAGTAGCTATTTCTGAAAGAAAGTAAAATAAATATCTTACTCTCATTATCTCTTTATTTATTGACATTCAATGTATAAGTATGAAAAACCAACAATAACAATCCGTATAAGAAACTTTGGAAAACTCGCAAATAAGCACTATATGCCGAGATTTCAGAAATGAGTGTGATTTGACACACGAATAATAATAATTCCATTCATTTTTGTTTGAAACAAATCATATATTAGGAGCTGTAAGTATAGTAAGCGAAAAAGTATGTTTAAAAAAATTTTAAATCAGCTTTTATTTAGAGTGCGCTTTGTGTCTACTATAAACAACAAAAAGCATGCTGCATTCTCTGTGCTTTAAACTTCACAAATTTAATCATGCTACTCAAAGCGAGTTCATTATTAGGCGGATGAATCGGCGAGTTTTGTATCAATTCGTCTTGGCTCGATATGTCAAATTTGATCACTTGCACGTAGAAATTAACACAGTGACAATGCGCGTGTTTTTTATCCGCTACTTTTGACAGCTGAGATTTTGAATTCGCCTTTTATTCAAACAAAATACCTGGGGCGTTACTTTATATAGCGATGCGAAAGAAAAATGGTTCGTAATCGTATAGTTGGTACTCTGTACTGCGTTTTCATATTTTCTTTTCATATTCAATTTTACGCTTTCACACATTCTATTTTATGATTCTTCGCTATTCATGTTTATTTTCAAACTATTCCCCGAAAAAGTTTACGCAAACAGCACAGAGTTCCAAATTATACTCTCATCGCATTACCTTTCACATCGCAATAGAGAGTTACTCCCCTGTTGTTTGTTTTGTTGTATAGTTGTGGCTACTTTATTTATTTATTGTTATCATCATGTTGCTAATAACTAACGTCAGTTAGTGTTGTTTTTGAGTGTGAACTTACATAAACATTTCAATTTCATGTCTGATCACTCACAAATACTCGTATGTTAGTAAGTAAATTGTTTTACGTTGCAGTGTGCTTGTCACAAATTAAAAGTTTAGGAAATTCTGCAAAAATAGTTTTGCCTTAAAAGCAGCAAATTACAAATGACAGACAAGGCAGGATGGTCATACATAAATGCCTTTTAAAAGTAAAACAAGAGTTTAGTCTTGAGTATTAGCTACTAGAACTTAGAACACTTGCCAGACAAATGAAATCACTCACCGGATAACAACTAAAGTAAACAATCAACACCAGCAATAACATTAAATAAAAAAGGAAAACTTTATGAAAGCGGAGATGAAGAAACAACTTTTAAGCATCATTTTTGTATTCCAGGTATGTAAGTGATACATTGTAAATTTCCATATACAAACCAGTTGCTCCAATATTAATTTTTTCTAGGTGTTCGTATCAGTGGCTGCAGCAACTTCACCACCAACTATAACAACATCTATAAACGGAAGAAATTTTAAAGAATTTATAAACAAATTTGAAAATTTAGTATTAAACACCACAGACAAAGCTTTGATTGTTACTACTCACGTTTACGCCAATTTAACAAAAACGTTGCCACCTATTTTAAAATCCGCCCTCCAAAACATCACAACCGAGTATCTTCACCAAGTGAATGATTTATTCAAGTTGCCCCACAATTATTCGCAACAAAGAAAACTCTTGCGCCATTTCCGCCACAATAATATGCAAATTGAAAAGCTGCGTCTCAAGTTGCAGCCAAATTTTCCAAAATTCGAATTTCATTTAATATCGCATGACTTTTATTACACTGGCAAAAATGTAACTGAATTTGACAATTTGTATTTGGAGTTTATGTTACAATTTCAGTGTTTGTCAGAGACCTTATGGAACACTATGACCGAAGAAGTGGTGGAACAGCAACAAGACTTGTTGGAGATTTTGGATGAAATTGCTAATGAAACAGAACTAAATGAAAAAGATAAATTGTATGATGAATTTATTGAAATGTTTTTGTTTAAGCCGGAAGTGGAGGTAAACGAAAATCGCCGCTTTGAGTGATGGTTGTATTGAAGTAATGTTTCAAAACTTGGTTTTTTAATAAATTCGAATTATGTAACTATAAAATAAAACTATTATGCTTCATTAAAAACAAATTATTACAAACGTTTTAATTTCGGTATGTATTCATGCACGTGTAAGCGACTATACATTAAATGCTTAAATGTTATATATTATATAATTAAAAAAAACAAAATGATGTTTATAAAAAAGTGGATATAACTTACAAAACTGCATTTGTAGCACAGATATTAAATAGGTCTCGCTCACTTCAACGTATGGAAATCTTTCTACATATATTAGACCCAGTGAAATTTTTGTCACATACATCTTCGATCTATGACCATTGACAATGTAAGAGTGACCCTTCCGAAGTCTGTATACAATTCCTACTTACATTTACACAGCGATTTCCTAGGCCGTAAGATGCATCCAACACTGTATACATTGTAAGCGAAGATTGGATAAGTTCAAAACTATATTATTAGCATTTGTTTTCTGCTTTGCTTCTTATGTACATTTAATTTAACATAATGAGTAGGAAAAAGACTAATCTGAATCGAATGCTAGTTGTTTGTTGTCCTTAACATGTTAATTTTGATTTTTTCTGTTGACACAATCGCTTACAATCGGATGCTTTGCAAATTGTAATAACTTGTGGACTGCTGGGAGAATGCCTTTTCTGCCATCATGAGAATTGAAAAAGCAAAATGCTCAAATAATATTTCACAACCAAAAAACAACATTTTTTCTCAGAGAACCTTTTATTCTCTCGGTTAAAGAATTGTGCACTTGATTCAAGATTTCATGCTTATTTTAGACATCGCAGGATTGGTGTTTTGAACAATCCTGTTTTCGGCTTATTTTAGGCACACCTGTGTGTTACTCGTACTTAAATTTATGAGTACGACTCGTATTAAAATGAAGGAAAAAATACTTAAATTTAGTGCGAGCTTTTTCTTTCTGTGTATGCAAGAATAAATGTTATAAATGCTAATAAAGTAAAACGATGTGGCATTCTATACACACATCCATCCATAAAAGCATTTATGTATATTTTAATTTTTCAAACTTTTCCTATTTATCTTTCAACAAGAATTACTCGTCTTGTCGTCTTATGCAAAAGTTACATACAAAAAAAAAGAAATTCAAATTGACAACGGCAGAGTAACAGTGTATATATGTTGCAGTGTTACTGAAACTTATCGTTCCTGTTATCATCACAAGTTGTAACAGTTGTAATTAATAGGCAATCACGTTTTTCTTTTGTGGCCGTACTACTGTACCGATTTAGAAAAATTATATATCGTTTTGAAGTTTTGTGTGCACAGAATCGTTAATCGTTTCAGTATTTTAGGGAGTAATACGGCTCATAATTTGTTACTAACATACATATGTTATGTATATTACTTAGCTACAAAGTAAAACAAAAACATTGTGGTCAAATAATATTAATAAGAAATAAGGCAATGCAGTCTCTGTTAATATAAAACATGAATAAGTTACATTCGAAGAAAAGCACAAATTTGCTGCTTTGGCGCCATCTGTTGACAACTAGTATACAGTTCTATGCACATTGTTAGTAATATTTTTCAATTTGCTAACAGCGTTCCTAATCATTAACATAATGCTTAGTGCAGCTACCATCAATTTTATTGCATTTTTATCAAAGCAATACAATCAGATTGATGTTAACTGCATTAACCATTAGGTTAAGGATTTCTGTTGTTACGTACGCTGTTGGCAAATCGTAAAAATAATGTTAACAATGAGCATAGAAGTTCACACTACTTGTCAACAGATGGCGCGAAAACAAAAAATCGTTTTATTTCTTGGAATGTAACTTATTCATGCTGTAAATTAACAGAGACTGTACTGCTTGGTTTGTTATTGCTGTTACAATTTGTGATGATAACAGGAATGATAATTTCATATATTACTCCTACACTGCTGATGACCATTGCCAATATTTTTTCGTGTGTAATTTTGCATTTAATAGCAAGGCGAATAACTCTTGTTGAAAGATAAATAGGAAAAGTTCGAAATATATAAATATATGTATGTACATACAGGCATAAGTGCATTTATGGATGGATGCGTGTATAGAATGTCACAATAGCGAAATTCACTCTTCGTTGCAAACTACCCCTGAACACCTTGCCGATATTGCAACCTTAGCATACGTGCTATAGTCTGCAAGACTATAACAACAAAATATATGAAGCCGAGATTTGCAACACTTGAATAAATATGCATAACCAAAAACCATTGCAGATTCGTATTTGCAAATGTTCCAAATACTAAACCAGCTGTGTTTGCCGATTCTTTATACAATCGTGTACGTACATATATACATACATACACAAACATGTAAATCGTTGCGCTTAAAAAACTTTACTTTAGTCTCCGGTGTAAGATTTTTTTTTGTATAACTTATCTTTGTGCTCTAAAATCTCCACAAATTCAGTTTCATTTTGCATCAAAAAATTTATTAATTTGTTTTTTTCTGTTGGCTTAGGCCTCTAAATTTGATAAAATTTCAAAACAAAAGCTGAATAATGAAATTTTTGCAATTTTTTCTGAGCTCCCTCCTCAATTTGCAATCCAAAAATATTAATATTTTAGATCATGAGTAGTAGATCATGATACGTCATGTCCCGAGTTCGAATCCCAGTGGGTGCTGATGAGTAGTGTAGCGACTACGAAACAGCTAGTTGTCCCCCAGCTAAAGATTTGATTATTATTTTTCTTGTCTTCTTCAATCAATAACTATTGATCACAGCAAATTTGTATTGTAAAAAATCCTTCTTAAGAAAAAATTAAGAAAGGAAAAACTTGAACTAAAAACCTGTTGTACATATGTACAAACCAAACAATTTTTAATTTAAAAAATTATAAAAGTTCAACAAAAAAAAAAAAAAAAAAAAAAAAAAAAAAAAAAAAAAAAAAAAAATTTAACAAATTATTAATATTTTTCATTACGCCAAAATCAGCTGTTATATTTAATTTGGTAAAGACTTGTAAAAGACTCTCACGCTATGTAGTAAAAAATTGTGCTATGTCTGCTAAGATTGCAAATGTGCAACGAAGAGTGAATTACGCTAATATTTTACTTTATTAGCATTTACAACATTTATTTTTGCATACACAGAAACAAAAAGCTCGTACTAAATTTAAGTATTTTTTCCTTCATTTCAGTACGAGTCGTTTTGCATCAAGTATCGTGTATGTACTCGTATTGGCGCTGGCGTGCGCTCACACTCGTTATTGTCACTCAGTTTTAACAGAACGGTTTGATATGAAGAAGATATTTTTGTCATTAATATAAAGAATATATTTTGAAAATTTATACTTTACACAACGATACCACGACAAAAACTATTATAACTTTTTAATATGAGTGGAGAAATGTCATCTTCTGATATCTAATTGGGCCACAGAACTTATAAAATGCTTTTTTTTTGCTAGAAAACCCTTTAAAATATGTAGAAGAGCAGCATAGAATATACCCTACTTTACAAATGTTATCAACTTAAAATAAATATCTAGAAAAGTCTCAAAATCGTTAAAGCTACCAGCTTGAATAAATTCTTTCTAGCAACTAAGTCGTAACTTAAACTGTCAAGCTCAAAGAAATTGTAGCGGTTTTCGGTCAAAGACAACATGAGTCAAAATACATCATACATAGCAGCATTCAAGTGCCTTGGTTTTTTGAAACGGTGTAAGATGTAGTTCACTCCATCCGACCTCCTTACTATTTATACCACCTACATCAGACCAAAAATAGAATACAACTTTCATGTTTGGGCCGGTGCCTCAAAGTCTATTTTGCGGTTACTCGACCATGGAGCAGGAAAGGACGAAGAAGCTCATCGCTGACAGTAGGGTATCCAACTCTATTGACTCACTGGAGCATCGACGCAGTGTGGGATGCGTTCTATCGTTAATACAATGGATTTTGCTCTGACGAGATTAGGGATCTCGTTCCCGAAACGCGCACATTTTTACGTAACATGCGTTCATAGTCCAGAGCTCATCATTTGTGGTCGATTGCCCGGGGAATCGCACTACGCATTACAGAGAAAATTCGTTTTTCAGCCAAACGCTTCGTCTGTGGAATAATTTGCCTGCAGACGTGTTTCCTGTCTGTTATAACGTTGGAAAATTCAAGTCAAATGTTCACAAACACTACTCCCTCTTTTCCCCTCTTAACAACCTATTTTCCTAGTTCTGGTACAATGCACTGCATATGCAGGGGTCATCTCCTGAGTACTGGTCATTTTTTTGCTCCAATGAATGAACGAATTACAGCTTTTTGTGCCTGATCAGATTCAATGGGGTTCAAACGGGCTTTGAGTGCATTGTCCCTTCCATAAAATGCACCTTGTCACTCATCAAGTTGGCTGCTTGGACTTCCCTAATCCAGATGCCAGGGAATAAGAACTCTTCCGTGGTGTATGATTCAAAGTAATCTTATTTGAAAGTTATGGTAGTCAACCAGTAGAAATGATAATTTTTGAAGGCGTTTACAAATTTGTGACACAATTTTTCCACGTTACATATTAAATTACAATAAATGTACGAGTATTTTATTAAAAATGTTGCGATTAGAAACAATGTTGTCTGATTTTGGACATCTGTCAAGGAATTGATTATATAATATTCGAAATAGTTCTTATCAAACAAAAATAATGCCAAATACATAAACACATAAAAGAATATTAAAAAAAGAAAAACCATTAAGTTCTAAATTGTTTTAATACAAGCAACATACATACATATGTATCTTTAACTCAAATTGATATACATATGTATGAAAACGTATACATACATATGTACATATAATTAGGAGGTCAAAAACAGTTGATAAAATAACTAAAATGCATTTGCATTTGCTGATAATAAAATTGTATTTAATCAGGTGAATACAGCAGCATAACCAACAGTCTTTAGGCATTGGAGCATCGCATCTAATCCGGAGCAGTTTAGTAGTTTTCAGAATGAAATTGGTTATTGCACTGTTGGCCTGTGTGGGCTTAGTGGCTGCCGCAAGCCTTCACTCAACTCATGAAGTGAAGATTGCCGACAAGGATTTTTTGGCTAAGCAAAAATTCTTGTTCGAAATCGTTTACCGCATTGAGGACCCATTGATGTTTGAGGAATACATTAAGCTAGGAGATAAATTCAATTTCGACAAGTCGTATTACACTGTAAGTTTGTTTATTTATGGCCACAAATGCAATACTGATTGTAATATAAAAATATAACCGATTTTAGCACTATGATTACCATATGGAAAAATTCTGGGAGTCCTACAAAATGGGCGCTCTCTTGCCTAAAGGTGAATTCTTTGGAGCTCTCGTCAAGACACATCACAAGCAGGCTTTTGGGCTCTTTAATTACTTCTATTACGCAAAGGATTGGGAAACTTTCCTTCATAATGTCTGCTGGGCTCGTATGCATGTCAATGAAGGCATGTTCGTCTATGCTCTCACTTTGGCTGTCATCCATCGTGATGACTTTAAGGGCTTGATTCTGCCATCCATCTATGAAATTTTCCCACAATACTTTTTCAACAGCAAATTCGTCTTCGAAGCTGAAAAGTTCGACTACGATGTGTGGAGCAAGTACATAATGTACGAGAAGGAATTCTACGATATTTACTACAAGAACCATAAATACTTTAACCACGGTGATTACGTTTACATGAAAGACTGGAAAATGTGGCAGTGGTGGAAATTGATGGGATTGGGTGAACACTGGTACTCTGTAGACAAGTTCATGCTGCGCGAAAACATTTACGAATTCAACCAAGATTCCAAATGGATGTCGATGATGCAAGATGTCAAGATGTGGTTTATGCCAGTTGATTACACTCGTGACATTGAAATTTACAACGAAGAGTCTAGTCTTTCTTATTTCACAGAAGATTTGGGCTGGAACGCTTACTGGTACTATTTGAATATGGATTACGCTTTCTTCTTGGATGGCAAGACCTTTGGATTGAACAAGGATCGCCGTGGTGAGTTCTGGATGTACAATGTTCATCAACTCATGTCTCGTTACTACATGGAACGTTTATCTCACGGCTTTGGTGAAATTCCCGAGTTCTTCTGGTTCCATGAAATTGAACACGGTTACGATCCCCAATTAATCAACTACAACGGAGTTGGCTTCAGTTACCGCAAGAACTATTGGGAAGCTCGTACATACACCAACTTTGATATGTTCAACAAAATATTCGGCATGTTCAAGCGTATCCATACTGTCATAGATATGGGATACTACAAGACCATTGATGGCACTACTATTGATATGCGCAAGCCTGAATCTATCGAATATATTGGAAACTTATTGCAGGGCAACATCGACACTTTCGATAAATACTTCTTCAGCTACTGGTACATGCTTTCACACATGTACTTCAGTGAAGTTGATTACCATGACTTTGAGGTCTATCCAAATGTGATGCTCAACTTTGAAACCATGATGCGTGATCCCATGTTCTACATGTTCCATAGCGAAATTGCTAACGCTTTCTTCCACTACAAATATTACCTTGAACCATACACCACAGAAGAGCTCTTATTCCCTGGCGTCTTCATTAAGGATGTCGAAGTAACCGACTTGGTTACATACTTCGATTTGGTAGACTTTGATGTTACCAACTTGATGAACGACAAGATGCACTTTGTGGATGGTAAATTTGTGTGGGACAAGTCTCTAATGGCCCGTCAAATGCGTTTGAACCACAAACCATTCAACTTCGAGTTCACCATTGAATCTGACAAAGCACAAAAAGCTGTGATTCGTTCATTCATTGGACCAAATTATGATGAATTCGGACGCATGTTATCTTTGACCGAAAACCGCGAGAACTTCTTTGAACTTGACAGTTTCATTTACGATTTAGTTGCTGGCAAGAATTCATTCAAACGCAGCTCCAACGACTTTTACTGGACCGCCAAGGATCGCACCACATACACTGAATTGTACCACTACGTGATGATGGCTTTCGACGGCAAATACGAGTTCCCATTGGATATCAGCCAGCCTCACTGTGGCTTCCCTGACCGTCTTATCTTGCCACGTGGTTGGGAAAAAGGCATGCCAATGCAAATGTTCTTTATGGTCTCTCCCTACATGGCCGATCATGAGCAATTCTCTGCTTTCGATCACGCTTACTCTTGTGGTATTGGCTCTGGTGCTCGCTTCGTCGA
Organism: Thecocarcelia acutangulata; assembly: GCA_914767995.1. Taxonomy (NCBI): domain Eukaryota; kingdom Metazoa; phylum Arthropoda; class Insecta; order Diptera; family Tachinidae; genus Thecocarcelia; species Thecocarcelia acutangulata. Next base: position 121,113,853 of record OU612096.1, on the reverse strand, counting down.
TAACAAGCCATTCTATTATCCCTTCGACCGCGCCATCGATGAATACGAATTCTCCGTGCCCAATATGTACTTCAAGGATGTCCAAATCTATCACCATGATGTCTTTGAAACCTATCTGGAAGGCGACTACAAGAACTTTGGTGTCTTTGATTATACTTTTTTCAAAGATTACTACACAAAATACTTTAAGCATTAACTAATTGAATAATTCCCTGCTTTATTTGTTCTGTAAGATAGTTCATAGATGTAATAAAATAAACATTAGACAGAGAAAAATTCTTTGAACAAAAGAACACACTTACCTTCTTGTTTTGCTGTTGTCTTGTAGGATGGCTTCCCCGAAGAGATATATACGGCCTTAGGTATAATCAAAATCCTTACGCTAACTAACGAGCTGCTAAGATTGTTGTGTGTAAATTCCCATAAGGGAAAGGTAGCAGCTAGTTAGTTAGCACAAGGTTCTTTATTATACATAAGGCCGTTAGTCTTTGTAGCCTTGTAGCCTTGGCGAAGCAAACAATTGTATTATTCGGTCATATAGATGTTGACTGCACTACACCTATTACAAATATTAGCTAAAGCGGCCCATACACGTTTCAACTCAGTTGCCAACCGAGTCGGTTGTTGTCCAAATCAAAGCGTGTATGGCTTTGTCAGTTGATTAGTTTGGCAGTTGTCGAGTTGGTTGAACAAAAATTAAAATGTTTTGATCAAAGTTTTTCAAGTTGACTAGCAAGTCTTTCAATTCGATTGTGTTGTGTGTGTTCAAGTCTCTTGATCAGGTCTTAAAATTTATATTTGCAGTGTTTTTACAAAGAGAACATCATATATTTTTAAAATTTTCTATAGTTTCATTGAATTTAATTGTTGAATGAAAATCTTTCAATTCAGTTTATGAAGTATGTGGGCAATAATCAATTCAGTTAAAAGACTCATTTCACAATTGAATTGAAACGTGTATGGGCCGCTTAAGATCATACATATGTTTGTATGTATTTGATATACATACATGATTTATTTTTGTACAAATAAAATAAAAAAAAAAAACTAAAATTAGATTAACTAGTACGTATAAGATTCTATAAAGGAATACTGCTGAGTTTGCTGGAAGAGCTCTTTTCCTTCGAGACACCAATGCTGTCTGCCTCTTTCATGGTTGTTGGCAGGATAAGATTTGTAGTTTCCGGAAAGAGTAACGACAAAAATGCACTCACAATGGCAGTTGAAGCAAACAGTATTGCCGGTGCATTTTCATAATATTTTGCCTAGAATAAAGTATTTGCCGTTTTTCGTTAAGTACAGTATGTATTCTGGAATATCGTATACACTTACCAGTAGAGGAGTTTGAGGCGCAATCATTGAGCCAAACCTGCCCATCATGGAACAGAAGGACAACAAACTATTGCGCAGATTCGTTGGAAATATTTCAGATGTGAAGAAGTACAACACCTGAAAACTACTCGTTATCGCCAATTTGCCGATGAGGAAAAGCGAAAGTTGTAAATGGTAAGAATCTATTAGTCAATAGAAAAGATGCATTAAAAGCTTGTGAAAAAGATGAAAAAAAAGACAAATCTTCGCTTACCGGCTGGCGTAAATGTTGTCGCCAAACAACACAAACCGCTTAAGAACATGCAAATAAACAGGGAGTACCTTCGGCCAAGGCGGTTCATTATCAATAGTGGCAGCATAAAACCGGGAATTTCCACCATGGCTATGAATATAAAGTTATTATATTTGTTGCCATCCAGCAGCACAGCATTGAGACTAAGTCCATAATACACCAAAACATTTACTATCCAACAAAACGAGCAGTTTGCTATGCGCCAAAATAATGTTGAAAAGGCTTGTTTTATGGGAAATTTTCCTTCAGCAACATTTTGCAGCTTTTGCCGGTTTGCTAAAATTAACTTGTCCAATGAGTGATCAGATAGTTTTCGTTTGTTAACTTTCGCCGCCCGTTTTAAAATGCTTTTAGCTTCTCCCTCTCTACTCTGGCTCAAAAGCCATCTCACGCTTTCGGGCAAAAGCCACAAGTAAACAATTAGCAATAACGCTGGTGCGTAAACTATGCGCAACAAAATTCTCCAGTTTTGATAGTACTTTGCAAACATGGCCAACAGCATTTCTCCAATGGCATAAAAAATCGTTATTAAACTGCAGGCAATAACACGTCTTTTAGGTCCCACAAGTTCAATTCCCACTATAAAACATATTGAATATAAGGAGCTGGCGGCCATACTGTCAAGAAACTCGAATACAACGAAAAATACGTAAGATGTGGCAAATGAACGTATAATTCCTAGAATCGATCCAGCAAATCCGCCTAAAACCAGCGCAGTGACACGACCATATCTGAAAGTGAATTTAGTAACACAGTGGTTTAATTTTTATGACTCAATCAGCAATTTAAATGTTTTCTGCTGCTTAGGAAAAAAGTAAAATACAATAAAATTGAGGTAAAATACATGAAAACAATTTTTAGTCGGAATAATTTTTGTTCTAAGCCATCACACATGAGACTAATTCATCTGCTGTAACATATATTCGTATACGTATACACATTATTGAAGATCCGATAATCATCTATCATAATATATCATTCGATAATATATCATTCGATAGATATAATATATGATAATGTCCGATAATCGTTCTCCTAGAAGTGTCTGCCTTCCAATGAAGGCTATATGAAGAATACTATACTAGGAAAGGGTACAATCAAAGAAGCCCTTAAATGAGGTCTGCTAAGAAAGCGCTGAAAGAGGTTTAAGAAAGCCTTCAATAAGGCCTGCCAAAGCACGCCTTCCATGAGAAGAGCTAAGGCCGAACTTCAATAAGATCTACGGCGTCAAGCGTTATTTATCTGTCAAAAATCTTCATGCACATACAAAATGTGTAAGATCAACCCAAATAGCGTGGCGTCAACGCTTTGCAATTGGAAAACCCAATTTGGACAGAGCGTAAGAAAGAAAGTTATATTCCTGCTATAGGAAAGTGTACAAACAAAGAAGCCCTTAAATGAGGTCTGCTAAGAAAGCGCTGAAAGAGATCTAAGAAGGCCTTCAACAAGGCCTGCCAAAGCACGCCTTCCATGAGAAGAGCTAAAGCAGAACTTCAATAAAATCTACAGCGTCAAGCGTAATTTCTCTATCAAAAATTCTCATGCAAACACAAAATGTACCCCAATAGCGTGGCGTCAACGCTTTGCAATTGAAAAATCCAATTTGGACAGAGCATAAGCAAGAAAGTTTTACTGTCTCTCAGCAAAGTTCACTTTAAAACAAATGTTAGTCGTTTTTTGCGGCCATTAATAGGTGTGTTCCACGTGAATAACGAAACAGTCCGAACTAGTCCAAAAGCGTTCCACGTAAAAATTTTTGTGCAATTTTGAGGGAAAATGAGAGAGTAATATTTTTCATTTTCTGTACAAATTAGCCCGAACTTTTTCTTTGGGTAACTTCGGACTAGAATTAAATAATCAGCTGTTTTATGTTTACATACATATGAAACTAAAAATGTAACCAGAAAATTTGCAAATTGGAAGAAAGTTTTTGTTTAAAAATTAGTTAAAAGCTAAATGGAAAGTTGCCCAAACTAAAAATAACCTTGTGAAGTTGTAAGGAGAACATGCAATAGTTATTTGGTTGTTCATTTAATAAATATGTGCTATAAAAATGTACTGAAAATTTTACATTGCTTTTAACTTTACAGCTGTTGCCAATAATGCAAATATTTTATTATGCGTTTTAATCGTCTAAAATCACTAAAATATACTTTAATCTAAAAAGTAAGCAGCACTAGTATTACAAAATGTACAATTATGGGTTTTTTTGCGTTCCAGCAGTTTTGGGTAAAATTTTAAAATTTAGAGAGTAATTTGCTTTTTACTCTCATTACTCCGAACTAGTACGAGATCACGTGGAACACACCTAATAATCACTAATTTAGCGACTTTATCACTTTTTACTACTTCCATTTAGGAATTTTTATTAAACAAGGTTAGTGAGCAATACTGTTTATGGCACACTGCTAACGCTCTTACTTAAGGGCCAAATAAACCACACAAACTGCTTGCCAAACATGTAAAAATTTAGGTTCGTGCAAACATTTTTGTTCGTTTGTGGGGTTGTTTGCTAGTTTGTACAAATATTTGTGTGTGTAAATTTTGTCATTTTAATGAAATTTTTGCTGAGTGAGTTGGTGGAAGAAGAAGCATACTAAGCAAATCGACAAAATATTTTTTTATAATAATATTTAGAATGGCGTAAAAGTTTACTTTTATTGTGAATATTAAAAAAATAAAGATTAAAAAACAGAATACCAAGAAACAGAGGGCTAAACAATTTGTATCTTGCGAACTTCATATGGTGAGCAAATTGCCGCAACACATTGCCCGACAACTCTCATCAAAAACAAAGAAAAAGTGATTGATTTGTATTTGTAGCTTAGGTTTGACAGGCTGCCAGCTATTATAAAGCCAGCCCACTTGGGTCTTGTATTTGTATGTGCGATTAAATTACATTTGTATGTGTTGTATTGGAATGGTTGGGGTGAAAGTGTAAAGAGTGTATTTGTCAAGCAGTTTGCGTAGTTTATTTGGCCCTCTAAGTTATTTACTTCAGCTTAAAATCAAAGCGTTAAATTACATTGCTTTTTACGCATCGCACCCACTGTAAGGGAGTGTTAAAGGCCTCGGCTACCTAGGATGTTGTGTGTAAAAAATAAATGAATGTGTAATCGAGTGAGAAGAACTTCTGCCAGAAGGCCTGCTTACTACTTCTTTTTGACAGTGGTTTATTTGATTGCTTGATGTGTGTAACTATTGGTTATGTGCTGCTTGTGCGTGTATGACGTTAGTTGAAAAATTATATCGAAAAAATATCATTTCCTTCACTCTCTTTGCCATCAAGCTGCCAGAACAATTGTTCTCGTGTGTTATAAAACATTGACCAAAGTATTTTATACTTTCGAAATACATTTAAGAAACAAAAACGCGGTTTGGTTAATTCTCAAGTGAATTTTTAGGCATAGGGAAGATATTGGTTACTACATAAATTTTTTTTATCCAATAATCTCGTTCGCCTTGCTTTCTCCTACTTGCGTGTACTTTTATGGCTACAAAGTTATTTGCTTACAACTGGAAGTACAAAGCACGGAGAGAAAAAGGTGAAAAAGATCCACGATTTTATTTTTTTTTTATTTTTTGTAAACACAAAATATGAAAAATTTTAATTTTACCCTAATATTCTTCCATATATTTGATAATTTATATTTTTGCAGCTTAATAACTTTTTTATTTTTTATAAAAAGTAACGGTTGTTTATTTTATTTTCGATATTTCGATAACAGTTTGTTATCGTCCTCAGGAAAATTAAACATAACATTTTTATTTTCCTAAACAACCGTTACTTTTTATAAAAAACATAAAAGTTCTTAAGCTGCAAAAATATAAATTATTTTATAAGTTAGTTAATCAAAAATTTTAGAAATCCATCAAAACAAGCTTGACAAACACGATATTTAGCTATTAAACGAGTTTGATGGCATGCCACCAGGTGTTGCTGTCAGGCCATGTTTGATCGTCTAATAGCCTCTCAAATTCTGGCTGCTGATATTTGTGGTTAGTTTGCAAACGCAATCATATAAGGAAACCAGGTAGTTCTTAATACTTTTTGACAATCATCATACACATTCATGCTTTTGAGATAAGATATCAATTTAGAGATTGGTTTTATGCTCACCTGTCCGATATAAAACCTCCGATAGGAATTCCAATAAATTGTCCAATATTGTTAAGAGTGCCCACCATAGACAATTTCCACTCGTCAGAACAAAATATATTAAACTGGAAAATTAATATAATTACATACAAATGAGTATATTTTAATACATTCAGAAAACTTTATTAGTTATAGTGTGTGGATCGAATACATTATTTGGCACGAAAGTGCCTTTCATCATTATAAGCATCATCTAAAAGTACAGTTTTTTTTTATTGCAGCGTAGTATTTTTACGTACTGCTGTAACCAGTTAAATAATAGAGCACTGACCTCAAGCTTAAGTCAACACTTCAATTCAATTTATTAAAAAATGTCAAAAAATTAGAAACAATAGAGTACTTATAAAACTCTACTACAGCGTTGTCAACTCAGTGCGTTTCGCACCGTTTTTGGTGCTTTTTAAAATTAATTGTGCGCAAAATTCTTTCGTCAGTGCGGGGTGCGCTTTTTTTACATTTTCGGTGCGTTTTTTAAATGTCGGTGGCACAAAATCAAACTCAAATCAAATTTTTGTTTTAATATAAGAAAAAAGTTGTATCACTATCGAAAGAAAGAGAAACATTTCGTTTTATAAATTTTGCTGCGTTTAGATAGTGTTTTGCTGTTAAATGATCAAGCCATGTTTGTCAAACATTACGATAAATGCAGTCTCTGAACAGTGAAGTTCGTATTTATGATAGGGAATTCGTTTTCAATTGAGAAATTACCAAATTATTAAATAAATTATACATTTCAATTGAGAAACTACCAAATTATTAAATAACTTATACATTTTGCATTAATATTGATTGAAGTTATGATCGTAACTTTTTTGGACAGTAATTGTTGGTGACGTTAAGCAGCTATATATTTTTTTGTAAAAGTAATTGCTGATTTCGGTCGATATGCTAATAATAATTTTGCTTAATAATTATATTGATAAAATATAATCATAAATTTGCTAAAAGATCGTGATAATTGTTAAAAAGGCCTCATTATGTTAATAAAACTAACAGAGTCGTACTAGAGACCAAGTTTGACAAACACGAATTCTAGCTATTGCATGAATTTGACATGATACCATCAGGCAGTGCTATCAGGCCCAGTTTGCTTGTGTAATAGCTGCTTAAAATGCTGTTTCATTATCATGTTTTTAATGTAAAAATATTGTGCTTCTTAAAATACAAAATATGTTTTTAAAAATTAAAGAGAAAAAAATTTTAAATTCGATGCGTTTTTGTTGAAATAATGCGCTTTTTTCACCATTTTGATGCGTTTTGAAATTTCAAAGTTGACAACGCTGCTATACTAGATTTCGTCATTAGAGTACTTATAAAACTCTACTAGATTTCGTCAAAATCTAGTCGCAATGTAGGTTTTATTTAGTATGGAAAATCTCATTAAAATCAACTAGATTTTAATCGAAATCCTGTAAGTACCAGATTTGGCTTAGGTGTAAATGCCCTATTACGTTTTAAAAAATGAAGACATTTTCAGTGTTGCCAGCTGTTGATTTTTTATTTCCGAACAGGCCCAATCTTGTGAATGTTTCAAGTGCTTTTATTTTTAAATTTAAATATTCAAATGCGTAAAACATTGCCAGGCCGGTAGTTTCGTATTTTATTTATTATGCTTTAAATAAACTCTTTGGAATCCCCAAAACTGAATGAAGAGCATAGAAAATTATTCGTTATTTACATTGTTGATACAACAATAATTGAACAATTATCAAAAGAAAAAAATTTATACAGCTATAGTTTTTTTATGCAGGTTCTACTTTAAACGAAAATACTAGTAAAAATTCACTTTTCAAAAAATGCATTTATAATGACAAGAATTAAAACAAAGCTGAATACATCACCAACGAATTATAATTACTTAATTATATATAAATACGGGGTGTATTATATTCTTTTAACGGAACCAGCACATGTCTTATTTGCAGTTTTTTTTGTAATAACAAAGTTAGGTGTATCGAAGCTTCACTGTATAAACAAAGTTCGATCGAAATATCTTAGTACTATATTTAGCAGCTGTGAGACTATTTTACGATTATAATTAAATGTACATATTTTAATTACAGTCTCAATAATACTGAATTAATGTTTTTAAAGAAGTGTTTACACTGTGCAAAAAACTTCAAATTTTGAATTAGCATGTATGGGTGTTCCAACGGCCTCAAGAGAGATGTTGCCTTAACTTAATTTCAAATTTAAAATGAAATCTGTATATGCCATAAAAAAAGAAACTTTTTCATATCGCGTCATGTCGTTGATGTCAATTGCCCAAATATTCATATAATTTCATCGCAATAATAAATTTATATTGCAAATCAAAAATAAGTTATATTTGTTAAGGTATTTTTCTTTTGCGTATTATGAAGTTCTGTATTATTGATAGTAGATATTTTCAATATGATAAGAAAATATACTCACAGAAGAAAGGACTTCCTATCGGTTCTCCAGCCTCTCCAATTGTTGCGGATATTGTTATGGAGAAGCTATTGTTTGGAAAAATTAGCTATAAAGCCAAAGATTCTCACAAAATATGTTGACGATTTATTTTGTATAATGGATGAGAAGGAGATAGATTTATTGTTATCAACATTTAATTCATTTGATGAGAATATTAAATTTACTATTGAGAGAGAATCTAACTCTTCACTTCCATATTTGGACACAAAAATTATAAAAAATAATAATAGATTATTAATAGATTGGTACCAAAAGCCAAATTCTTCAGGTAGAATTATAAACTATTTTTCTAAACATCCAAAAAGAGTTATTATTAATACAGCTAAAAACTTAATAGATAGAATATTAACAATCAGTGATCATAGATTTCATAAGAAGAATAAGAGCATAATTAGGAAGATATTAAGTGATAATAGTTTTCCTGATGAACTCATCTGCAGGTTGATAAGACAATACAACATAAGGGGAAGATTGGATAATAATGTTTCTGATCCAATAATATATAAATCGTTAACTTATGTACCTGGAATGTCAGAAAGATTAGAGAGTTCTAATATATACGATAATACGAAATATAGAATTGCACATAGAGTTCATAATACTGTAGGTAGAATTTTTAGTAAAACAAAAGATAGGTTAGAAAAGTCGGATATGTCTAGTTTAGTGTATAAAATACCATGTAGTGGTAACAACAATGAAAATTGTGACAAAGTATATATAGGGACAACAGGAAATAAACTTAAAACTAGGTTAGCGGGTCATAAATCTGACCAGAAGTATAGGAACTATAACTCTTCGCAGAAAACTGCATTATCTATCCATTGCCGTGATTTTAATCACTATCCAGATTTTGGAGGAACATCTATTTTAAACAAAGAAAATTATTATAAACGTAGATATATGCTAGAAATGCTACAGATAACTAACATGCCTGTAGATAAGAGGATAAATTTTAAAAAGGATGTAGACGGATTAGTCCAAAATTATAGGCATTTAATACACAAAAACAAAAGCAGGAGTAGATAGGTATTTTGCCTAAAATTGTTTAAAAACTTTTTCATTTCTTTTTAAAAAAGTATTATGTTATATGTTTAATGTTATAATAATGTAAAATATGTTTCTTCATTGTAAATGTTAATGTAGTTGAATATTTTGTTTTTGTTATTTTAATATGAGTTTTCAAATTTATTATTTTGTATACACAATTTAAAAAAAAAATTTTCCTGAAGAAGACACACAACGGAGTGTCGAAATATTGAAAAATAAAAACCATACTTTTTCTCAAAAAAAGAAGACCACTAGCTCAACAACAAATAACAATTTAAATTAAAAAAAAAAGGGTCGAAAAATTAGAAGAAAGTATTTTTCTTATTTTATATTATATATTTTCGGCGTATAACAACGAAGAATGATTTCTTGAAAAATATGAGAAAAACTGTTTGTTGCTTTTAGCTGCAAGTAAAGTAATCACTGGCAACCAAAATCATTTGCAATTTACTGGCAAGTGTGCAAGCGCAAGCGTGTGTATAAGCTGAGAAAAAGTTGCTAATAAATTGTTAGCAAAATATTAAATAATGTTAATAAAGTTTTGTTAAATTTGTATACAAAATAAAAATCAAGATGCAATAGATTAATTTATAAAATAATACAATAAAGCAAATTATTTGTTATAACTCGAAAACTTTACGTTGCGATCATTTTTGTGATTTATGATATTCGGTTTGGAAATTTTAATGCACTCTGCCAAAAAGTCAATTATTTTGAAATCGTCGCTAGAAAGTGGCCCGCCCTAATACATATGTTTGCGAGTATAGAGAAATTTCTCAATAAAACAAGAGGAAATTTCTCTTCACACAAGTACTGTTATAAATAAATTACTAAATATATTTGCATACTTTAATTTTACCGGCCACTTTTATCATCTTTTATATTCTGTGTACACAAATAGACAGATAGTACAAATCAAATTGTTAAAATGTTTTGTAAAAGTCAAACAAATTAATTGGCACTAATTGCCTTCAATAAACAATTGAAATGTTGGTACGAGTATTTTAGCCGCTACAGAACTGAGTCGTAGTGGGAAAAAGTATTTAAAAGCACGCGTTCTTGAAATAGTACGTATTGCTTCACGAAGCAAAACAAGATAAAATGCATGAAAATAAAAGTAAACAAACATACATACATTCATACAAACAATATATAAACAGATACAAACATACATACATGTACATATGTATGTATAATTGTAACAGACACTCGGTAGACTTTGGTTGCTTGAATATTTATTTGCTCACCTCGTTTGCAATTGTGACTTCACTATCACGAATTATGAAATTATTGCTGCTACATTTTTCACTTCGATCCCGATCAAAATTGTCGGCGTTGCATAATTCAGCATATTTTAAGCTATCGCCATAACTAATGCTGTTGGAATTCGGCTCGGTGGCGGCGGTGATATTCTCTTGTAAGCGACTCGCATAACGACTACACGATTCCAAATTGTTAACTCTCTTTGGTATGGCGAACTGTGTCCAGGTTTCGTCATAGCGGCTGCTAACTGTATCGCACTCTGTAATATTACATCTAATAAGAAGTTTTTCTGTTCAGGCTATTAAATTTTTTTGAGTGTGACATTTTTTTATGTAATTTTTTTTGTTTTTACCTATAGATCACAGCGCTTGCTGTGAAAACATATGTTACTGAAAATATGGCATGAAACATCATGGGTATACAAATGAGAGTAAATATAAACATTTGGAATTTGCCAAATTGTCCGATTTGGATGAGAATAGAGTCCAGAGTGAATTCATCACGATCAGTATCAAGGTCCGCACTAAACTCGACAGTGGGTGGTAAACTGTTAGCACTGGATTCCATGACTTTTTACTTTTAATATATCTTCGTTTTTATAACGTTTATTTTTTTTAATATTTATATTAAACTTAATGACTACGTAAAGCACCTAAGAGCATGCTTTGATTGTGGTTTAATGCTTTTTAATATATGTGTATATATGTATATATTATAATTAAATTTCTTTCTTTCCCACACAGTGTTCATTACCCGTCGACCGCTCGATACCAACTGATCGAATCAACAACTAAAAATGCGCTGTTAATTACTTAGTCCAATCGACTAGTGGAAACGTTCGTGTGAGTATGGTGTTTGTGTGAAATTATTTTTAATCTTTGCATGTTCATTTGCCTACGAGAATTTCTTAGTACAACTTTCTCTCCTCGTACAACAGTGCTCGGCGTTCACAGAGAAAGAGAAGTAAAAAATTTATTTTGTCGAACGTGTTGTGATCAGTTTACTCAAATGAAAACATTAAACGTTTTTCACATATATGTATATTTTTAAAGTCCAGAACGTGATCGTTTGGGTTGTTTGAATAACTCACCTACAAACATTATATTTAAATAAACATGCGTATGTTCTTATTTCTTTTTTTTTCAACTTTAAATCTTATATGCACATACATTAATTTTTGGTCACAAACACACAAACATATAAGTTCTTGGTTTTCTATTTCCCAGTTGTCCAGGCCGCTAATGTTTGCAAAATACATATGTAATAAGTACTCTGTGATACAGTACCGACAATAGAAGCATATTAATTCTAGCTTCTTTATACAAGAACAAGCGCGAGCCTAGCACACCGCCCCTTCCCATCACCGGGAAAGTTACAAGATATTCATATACTGGTGTTTCGCTAATTTTTTATTTTATTTATTGGACCAGGGGATGAGCCTTACATATGCAGTGCATTGTACCAGAACTTGAAAAATAGTTTGTGAAAAGGAGGAAAGAGGGAGTAGTGCTTGTGAACATTTAACTTGAACTTTCCAACGTTATAGCAGACAGAAAACACGTCTGCAGACAACTTGTTCCACAGACCAAGCGTGCGGCTGAAAAACGAATTCTCTCTGTAATGCGTAGTACGATTCCCCGGACAATCGACCACAAATTGATGAGCTCTGGACGATGAACGCGTGCTACGTAAAAATGCTCGCGCTTCGGGAACAAGATCCCTATTTATATTGGACCAGTACTCAGGGGATGACCCCCACATAAGCAGTGCATTGTACCAGAACTAGGAAAATAGGTTGTTAGGAGGGGAAAAGAGGGAGTAGTGTTTGTGAACATTTGACTTGAACCTTCCAACGTTATAACAGACAGGAAACACGTCTGCAAGCAAATTATTCCACAGACGAAGTTCGGCTGAAAAACGAATTCTCTCTGTAATGCGTAGTGCGATTCCCTGGGCAATCGACCACAAATGGATGAGCTCTGGACGATGAGCGCGTGCTACGTAAAAATGCGCGCGTTTCGGGAACAAGATCCCTAATCTCGTCAAAGCAAAATCCATTGTAGTAACGACAGAATAGAGTAACGCAACCCACACTGCATCGATGCTCCCGTGAATCAATAGAGTTGGATACCCTATTGTCACTGATGAGCTTCTTCGTCCTTTCCTGCACATGGTCGAGTAACCCCAAAATAGACTTTGAGGCACCGGCCCAAACATGAGAGCTGTATTCCATTTTCGGTCGGATGTAGGTGGTATAAATAGTAAGGAGATCGGATGGCGAGAAGTACATCTTACACCGTTTCAAAAAACCTAGGCACTTGAATGCTCTTTAGAGACATGAAAAATGTGTTCAGTCCAGCGAACTTCACACTGTATCTTCATTCCAAGAACATCAAGAGCATTGGCACTTTGCTAATACAAAAATGTGCAATTTGCTGTGTTCCGTGAAATGTTTTCATTACAATAACTTATTATACGATGCAAGAACTGATAAAGCGAATTTGCATAGTTATATGAAGGAGGAAGAGAGTGTAGCGCACTTCCTCTGCCGGTGCTCGGCTCCTTTTTCTATGAAAGCGTTGTATCTCGGCTGACCAATTCTGCACGGTTTAGCAGATATATCGGAAAGCTAGATGTGTCGGTGGGATTCTATAATCCGGGGTCAAGAAAGAACACAACCTGTACAACCTAACCTAACCAATTAGGCGAGCATATTCACCATAGTCGGATGCTATATTTACCTACCCAACTCAATGTACATAGAGTAGTGTTTATTTAAGTCGCCCGTTTTTACTATACGAGTATACGAGTATGTTCATTATTATTTTTGTTTTTTGAAACTAAATTACACCGTAATAAATATTGTTTTGCCTTCTATCCTTTGTAAACTTATTTATTTCACTGCCATCTATTTCCTTATATGTTTATTATAAATTTCTTTTCAATATAATTCAAACTTTGCAGTGTGAAAGTTATTTGTTGATCTCATGTAGAAAGGCACTAACTAAAATAATTGTAATTTTACAGGAGAAGGAAAAATCGTAATGGAAACTGTATAAATAGTTACATCTAAAAGTAACTTTTTTTGCTCAATTGCTTGTAAGAGAGATATGTATGAAATTATATAATTAAATCTTTGTGACAATGTGTACTTTTGTGAAACGTAGTAGAATCCCTAAAAGAGCTCAATTCAGGGAAAATGCGAGTTAGGGCCTTTCTACGCGAGACTAACGTATTGGACTAATTTCTGTTAGTCTGAGCAGTGTCCAAGCTGTATACACTGCAACTAATTTAGTTCCAACACTTTAAATGCTGTAAGTTTACTTTGCAAAGTCTTAAGTTTGTAGGGGACACTCTTTATCTTCCCTTGCCACCACCACACTCAAGACTTTGCTAAGTAAACTTTCCACGTGTGAAATATGTGTACCATTTGTGGTGGTCTTTCCGTGTTATTATTGTTAGCTGCAAGTTAAACACCACAAGCACTAATCCCTCTTTGTTCTTCCTCATACGAGTAATATATTTCCCTAGTTTCAGCATTGCATACGGAGGAGTCATTCCCTAAGTACTGGTCCAAGATAAAAAATAAAAAAATAAAGCTCAACATGTGATCTGTCGGCCATCTGATCATCAATGTACTTAAACCGTTCTTTCTCCTACCCTATTCCTTATATTCCTAAATGACCTGTTATACCAAACTTCCAACCCTATCCACTCCTTCGCGGATGACAGCAGCATCTGCCATTCGTACTCTTTCAGTTATAGGCCCAGCCTATCCGAGATCGTTGCCAAGAGGCAAAATATGAACGATTCACTAAACAGTGATCTTCTATTAATCTCCGAATGGGGTCGTAAAAACAGGGTTGCCTTTAACGCTCGTAAGACCCAATGTTGTTTATTAACACATAAACAAAGGACCACAGATGCTGCTTTATCTGTACTCATGGATGGTATAAATATTGAGGAATCGGAAGCTCTTGATGGTCTTGGAATGAAGATTCAGTGTGACGTTCGCTGGACTGAGCACATTTTTCATATCTCTAAAGAAGCATTCAAGTGCCCAGGGTTTCTTTAACGGTGTAAGATGTACTTCACTCCATCTGATCTCCTTACTATTTATACCACCTATATCCGACCAAAAATGGAATACAACTCTCATGTTTGGGCCGGTGCCCCAAAAACAATTTTGGGGTTACTCGACCGTGTGCAGGAGAGGGCGAAGAAGCTTATCGGTGACAGTAGGGTATCCAACTCTATTGACTCACTGGAGCATCGACGCTGTGTGGGGTGCGTTACTCTGTTCTATCGTTACTACAATGGATTTTGCTCTGACGAGATTAGGGACCTTGTTCCTGAAACTCGCACATTTTTACGTAGCATGCGTGCATCGTTCAGAGCTCATCCATTTGTGGTCGACTGCCCAGGGAATCGTACTACGCATTACAGAGAGAATTCGTTTTTCAGCCGTACGCTCCGCCTGTGGAATAAGTTACCTGTTGACGTGTTTCCTGTCTGTTATAACGTTGAAAGGTTCAAGTCAAATGTTCACAAATACTACTCCCTCTTTCCTCCTCCTCACAACCTATTTTCCTAGTTCTGGTACAATGCACTGCATATGTAGGGGTCATCCCCTGAGTACTGGTCCAAGTTAAAAAAAAAAAAAATAAAAAAAAAAAAAAAAAAAAAAAAACTCAATACAGTCTGCCTTTGGTTTCAATTGAGCTTTATTAAGCATAATTTATATAATGCTGATCTTAGATTATGGTTTATTTGTCACTATGATTACTCCTTTACATTAATATGTATAAGTAACATATTATGAATATTTTTTATAGCTTCCTCAAATGAAATGCCGTCATCTTGGTCAACTGGGAAAACATTTAAGAACATGTTCTTTATCAATGAAAACGTTTAAGTTTGCTGCTTACATCTTAAATAATTTATTCAATTAAAACAAGAATCGTGATTTTAATCTTAATTGATAATTAACAGTTCTTAAAATTCCATAACTAAAAATAACACACAAAAAGGGGTTTTACTTTGAACTTTAAATAGATAATCGTTGTTATTACGAACAATATTTTTATTATTAGGGGGGACCACAAACACAGCCGGGGTGTTTCCACAGTTTCTGAGTTTTATTAATTAATCATTTAAACACACAAAAAAAATATAAGAGAGTTGGATTTACTTTACCTTTCGCCCCGTTATCACGTTATCAATCAGTACACACAATATAACCGGGGAAAACGGAAGTAATTAAAAATAACCATTTAATATGCAATAAAAACATGAATATACCTGAAAAAATAAAAATTACCTAGTCTACCTGATCAACACATTATAATCAGTTTAATTCAAAAGAACTTCTGATTGAGGTCGAACAAACGTACGTGACTGATAAGTTCAATGCACCCGCTGTGTTTCTGTGTATTGTAATGTGACAAAACGAAAACAAACAAAAAATAAGATTTTAAGCTTTTAAATAATAATGACTCGGGAGTAATGAACAACTTGCATTCAAATGTTCAACAACAAATTCAAAAGGATTAGCGTGTAAATAACAGCTGTAATTAATGAACTGTACATTGAGTTTTTAAAATTATTTTCCTCAATCAAGAAAGATGACTACAGTTTAAAATCGTTTATAGGAATTGGATATCGTCTGCTATTTCTATATTAATTCAATTGTCTTTGAAAAACAGCAACTAAAAGCGAAATGTTATAATAATAAGAACATTCGTTAACTTTTACAGTAAAATGTAACAAATGAGTAATTGTTTAACAAATTATAAAAATAACTCCCAAAAAGGAGTCCAAAAAATTACTCGATCGGAAAAATAGCTGGCAGCATAGATAGTGCAGGCATAATATCTTAATATTTTACGACAGCATAAAAATCCTGGTGTGCTTCGTAGGTAGCCCCGGGGAGCAGGTTTTGCGGTGTTGTATATCAATCTAGGGTAGTCTCAACACAACGGGATCTGACTGGACCCAAGTGGGCTGGATTTACAATAGCTGGCAGCCTGTCAAAGCTAGGTTACTCTGCTTTCTAGGTCATAGGGGGGAAGGAGTTTTTAATTTCTTGTAGAAAATAAAACTCTAGGAAGCCGCATGACTTATATTGTGTTGGACTGCTTTCTGGGTCATAGAGGGGAAGGAGTTTTTAATTTCTTGTAAAAAATAAAACTCTAGGAAGTCGCATGACTTATATTATGTTGGACTTTCGAAATCCTCAGCAAAAGTTAATTGGCAGAACGAGGATCAGCAAACCCCCGGGAGACTCTGCCTGCATACCATCACGACGCTGATTATGGTTGAGGTGCCTACCTTGGCTGCAATGTTCTGGCTTTGGGTTAAATCTAAGATCGCAGGAAGGGGAACTAGTTCACTGATAGCTATGGCGCACTGGCGGATTTCGGGGACTAATAATCCACCGAGGTGCTGTTGTCTTGTAACAGATACCTGTAATGTAAGGAACCAGGGGTGATGGTTTGATGACTGAAGTGGTTAGGCCGCTGAATTCCTTTGTGTTCCTAAGTTCTCCAGCTCACTTGGGTATTTATTTGTTCCCTTTGTGTTTGCCTGAAAATAGACAGGAGAAAATAGAAGGTTGAAGTGAAATCGAGAATAGAGGGATATAGTGGTTATTGGGGTTGTACCATTTTTGGCTAATTCGTCAGCGATGTTGTTGCCGTTATTGGACCCGTATCCACGTAACCATTTTAGAGCTAAATGAATATCTCGCCATCTTGTTTAAATATGTCCGGCATTCCTGGACTGGAATTCGTGTATATTCTAATAAGGGTGTTAATGGCGGTCTTACTATTCCTTATTATAACGGTATCTCTGCCGAATATCTTGTTAAATGTCAGCCATTTAGCCGTTTTATTTATCTATCTACATCCGTCCTGGGTTTAAAGGCACATGGCATCCACCTCAGTAGTAGAGGAAGGGTTTTAGTTGGTGTTTTCCTCGTGGATCCTGTGATCAGTATAGTCATGATTCGACTGACTTGTCCTGCTAAAGTGGTTGAGGGCTCAGGCTCTTAACAGGCTTCGGCCTACCCACTCATGAAGCCTTGTTGACTGCTGCAAAATAGCATACAGGAGGGCTTAGAATGGCCGTCTTGCTGAAGAGAACTTTCTTATGACAAAAAGTTATGACCTATGTGAACCTTGCCAGCCACACGGAGACGCTGGTGAATCACAAATAATTCACCCCGTGGAGTTGGTTCATCAGCAGATAAGGCCCACAAGACATAATCTATTGTGGTCCGAAAAAAAAGTCATAAAATAATAGGATCGTGTTTCCGGTTTGTCATATCTAAACCGTAAACATCCGTAAGCATGTCCACAGCAGTCATATTTTTTCATGGTATTGCTTGAAGACTTACGATTTTATGATCACCCTAATTTTTTATTATAAAAAATAAAAGTAAATAACTTAGAAACAAATGCACCAAAGCAGTGATGCCCACAAGTTCTATATGGAAGAGTAAACACCAATACATTTACGGAAAAAGCAAAACATTTACAAAAACAAAATTCACACTGATAATCGCTGTCTTTAATGTTTCCCAGCAAAACATGCGAAAGTGTTGTTGCTTTGCTTTTGTGTGTGTGCAGTGAAGAACGACAAAAAAATATATAAGACGATGTTGTTTGTGTATGTTTCATTGCTAGTGCTGAGCGTAGTATTTTTGTATTAAAGAGCACAGCATTTACAACAACAATTGCGTATCGAGCGCATAGGGCTGGGCAGACTTGCACTAAAGCCTATTTCAGCCACTATGCTGCCACCTTGTAATAACGCCCCGTTGATATACTTATTTCATAAGGTAGCTTTGTTTTTCTAGAAAAACAAACTTCGAAGTGTGTGAATAGTGTCAGAACAAACTTTAAAAAACTTAAATAATATTTTTTATTTAATATAAATTTGTACCTTCTACATAAAATAGTAAATTCAGTTAATTCTTTCAATTTAATAAAAATTTTCATAGTAATTCAAATGGTTTTATATTTTCTATCTGTTTAAAAGCAGCTTGATAAGAACAGAAGTAACAATCTACATTTTATCACTCTCACTATATTGCAAGTGATTGTACGATAAATTTTTTTTATTACAGAAATCATTAAATGACGAGAGATTGGGGCTAAGAAGGTGTAACACATTTGTGGTTTTAGAATTAACAGCATTATCAGTAGACTGTGACACAATATTTACGACATAAAAAAAAACAAACAAATTATAAAATGAATTGAAATAATAAAACACTTTAATATCAAGTAATAAATCAAAATTTTGTTGTACCAGGTGGTTACAATAACAAACCTCCTTCAACTTATATCAGTTACACAGTGCAGCAAATTCCAATTAGTGCAACACTTCGCACACTGCAGGGTAATGAATTACACTGCAATACTTACAATAGTAACAATCTGACTACCATCGGTTTTGAAAACATATGGATCGATGACTCCGCCAGCCCAAAAAGTAGTTTTCTGTGTATATAATGGTGTTCCGACAAAAGTTTGTCCATTATCCTCTCTTCAAGTGCCGAAGATGCTGCTTATTTACGTACCCATTCAAGACGAATTAATTATTAGGTGGATGCATCGAGGAATTCAGGCGAATTCGATTAATATGGCGGCACTTTCTCTGTCAAGTTTTGTTTACCTTTTTCGCCGCTATTTAAATTTTTTTACATGTTCGCTATCAACTACTTTTGACAGCTTAAGTGTGAATTCGCCTTTTTACACAAACAAAATACCTGTTGTTTTTTTTTATTGTTGTATTGTTGTAGCGAAGCGGCTACCTTGTTTTTTGTATCATGGGTGAATGGAAGCGGGAAGGCGAATTCAGCACTATGTATTTTGTAATTGTAAAACTTCCTGAGAATGTCACAATTGTAAGGAATAAAGCTGAATGAAAGCAACGAGACTAGGCAGTCGTTGAAGAAAAGCCGAAAGAGCAAGTTGTGCCAACGCGTACGTGAACACATTGTCATAAACAGAAAACAGAATGTTGAATTTATTTAAGTAATAATTGACCAAAATAAAGACATGAATTAATTTTTAAAGGAACTGTTTAACGAATTATTTTTGGGTTTAAATTATTGCTTATACAATCTAAATTCGTCTATGATTGTTCAGCTGGGACAAAATTTTATATAAATGTTAAATATAAACTTTTATAATTGTTTGTAATTGAAATCACAGATTATATTAGTTTTTCACACAAATTTCTTGATATTGTACAAAATCATACAGAAAAATTTTCAGATTAAAATTGCGCGAAAATGTTTGTAAACAAAAGAAAAAAATTTGACAGTCTAATTGGAAAAAAAAATAATCACCTGAGCTGTCAAGTTCACCTAGTAATGAATTCGCCTTGAAAAAATGGAAATTAGTTTATTTCATTTGCGCCAAAAAATTAGCACGGACAACAACCTGCAGTAGTGTCCTCTTGCTGTTGTTAAAATAAACGTTCGCATTTAAAGAAGTGTATTTTATATTTGACATATTGAAGTCGGTTGTTTGCTGGCTTCCATGTGTTTATTGCTTAAAAGATTTAACCGTTATTTCGCTAAAAAAAGTGTTTTAAACATTACTTTACTGTAAGTATGTTTATGATCAGGCTTAACGAAAAGCAACTGTCTGCTGTTAAAAGGGTTGTCAAACAAATCAGTGCTGCCAACTCAAATTTGTAAGCCTAAATAAACACCTAGTACGGGTACATACTTGTACATATCTACTTCTATCAAAGTCATTTGTATATAAATGTTAGTTTTTGCTCTTGAAAAATATTGCATCTAACTACTAACATAATAAAAACTGTATATTTATTTATTAAAATATTGCATAAATGTTAGACGGAAAGGTTTTATGAGCAAACAAAACGGTTTATTTGTATTAAAAATATTTGCTCAGGCCAATCACAATTTTAAATTAGCAAATACTTTTGCATTTTGCATAAAATGCTACAGAATCTTGTTATTTTTTTATTTTATATATATATGTATGTATATGTATGCATATATATATTTTAGCGAATAACTGGTTTAAATAATTACTTAAAATTTGCGTGCTTTAAACAACATTGAAAAAAAAAATTTTGATTTTAGTACACAGTGTGCACGAAAACTTGACAATTTTACTTAAACTTTTATTAATAAAAAAAAAATTCCTTTCTATTTGATGAGTTTTTTCTAATTTGTAGTAATTTTATTTTTTATTGTTAATTTTTTTTATAATATTTCTATTAAAGAATTTTCGGTGCTATGAGTTTTTTGAGCAACACTCGTATTTCGGTATCAGCACAAACACCCATAAATTTAAAAATTTCATTTGAAAAATAAATTATTCCACGAAAATATATTTCAGTTTTATTCAAATGCAAAAATGATTAGTTTGTTTAAGTAAAATATATGCCAAGACATGTTTTCATGTTAAAAAAACAGGAACAAGAGGAAACTTTCCATAAAAACTATTAAATTGGCAACGCTCAATAATAGCATTTTTAGTGGATTATATTCAAACAAAATTTTATGACTTGTATTTATTAGAACTTACATCATTTTAAAGCTCTACTCAGAAAATATTAATTCAATTCACAAGCTTGCATTAATGATGTACGTTGTGCAATCGTGTAAAGGTCTCATTAGTTTTTACTTTCAGTTGCCGTTCTATGACATTCTCTTCTGTAGCAAATATTTTACAATTACTTTTTCTGTGAAAAATTGCCGCTGATACAGTGAAGCACAAGCAAGAGAAAAATATAAAATGTTTACAACGTTTCTTATGCAAAATATAATGTTTTTATTTTTATAAATTATATATATTTTTGAACATCCATAGTTGTTTAATTGATTAATTTACATTAAATTTTAAAAATCTTTAACTAAAACAAATTATTTTAGCTTTCGACAAAAAAGAAAATTGTAGTCATATGAATAAAAAATTAATGTTTCCATACCTGTAAAAAGTAAAACATACACATGTCTGGCCGTCACTTAACGTTGAATTCAAGGCGAATTCAATACTAGGTGGACTTAACAGCACAGTTGATTATTTTTTGCTTCTCGCGTTTTTTCCAATGGGACTGTCAATTTTTTTTCTTTTGCTTACAAACTTTTTCGCGCCATTTTAATCTGAAGGTTTTTTTGCATGATTTAGTGCAATTTCAAGAAATTTGTGTGAATTTAAAAGTGAAAAACTAATATAATCTGTGATTTTAATTACAAACAATTATAAAAGCTTATATTTAACGTTTATATAAAATTTTTTCCCAGCTGAACAATCTTAGGCGAATTTAGATTTTGACATTCACGATATGTTTTACAATAACAAAATACATAGTACTGAATTCGCCTTTCCGCTTGCATTCACCTTATAAATTCGCCTTGGTTGAATTCTATTTTCAACAGATTAGTCCGCAACAGAACAGAACAGAATGAAAAAGTGAACACAAACCATTCACTTATAGTTTATATTGAACAGAAACAAAACAGCTGATTCAGAACAGAAAAGAACATACAAACTAATCCTGCCTTAACGGTCTTATACATATTTCGTATTATTATATTATATTAGACAAATATTGTATAGAAAGAAATCTGTAATAAACATGAAATATTTGTCATAGATAAGTCAGTAATTATATAATAATGTATTTTTGAATACAATCGAAATGATTTAATTTTGTAAAGCTATGTATACACGGTTGTCAGTTGTTACAATATTGTAAGATCTGGCAACATGCTGGTAATGAAAAATTATCCCGCAGAAGTAAAATATATGTGTAGACTTTCGTAAGAAAATCTTACAATTTCATTGTCAAACTATTATTATTAGTGGATGGGATATGGCCCTCATCGGCCATTTGCACTGCGACCAATATTGATCTATTGTGCGTCCCCTTGCCCCATGATGGGTTGAGTATGTCAACAAAACGGACAAGCTCCTTCATAGGGAGTGATATTAAGACACATTCACTTAACATATAAGCTTGTAGTAGCCTATATCTTCTGTGTCCCAGTGCTCCACAGTGGGTGATTAAGTGCTCTATTGACTCTTCTTCATCACCGCAGAATCTGCAAATATCTGTGCTGGAAATGCCCATCCTGTGCAGGTGATTGTAGCAGTTATAATGACCTGTAAGAGCACCTGTCAATGTTCTGAGACTTTTTCTGTCCAGTTTTAGAGCACGTTCGGCCCTCTTTTTATTAAAGTTTAGAAATTTCTTGGAGTGTTCAAGACCAGTTGTCATACTACGGCCTGACAAATAATTCATCTGACAACTAAAATTGCCAGTTCCCACGGTTGTCAGATTGTTAGATGAATAAAATTGCCAGACATGTTGTAAAGCATTGCCACTTATGTATACCTACAACCATCTGTTTGGCAGTGTTGCCCATCAAACTTTTTTCTGACAATGATGCCATTGTCTACCTCAACTAACTGTAGTTTAGTTTACAGTTTTTTGAGGTATTTCGCTGTTAACCACGCAGCGATGCATAGGTCGGTAAAGTTAGTCACAGCGCCGCAAAAAATTGCGGTTAATAGCATCGTGGGCATAAGGTCTACGTTACTCCGCCCATGCTGCGCATTCTATACTTTGCAAATTTATTTGCAACTGTATAGTTACAAATACAATATACAAATATATTTAAATTATAAAAATTTCAGTTTTTTTTTTTGTAATTTCTGCAAAAGTTTATAAGGTTTTGATGTAATTTTGCTTTATCGCTTAAAAATTTCCAATATTCTTGCAGATGCGCAATATAATGACGTATATAAGTCTGTAACAATTAAAAAAAAAAGATTATTTTGTGATAACTTTAATCTGTTAGCCTTACACCCCGTGCCATAGAAACGGCCCTTAAGTAACGAAAGTGTAATATAAAAATTTATGAATGTATTTAATTACTTGTTATGGGGCACTCAATGCTAAATAGATACTTTAAAAAATCATTGTTTTCAATATTAAATTTCTGAAACTCACTCAGTATTTACACAAGCAAGTGCAAGTGCCCAACACATACATACATCATATTTTTTTTACTAAGAGTAAGATCAGAGAGATCGATTTTAATTGCCGAACTTCTTAGCAATTTTCTTTTGGAATTGCTTTCTTGTCCATACACAAAAACTTTTTTCGGCAATTCTTGAGCTTTCTCTACATTTTATTTCACACAATTTACATTGTATCGGGTGGTTAAAATTCAAGGGCCGATGTTAAATGTGAACCACACCTAAACGCCAAGTTTTTTTTCCGAATTTTATTTGACATTTCTCTATTTCAGACTTACTCAATTTGAATCATGGAGAGATACACAATCCAACAACGTGTTAAAGTTATCCAGACTTATTATGAAAATGATGATCAATTTTCGAAGAAAATCAACTTCAGTGATGAGGCACATTTTCACCTCAGTGGATTCGTCAATAAACAGAATTCGTCAATAAACAGAATTGCCACATTTGGGCGAATAAGAATCCAAGAGTGACTGTCGAAAAACCAATGCACCCACAAAGAGTGACTGTTTGGTGCGGTTTATGTGCTGGCGGCATCATCGGGCTGTATTTTTTCCAAAATGAATCCGGTCAGGCAGTTACTGTGAATGGTGTTCGCTATCGTGAGATGATAACGAACTTTTTATGGCCCAAATTGGAAGATATGGATGTAGACGATATGTGGTTTCAGCAGGACGGTGCCACTTGCCACATAGCTAACGAAACAATTGCTCTTTTGCGCAACAAATTCAATGGCCGTGTTATCTCACGTAATGGCGATGTCAACTGGCCGCCAAGATCATGTGATTTGACACCGTTGGACTTTTTTCTTTGGGGTTATTTGAAAGAAAAGGTGTACGTCGATAAGCCAGCAACAATTCAACAGCTAAAGGATGAGATAATTCGGCACATTAACGGCATAGAACCTCCATTATGCCTCAGGGTCATCGAAAATTTGGACCATCGGATGAAGGTGTGCCGCCGTGGTCGCGGCACCCATTTGGCCGATATTTTGTTTCATACATAATTGAGCAATACCAATATATCATAATAAAATAAAATTACAATAATTTTCTAAATACTTTGTGTTTTATTCAAAATCAACATCGGCCCTTGAAATTTAACCACCCTTTATATGTACACACACATACACACATGAGAGAAAAGTAAGGAATTGCTGAGAATTGCCGAGTACCGGCAATTCTTTTTCCCTTTTTATTCCCCTCACCGAAAGCTTCTATAAAGTCAAGAATTGCCCAACTAAAGTTGCTGTGCCTGACCTGGCACTAACACATTCATACATCTGCCAGTAGCATGCAAGTGATTTTTTCTCTTGCATGCAAAAAACAACAAACAGTGTTGCCCATAGATATCTCATTTTATTTTTAAAGGATATTTTTCAAGCACAAGTTTTTAATATATTAATAACTTTAGTTATATGGTGTAAATATAATTGAAAAAAAAAAAATAAATAAACAAATATAACTTATTTTGTATATGGCATATAAATTAATTATTTATATTATGAAAAAGTTATCTACCCCTGTAATGTTGCCGTGCTAAAATTTTGGCAGCACAGACATTAAAAGCGCATGTAGTAAAAACGCATAACGTTTGCCTTTGACGGCATTTTGAAAATGCACTAATGTTGGGCAAAATCTTTCATTTGTGTGAATCATTCATTCTCTTACAGAAAGGTTAAGTGAATTAATTCATTCTTTTCTTTAATTTTTCAGCTTCCTAACATTTCAGAATGAATGAAAATGTTTCAATTATGCACATATGTCAGGTGGCAGCATAATGAACTATTATAAAGCAACTACGGCATTACAATTTGCTTAAACGCAATATATAAAAGAATTACTTACAGCCAGTTCGCCGTTGTCGAATGAATAAGTTCATAAGCCTTCTAGGCGAACGAAAATTAATTTGGGTTTGTCTAACTTTATTCTATGCGAGCAATGGGCATATTTCACTATTTCGAACCTTAACGTTCGCAGGCATTTTGAGTGGCCAGAGCTCCTATATCCGATCCACTTTTGAGCTGAAAGGCAAAATAGTGTAAGAAAACAAAGCAAAGATTGTATCAACTCTAAGAAAAAAAATTTTATTTTTGGGCTCTAAATTGTGTTTCTTGGATGTTTCAAATGTGCGCGAACGTTAACGTTCGAAATCGTGAAATTAAAACATAAGTACATACGAACAAATAATAGTAACATAGACAAACCCAAATTCATTCGAATGTGAGTGACTAGCTTTCTTGCGCATACATTTTCATTCGATATCGTCGAACTGGCTGTTAATGTTAATTTTTAAAATTTATTTAAATTTAAAAGTACAAAATAAAATTTATAATTGATTTTGAATGTTTACGGGTGCTGATTGAAAGATGACGAATTATGAAAAGAAAGAGCACCATGAAAGAAATAGAGAAAAAATACAAAAATATTTCATTCATTCACTTGAGAGAATCATTCAGTTGAATTAATTCATTCATGAATGACACAAGACTAAAGTGAACTTGCGCTTGTAAACAATCAAACAAATTGCAAGTGTTTTTATTATTTTTTCTCGTTGTATTAGTTGTAAATATGTACACGCAACTTGTAATAAGCTACTTGCTCGAAATGGTTAAATTTAAGTTATTAAACTTTTCCCTGAAAAAACATTTTTAAAATCGATTAAATAACTTAGATTAACGCTCGTGTATATACATATTTATGTACGAGTATATATTACATACATGAGTGTAGAATATTTCAATAATCTTATCGATTATTTGTTTAATGCAAAGACATAGTTTTTGAGTAAAATATTATCGGAGATACGGCAGTTGGGCCCAAAACGCAAAAAAAGCTTTAATATGTTACTAAAGGTTTTCTGCGTTATCTTCGTTTAATTGCGCGGAGAATTGCGAATCAAATGATGACCCAAGCAGCAAAATTGTTTGTCATCTATTTGATGAGTAACAAACATGCTGATAGGATAATCTGATGCACGGTCCGAAGACTTTCAGCTCTTTCATTATCCTGAGACATTATAAGCAAATAATAATTAAAATAAAGTGTTTAGTGGGTTGAAAAAGTTCTTAAAGTTGATGTTTGGCGGTTTCTAAAAAGGTGCTGTTTTTTTCAGCCTGTGAAACAATTTGGTAATTACAATACTTTTGCCTTTTGGATTACGCCAAATTATGACTGCCTAGCTTACGAAATTCAACGTTTTCGCTCACAAACATTTTAAGCGAAAAAAATTTTTTTTAATGTTCACTCGCACGATGAAGAAATATAATGAAGCCGTAAACACTTCAGAACAAATTCATTACATACGCTGCACAACTGCTGTCAAACTCATTCATACATGTAATGGTTGCGTCTCGTTGGATTGTGTGTTTTTGGTTCGAAAATACACTAACCTACCATTTAGACAGGAAAGTAATTTCATGAAAGTTGCAATACACTCACACTTTTTTACTAACACAATCACATTTTGCTTACTTTCCACTCAACTTTCATCAAAAATTTCATGAAACAGATTTTTTGACGTTTTCTGAAAGTAAAATGACAAATTCTTAGCACTGTTGCCATATACAAAGAATTATACCAAGTTGCAGTATTGTAGTAAAATAATAATTATAAAATTAACTTCTTTGCACGTTATGAAAATAATTATAATATTTTTTCCTTAAAGCAAATAACTAAAGTGTTTTTATAAAAATAATATCATAGAAAAATTTATAATGATAAGTTTTTTCAACTATTGCCCCATAAATTTGTGAATATAATAAGTTTGGCAACTCTAATTAGTAAGCAAATAAAATAAGAATGGAGAGCAGTAGTGGCAAATTTTGTGACTCTTTGCTTCGGCGACAATTTTAAAGTGAACTTTCACTTTCCTGTGTAGACGAACAAGAAATTTTCATGAAAGTCGTCTATTTCCAAGGCGAATTTATACAGGTGAATGCAAGCGGAAAGGCGAATTCAGCACTATGTATTTTGTTATTGTAAAACTTCCTGAAAATGTCATAATCTAAATTCGCCTAAGATTGCTCAGCAGAGAAAAAATTTTATATAAACGTTAAATATAAGCTTTTATAATTGTTTGTAATTAAAATCACAGATTATATTAGTTTTTCACTTTTAAATTCACACAAATTTCTTGAAATTGCACTAAATCATGCAAAAAAACCTTCAGATTAAAATGGCGCGAAAAAGTTTGTAAACAAAAGAATCAAAATTTGGCAGTCTCATTGGAAAAAACGCGAGAAGCAAAAAATAATCACCTGAGCTGTTAAGTTCACCTGCTAATGAATTCGCCTGGTCTATTTCATTGAAATTTTTATTTGTAATACGTATACAGAAATTTCATGAAAGTACTTTCCTGTGTAATGGCAGCGTAAAAGTTAGTAACTATTTTTTTGTTGTGTTCGTTTACGTTCAATATCAACATCGGGCAGTAATTTAAATTGATGTAATTTAAATTTATTTATAATTAAAATTCCATTGATTTTATTAACATAATTTTAAATCTATGCTCGACCTTAAAACATTATTTTGTTAGATTTTTCGCCTGTCCTACGACATCAAACATTCGCATTCGCAAAGATGTTGAATGACGCAGAACTTATAACAGGAATTAATTTTAAAAGTTGTTTTTATGTTCTGGTATCGTTTATTTCTTTTTTAGCTTTCTATTTTTAATCACAAGAACAAAAAAAAAAAAACAAAAATTATTTGTTTATCCCACATCAAACGATCTATAAGATATCACAGTCATATACAGATACGAGTAAGCATCTTTTGTAAATGACTTGGAGCATAATTCAAACACCAAAAACACCAGAATGGCTAATTCTCTTTAATTTTTTGATACAAAAAAAAAAAAAAGGAGTTATGGTAGACAAGCAAATTTTATTATTATTTTCTTTTTTGACGTGTTGTAAAAAGTAGAGAGTTCAGCACTAAGGGGCCAAATAAACTACGCAAACTGCTTGCCAAACACACTCTTTCCGTTTGCATCCAAACTATACAAATACAACACATAAATTTTTATTTTTATTTTATATTTTAATTTATTTATTTTACTTTTTTGTATTTACAATCTGTACAATTTTGAGCTTCAGCGCCTGAGAGGCATTATAGAAGCAAGTTGGCAACTTTACATAATGCTGTATAATACTTTCATGTAAATAAACGAGTAAATAAATAATTTTTTCATATATTAGAAAGGGGAAAAAATGAAAAAGATTAAAAAATAAAAAAATGGTTAAGTAAATAAATATTAATTAAATGTTTCCATCTAGATTTATAATACTATGTAATAAATTCTTGAACATTTTGCAAAAGAAATTTCTTAAGGCTTTTCTTAAAAGACGATATTCTAGTCTCAGATTTTAAACTCAGAGGCAAACGGTTAAACTTATGACTACCAATATACTCCACACTTTGCTTAGTCATTTCTAATCGACATCTTGAAACTAAGACGTTATTGTTGTTTCTTGTATTTATCTGATAGTGATTTCTTTGGAATTCAATTGTGTGATGGCCAATCTTATTGATGCATTTGAAAACGTAGATTAATAAATTCATTTTGTATATAGCACGTATAGGCAACACTGATTTACATATATCTTTAAATAATGATGCTGTTGGATATGTGTACGGTAGATTGTAAACCAATTTCAACGCTTTATTTTGAATGCGCTGTAACGATTTTAGTTCAGAACTATTCTTATATCCATAAATTAAAGGTAAATAATTAAAATTACTTTGTATTAATGCGTTGTATATTAAAAGCTTCGCATTTGTGTTGAATTTGTTTTTAAACTTGTATAAAAACCCTATTGTTTGGGCAGTAATTTGCTTTAAACTTTGTATGTGGGCGCTCCATACGAGATTGTTTTGAAGATGTATTCCCAGATATTTAATGGTACTGGTTTCCTCTACTTCTGTACCGTCAACGTGTATACTAAAATTGGAATTATTTTGACAATGAGGTTTAAATCTTATTAGACGTGTCTTATTTGCATTTAAAAATAATTTATTTATTCTCACAAATTCCGATATTAATGCTACATCCCTTTCTACATATACCTTGGCAACAGTTTCATATTTGAATGGATATAATAAACAAATATCATCAGCATATATGAAGATTCTTCCAAAAGTGTTAATATTTTGTATGTCATTTATGTATATGGAAAATAGTAGTGGTCCCAAAACACTCCCTTGAGGTACACCATGTTCAACAGCTTCAAGACTACTTTTAAATGCATTAATTTGGACGTATTGTCTCCGATTGGTTAAGTAATTTTTTAATAGCAACATTTCTTTTCCACAAATTCCATAGTACCGCAACTTTTTTATCATAATGTCATGATCAATTAGATCAAACGCCTTAGACAAATCAAAAAATACACCAACAACACCAGTATATCTTTCATCTAATGATTTGCAAACGTAGTTCACAACATTTGCAACCGCTTCCTCTGTGCCGCATCCTTTTCTAAATCCATATTGGAAGTCATTTAAAATGTTATTATTTCCTATATATTTTGAAATCTGTTCACGTAAAATCCTCTCAAATACATTATCAATGGCTGATAATACAGAAATTGATCTATACATATCCTTTGTGGTAGAAATTTTTGTCTTTGGAATGGGTATGACTTTATGTATTTTTAATTTAATCACACATACAAATTAATCACTTTTTCTTTGTTTTCAATGAGAGTAGACGGCCATAATGTTGCGGCAAATTACTCGCCATATGAAGTTTACAAGATACAAATAAACAAGGTACAACAATAAAGTTTCACGAAATAATTAAGGTGAACTTAACAGCACAGGTGATTATTTTTTTCTTCTCGCGTTTTTTTCCAATGAGACTGTCAAATTTTTTGTCTTTTGTTTAGAAAATTTTTCGCGCCATTTTAATCTGGAGATTTTTTTGTATCATTTAGTGCAATTTCACGAAATTCATGTGAATTTGAAAGTGAAAAACTAATATAATCTGTGATTTTAATTACAAACAATTATAAAAGTTTATATTTAACGTTTATATAAAATTTTTTCCCAGCTGAACAATCTTAGGCGAATTTAGATTTTGACATTCACGATATGTTTTACAATAACAAAATACATAGTACTGAATTCGCCTTTCCGCTTGCATTCACCTGTATAAATTCGCCTAATACACATTTACACCTCTTTAATTTCTCATAATGTGAAAAGAGGAGGTTTACAGCAGCGTTGTCAACTTTCAAATTTCAAAACGCACCAAAATGGGAGAAAAACGCGTATTTCGAAAATAAAAAACGCACCAAAAAATTTTTTTCTTAATATAATATGTTGTTCACAAAGTTGTCCTTTTACTTATTGTGCTATTTATGGAACACACGACGAACGACACGTTTAAAAATTTGTATGGAAATTATTAAAAAAAACTGACCAAATATTCTAGGCAAGTTAAATATGTTTATAAAATTAGATTTTTATATTAAAACCACTATAAAAACCATTATGTTTTTGTTTTATGACCAAATTTTTATTGTTCAGATAATTTGAAGTTGACAAGACAAGTGATATTAGCTTTAGGTTAAACTGTGATATTTTCTTTTGTCTATTTTTTAGATTATACAAAATGTCCATTTTCGTTTATTATGTAAGTGCTGAGTGATGTAGAGAAAACTAATATATTGCATATGTGATCAATATGAGACAAATATAGACGAAAAAATAAATAAGGGCTTAGTGGCTGAGTTGGTTAAGCAGCCGTATTAAAAATACATCATGTTTACATGGTACTAAGTTCGAATCCTAATGGGTGCTGATGAACAGTGTAGTGACTGTGAAACAGCTAGTTGTCCCCCAGCTTTAGTGTATTCAATTATTTTTTCTTGTCTTCTTTGATCAAGAGTTATTGATCGCGGCAATTATTGTTATAATTATAAATAAAAATATTTCTTGGCTTTAGCCAGGATTGAACTCGAGCTAGACGAATGATACCCACCCATCATCATATAATATTAGAAATATTGAAAACTAATATATTGACAATAAAATTTCTCCTGAGGAAGTCGGGGAAACCCCGACGAAACGTTGAGACAATAAATTTGTTAAAAAAAAAATTTAAATGCTACTATAGGGTGTTTTTTTAAGCTAGATAGAACTTTAAATTGTAAAAAGTAACACAAAAAATTAAATTTTGATGAAACATTTTTTTTATTTGTTTCAGTATACTCTGACAAATCATCATGAATAGACTCACGCTTGAACAACGCTACGAAATTATCCAAATTTACTTTGAAAATCAGTCGTCGATTCGCGCGTTGTTTTATCGCAAAATTGTGTTCAGCGATGAGGCGCATTTTTGGCTTAACGGGTTTGTTAATAAGCAAAATTGCCGCATATGGAGTGAGACCAATCCACAAGAGACCCTACAGACTCCATTACATCCAGAAAAATGCACTGTTTGGTGCGGTTTTCATGCTGGTGGCATCATCGGACCTTATTTCTTCAAAAATGAGGCCGGAGCTCGCGTTACGGTCAATGGAGATCGTTACCGCACCATGATCAATGATTTTTTGTTTGAAAATATGGATGACATTGATCCGGAGGAGATGTGGTTTCAACAGGATGGCGCTACGTGCCATACGGCGAACGCAACCATCGACTTACTGAAATCAAAATTTGGCGATAAGTTGATTTCGAGAAATGGACCTGTCAATTGGCCTCCAAGGTCGTGCGATTTGACACCTCTCGATTATTTCCTGTGGGGCTACGTGAAGTCACTGGTTTATGCTGATAAACCAGCAACAATTGACGCCTTGGAGGCCAGCATTGTTCGTGACATACGGCCAGCAGTGCTCGAAAAAGTGGCCCAAAATTGGACGTCCAGAATGCGCTTCGTCAAGAACAGCCGCGGTGCCCATATGCCCGAAATCATTTTCAAATGTTAATGTCACGTATTGATCTTTCGAATAAAAAAAAATTTTGATTACAATTTAATTTTTTGTGTTATTTTTTACAATTTCAAGTTCTATCGGGCTTAAAAAAACACCCTTTATTATCCAATTTAAAAGCAAGCATATCTGAAAAACATCTATGTTTATACTGTAAAAAACTAAAAGGGGCAGCTAATTTTAAAAATTAAATATTCGTTTTTCTTTAGATAATATACATTACTTTGTGCATATGATTTGGTGCATTTAATACATCATTACTCCGTGTACTATTACGAGTATTGTATTTTCTTATATTGGAAAAAAAGTTGTGTTGAATTCGGTTCGGTGCCACTAAAAATTAAAAAACGCACTGAAATGTGGAAAAAAGCACACAGCGCACCGGCAAAGGAATTTTTCGCACAAAAAATGTTAAAAAGCACCAAAAACGGTGCGAAACGCTCCGAGTTGACAACGCTGGTCTACAGCTGTTTTCTGAGCAGCTAGTGGTCTATTACTTTTGGATCCAAAAAAAAAATGTAGAAACTTTTGGGCACATTTTATTTGCATGGTGGGAATACGAGTAGAGATATACAAATTTGAAAATGTTTACATCATTACGCAAATGGGTCGGTCATCTTCTTCCTGGGAATATTAAAACGCTTTGGGTGTTTATTTTTTTTTTTTTTTTATGTTATAATAAAACCACAAATTTTCTTTTTATTTTGAATCCAACAAATTGAACGTTACATAAAATTCCTATAATTAATAATTATATAATTTTTGTTTTTGTTTTGTTTACTTGCTTTTTTTGTTGTTGTTGTTGTAATTTTCTTTGGATTGATGTTGTTGTTTTTTTATATTAATTTTCTTTTTTTTTAATGTTTACTTTATTTTTGCATAAATCGAATACCTTTTTGTATTTGATGGAAATTGTTGTTGCTTGGTATGCATGTATCGTATGTATGTATGTATGTATGTGTTGTTTGTAGATGAACGAATTGTTAGATGTATGTGTGTATGTATGTGTGAATGTATGTTTTGTAAACTTGATATTATTTGGTATTAAATATGTTTGCCTGCCTGCCTGCCTGCCTGTATGGCAGGTGTTTGTCGAATTGAGGTTGGCTTTTATATAAGTATGTACCTATTTCTTTGTTTGTATGTATGTAGATATGTATGTGTGTACGCATATAGGCATGGATGTATGTATGTAAGTAAGTATGTACATTTTTCATTAAAAACGCCTTCCTTCATATACACACATATTATTATGTTTGAATTGAATAATCCTCCTTTTTTTTGTTTTTGTTTTTTATTTAATTTAATTTAATATAATTTAATTTCTATCATCAATATGAGAGTTTATGTGAAGAAAATATGAAAAGAAATTTTTATTAAAATTTGTTTATAAATTAAAATAAAATTATATTGCAATTTTTATATTGTCATGCTACATAGAATAATCCGGGTTTTTTTATCTTTATGATTTGACTACATTTTTCTTTTATTTAAAGTTTATAAATTAATTAATTATCTTTTGCTACTAAAGTGTAAATGTGTGTTGTTGTTGTTGTTGATTTTTTTCTGAGTGGTTGGGCTGAAAATTTTCTAAGATTTATTTAATTTTTTATTGGTTTTGTTGGGGTTTGCGGGATTTTATGTTTAATAATAATAATAATAATAATTCTTTTTACTGTATTGTTTTTTTTTATTTCAAAATTATATTTATTTAATTATTGAACGAACATATTTGAATAAAGTGTAATTTGAATTCCAACTAAAATGTTTTAAGAAAAATAAAAACACAACTCAGTCTCAAATTGTTTAACAGAATCATTTAGCTTTCTTTTGCTTTCACTTGTGTAAAATTATTAACAAAATTAATATATATTTTTCCATTATTATTTTATTATTGATTTGTTTTTTTTTTTCTTTAATACTTGTCTACTTAAAAGTAAAGTTTTAACAAACTGAAATAATTATGCATGTACTCGTATCTTGTAAAAATTCTCCAAAATTGTTTAAAATACAAATATTGCTTTTAGTTATTTTTTAATTAGTTATAAATATTGTATATATATATAATATTTTTTGTTGTTTAAATTAAACCATTGTTTTTGGCACGATTTTTTTTTTACACAAATAAGTAAATAAAATAATTATTAAATATTTAGGCATTTTTCTTTAATTTATAAATAGTTTTATTAAATATTTTTTTTAAACTATTTTTACTTTTGTTTTGTTGTTTAATTTTCATATGAATGTATATATGAATGCGTATGTGTAGGTGTATATGTATGTATGTGAATAAATAAATAAAATAATAAATATCATTTTAAATACACAATTAACCAGTCTCTTAAAAAATAACACAATTATTTACTTTGTTTAATATATATAATTAATTCTCTGCTTCTCTGTTTATTACTTAATCTTTTAATTGTTAATAATTAATTCATGTTATTATAAATATATAAATACTCGTATGTATATATGTATGTATGTTTGTATGATTGTGTGTGTGTATATATATATGAGTGAGTGTGTGTGTGTGTTAGTGTTTGTTATGTTTATTTAATTAATATTAAGCTCATTGCAGATACATATTTTATTTTAAATTCTACCCTTAACTATAAATTAACCATTAAATTAAAAATTTGTTCATTTGAAATGTAGAAATTGTTTTAAATTCTTTTAATTCTTTTGTATTGTTATAATATTTGGAGTTTCAATATAAATTGCTTTAAAATTATTTATCAAAAAAGAAAAAGAAAATCGAAATTTTCAATGTGTTGTTGATCCCATCAAAATTTTTCTTGTATATATTATTATTATTTTTTTTTTAATTTTTATAATTTTTTTTCTTTTTTATCAATTTTAATTCAAAGGAACAGGATTTGATACTTTTAGAGTCCTGAACAATAAAATAAACGTTAATATATATATCGCTCCTTTATTGCAACATAGTCATATGTCAAAAAATGAGCTTTTCAAGTTAACAATGCAAAATTGTTAAAAGTACTACCTTTAAATTAATTTTAAACTATTTCCTTTAGAAGATATTTTCTAAAAAAAAAAAATTCTAAGACTTGCATGGAAACTAAAAATTTGAAATGCGTTTTTCTCGAAACGAGCCTTTTTTTAGTTATGACTATGTTGCAATAAAGGAGCGATATGTATTAAACTCTGTTCGTTACTTTTTCACGCCTAAAATGCTGCAACGATTTGAATGAAATTCGGTGTATAGATATTTTAAAGGAAACTCTTTACTCTGCATGGTACACCATATGGAAGAGAGAGAGAGAGAGAGAGAGAAAGGGAGTTAAAGAGACAAAATGTTTCCTAATTTCTGTTAGTACCCAGCAGTCCACAAGTTATTACAAATTGCAAAGCATCCGATTGTAAGCGATTGTGTCAACAGAAAAAATCAAAATAAACATGTTAAGCTCAACAAACAACTAGCATCCGATTCAGATTAGTCTTTTTCTACTCAATTTATTAAATTAAATGTACATAAGAAGCAAAGAAGAAAACAACTACTAATAATATAGGTTTGAACTTATCCAATCTTCGCTTACAATGTATATAGTGCTGGTTGCATCTTATGGCCTAGGCCAGTGGTGCCCACAAGTTCTATATGGAAGAGTAAACACCAATACATTTACGGAAAAAGCAAAACATTTACAAAAACAAAATTCGCACTGATAATCGCTGTCGTCAATGTTTACCAGCAAAACATGCGCAAGTGTTGTTGCTTTGCTCTTGTGTGTGTGCAGTGAAGAACGACAAGAAAATATATCAGACAAAGTTGTTTGTGAATTTTTCATTGCTAGTGCTGAGCGCAGTATTTGTGTGTTAAAGAGCACAGCCCTATAGCTAAGCGTATTTACAAAAACAATTGAGTATCAAGCGCATAGGGCTGGGCATACTTGGCCTAGACCATCGCTGTGTAAATGTAAGTAGGAATTGTATACGCTTACATTGTCAATGGTCTTAATTTCACTGGGTAGTTTAATTTTAATAGCGTTTTTACACAAAAAAATGTAAACACATTAAATTACAGTTTGTGAAGCTGTAGTTGTCGTTTCAATTGTGGCACTGTTTTCTCTAGGAGTCGCTTTTGCGTTTGAAGTTGTGTGCTGCAAAAATAATACAACTATAGATTACGCCATAGCTAATACAAAAGCAAACTGACGTCACAGAACAATATAAACACAGTTTTCTAATTGTCTTGTTTACACGTTTCAAGCTTTCAACATACAGTCTACAGCTAACGTGATATGCAGTCAAAACATGAAGTTAAAATTTGCTGTTTATATATCTGCATGTTAAGGGCGGCGGACACGTAGTGATGTTAGGGCTCTGCTATACGTTCAATATATATTGTGATATTTGGATTGCGATCCATTTTAATGGATTGATGAATCACAATTGCATGCTACACATTCAATATTTATCGCGTCAGTATTTACCTTAGTTTTGTGCTGTGCTGTTTCTACTCCCCCCGGCGTATTTCGAACTAGGGCACTCTGTTTTTCAGGTTAAGAGGGGAAGTGGTCCCTGGTTTGATGCGGCAAACAAAACTCTAGGAAGCCGCATGACTTATGTTGTATTTGCTTCCGAAACCCTTACCAAGAGTATAAATTGGCAGAACGGGGATCAGCATGGCCTCCGGGTGGTTCTGCTTGCAGTTCAACCCGGGCTGATCATGGTTGAGGCTGAAACGTTCTGGTTGTGGTTGAAACCTAAATCACAGGAAGGGAGTGTTAGTATCCTTGATAATTTTTTGGCGTGACTTTTTTCTGGGACTAACAACGTCCCGAGGATCTGTTGCCTTTACAGCAGATACCTGTACTGTGAGGAACCAGTGGTTGACGGGTGAGTTGGTTAAAGGCAGTTGCTGATGTAAATCTTTTTCACAGTTGTGCTGTTTCTACTAACAACACATACTCGCTTTCACTTCACATCTTGAAACTTTTTATATGTTTAATTTTTTCTCTGCGTATTTCATTTATTATTTTTTTCACTTCTTACCAATGTATCGCGTAGAGTGCTACACGTTCAATATTTATCACATGATCCATGGTCCGTGATCTGCATTTTAAAATATTTGGCGAATATTAGGCTATTCTGCGATATGGATCACGATCCATCATTACCGCTTGCAACACATTCAACAAATATCGCGATATTAGATTGCGTTCAATGTACGAGTATATTGAACGTGTAGCAGTACCCTCATAGTAAAAGAGTAAAACTGCAAATAGCAGGCTGTTATGTTCAAATATTAATTTATATTCTGCCTTGCAGATCTCTACGTGCTGATAATGGTTGAGGTGCTTGTCTTGGCTGAAACGTTTTGGCTGTGGCTTAAACATAAAATCGCAGGAAGGGGAATTAGTTTCTCTGGTAGCTATAGTGCAGGCTGGTTTTCGGGGGCTAACAACCTCCCGAAGTGCTGTTGCTTGCAACATATACCTGAACTGTAATGAACTAGGAGTAATGGTTAGACGGGTGAGTTGGCTAGGTTAGGTTAGGTAGGCAGGCCGCTGGATTCTCCAGAAAGTACCCGCATAATCCAGCACACTTGGGTCCTAAGACCTCATGCTTTTAATGGGCTTCGGCCTACTAAATCATTGAAACTAGTCTTTTATTGACAGTTGGTTAATTGCATGCAGGAGGGATTAGAAGGACCGAATTCTTAAGCCAGGGCTTCGTCTATAGGGCTGCAAACTTATAGCGAAAACTTGTGAGCTGTGTGAGCCTGGCAAGCCACACGGGGGCGCTGGTGAATCGGGAATAACTCACCCCGTGGAGTTGGTCCATCATCGGATTAAGCCATCAAGGCAGGTGCTGATATAAATCAGTTTCACAGTTCCACTCCATCAAAGTTGAAAAATGTATTCAACATAGTGTATGTATTAGAAAACCCGTTCCCGTTGGAAGAGAAAACGTCTTAAGCGAAAATTTGATTTTCATTTGGATTAAGAATAAACGCGCTCATTAGTTAGAAAACTATCACAGTAGTTTATATCTTAAACAGATTTTATACAATTAGACTCAAAGTTTCATAAGCGGTCGTTACGCTTCGTAGTAATGTTGTGCTGTAGAGCTTGTACATATTGTAGATTTAGTAAATCTTGGTAAATTTAAAACTTGGCAACAACAAAATTTATAGATTTTTAATTTACTATATTAGCAACCTTTACAATACCAAAAACCGTAGTAGATATAGTAAACGTAGTAAGTTCATTTATTTACAACTATGAAACAGCCGGCAGACTTGACGCCATATTTATTTTTTTTGCTATTAATAAAATAAATGTACATAAACATTGTTTAAAATGGAAAACCTTAAAAATAAAATAAAAAATTAAACAAAATGTAAAAAAAGCGAAAATAAAAGATGAAATTTGGTATTTTTTTAAGTTTCATCTCTTTTCGCGAAACTCCCAACGGAAAAATTCTTTTGTGTCACAAAAATATCTGAACAAATGTCAGATTTTTCGGTTTTTTACAATACCAAAGAAAACGTCGCTCACACTAAAAAGTTTACAATAGTATTATATTTAAGAGCATTTTAAATTTGATACAAAGAGTGAAAACAAACCGCTATAATTTTTCTCCTTATTTTAGTTTTCGCCTAAATGCAAAAATAGAGCATACTTTGAGGCGCCATAAAGTTCACAATTTTCATATAATTTTTAAATGATTTAGAATCCTGTGGCTGTGTTCTGTAACTTTCGCCACGAGAAACTTTTCGACTGAAATGTGTGAAATGAAACAAACAGCTGCTTTTCTCACTAAACTGTAGCTATAACTTTTTTAGGTGAGTAATAGCTGTCACGTAAGGAAATTACCCGCCATTTTACAGAAAAACTGTGTCTGTAAAACTTTTGCGAAAAAATTTCCCGCTTTCAGCTGTCATTATTTCTCGCAAATAAGAAGGCTGTGAGATAGTATTTCAAATAACAATAATCATCATTAAATGAATAATAATACTGGTTAAAGATATTTTGACGCAAAACAGCTTTCCAATAGAACTTACAAATAAATTAGTAAAACAATATAGAGTTCAAGGGACGCACAATAATGTAACCACAATAGAACCAAAAACTTACAAGTCATTTACATATATCCCGGAAATATCAGAAAGGTTGGAAAAATCTAAGATATATAATAAAGAAAAGTATATGATGGCCCATAAGACGTATAAAACATTAGGTACATTGTTCAGTAAATTAAAAGATAAAACAGACAAACTTGAGATATCAAATGTAGTTTATAAAATCCCGTGTGGTGGAAATGATATAGAAAATTGTGATAAGGTTTATATAGGACCATCTAAAAACAAACTTAAAACTAGATTAGCTGGGCATAGATCAGATCAGAAATATAGAATGAGGAACTCAACACAAAAGACAGCATTGACTGCACATTGTACAAGTTCAAATCATTTCCCTAAGTTTGAAGACACAACAATTTTAAATAGAGATAATAATTATAAACGTAGACTTACACTAGAGATGTTACAAATTATTAACACACCAGAGGATAGGAGAATTAATTTTAAGACAGATATTGAGAATATAGCCCAAACATATAAGTATTTAGTTAAAATTAAGGGTTGTTTGTAAAATGTTGTTATTTGTGTTTGTTGTTGTTTTTAACTATGTACCTATATGAATTTGTAAGAAATTAAAATATTTTCTTACCCAATATATATAGAAAAATATGAAAGGAAAAGAAAATATTTTTATTTCAAATTATTTGTTTTTGTTGTTTTAATTTTTCAAATATTCTACAAATTGAAATTAAATAAATATTATCTGGCCTGAAGAAGCTATCCAAAGGAAAGCGAAATATTGCCAGATAATTAAAAACCAAAAAAAAAAAAACTAAAAGTTCCAAGAAAGACCGTAAGCTCGAAGAATTACACATATTAAGAAAGGAAAAAACGGTCGAAATAAAGAAATAATAAGCATATAAACTGGTTAATATATTTATTTACACAGTTTAGAATGATTGTTTTTCTTTATTTTAACTTTTTAATTAATTTTTATACCCTTCACACAACAAGTTTTATGGGAATACTTATATAAGTTTGTAATTTCTACAATTTTAATTTCCGACCCATCAAAGTATATTGTAATACTTTTAAAACGTTTTTTTTTTTCAGAATTCACGTATTGCAATTGCTTTTTAATTTTAAAAAAAATTTGTAAATAAAACGTAAACAGAGCCATAACATACTTTTTCTAGAATAACCGGCGGTTATAATATGACGCCGTCGAACAAAATTTCTTAGCGTTAGTAATTTTTGGTCGGCGGCGGTACTAATTGTGGCTGGCGCTTTCATTTTTAAAATTGCATGTCGGCATCGTTTTATATTTTCAGACATTTCTAACGTAACGACGTAATCGCTTTGGGTAGTTTTCGACATAAGTTACAGACGCAGTTTTTTCTCACTTTTCGAGAAACGATGGAATAATTTGTTTCACAGGTTTTCGACGCGAGAACTTCTCGCCAAAGTTACAGGTCACAGCCACTGGATCTTTAAAGGGTTTCCCATCGCATGCTATCATTAATTTTACGGAAGTCGTTTTTTTGTTTGAATAACAAGTACAAATTGCCAATAATCTGTAACTATAGAAGTTTCAAGAGAATGTACTCGTATGTTGTATCAAAGCCTGTTAATTGAATGCGTTAAATAAATTTAATCGAATTTTTCTTTTCAAATACTCTTTGAGAGTGTCTGGGGGGTGCAAAACAAACTGAAATATTTAAAAAACAGCTACCGTAATCTACTTAACATTTAAAATCTATTTGAAAAACACTCAATTGTAAAATGTTAAACATTTTCATTAATAAATTTTAAAAAAATGTGTCAATTATTTGTTTGTTTGTTTTTTTTTTTCTTTTATCAAAATTGTTGAACATTTAAGTGACTTTGTGAATGTGTAAACAAAAATTATTATTATTTATTTTTTGTATAATTTTCTTCTTTTTTTTTTTGTTTGTTTATTTTATGTTTTGGCACAGTTAAATACATAATCGTGATTTTCATCTATAAATACAATAAAATTTGACAATTATTTGCAATTGATTTATTGATATTATTTAAATTATTATTATTTATTTTGTATGTTAAATGTGATTTTATATTAAATAATTAATTAATATGTTTAATATTTATTTATAATGTATAATACAAGTTGATCCCGATTGTTCAGTTTTTTCTTTTTCATTTCTTAATTATATAAGTTATATAATATGTAAGTATGTATGTACTCGTATGTATAGATATTATGTTTTCTTTTTCAATTTGTTTACTCATTTACTGGTTTTTTTCCTTTCTTTTTTTTTTA
Organism: Thecocarcelia acutangulata; assembly: GCA_914767995.1. Classification (NCBI taxonomy): domain Eukaryota; kingdom Metazoa; phylum Arthropoda; class Insecta; order Diptera; family Tachinidae; genus Thecocarcelia; species Thecocarcelia acutangulata. The sequence goes on along the minus strand of OU612096.1, from coordinate 121,071,981 downwards.
TTTTTAGTTCAATTTATTCTTAAGTGTTTTGAAATCCTTGCAATTTAATTTTTAAACATTTTCATTAATTTTAGTTCATTTTAAATGTGGATTGTTTTTTCTTTGTAAGAGTTTGTTGTTCCTCCATTTTTTACTCAAATTATTAATTATTTTTGTGTCTTAAATATTTTATTTTATTTTTTTTTTTATATACCAATTTTAAACAATATTGTCTTTTTAACCATGTTAATAAATGTATTATATTTGTTATAAATTTTTTGTTGTAAATAAATTTTTATTATTATTTAAACTATTTGTTATTTATCTTACTGTTAAATATTATTTTTGTGTTTTCATTTTTTTTTTTTATTTAACGCTTGTTTTGTTTTATGTTTTTTATTTTATTTTTTATTTAGAAACCGTGTTATTTAAAAATCTCTCTTCATAATTTGTTTTGTGGAGTTCTTTTTTTTTTATTATTTGTTTTCTAAATTATTTTCTTTTGTTGCCAACAAAGTTCAATTATATAAAACATTTCTGTTCGCTCTGCAAATTCGGGGTTCTCATTCGTTTAAGTTTCGCTGGCGTTTGTAACGCCAAACACAGGCATTTAACATGCGAATTTCTGTCGGTGTATGGGGGCTTCAAAGCAGTAAATAGTTTAAGGACCATTATTACAACTTCCTAATTGTTAACAAAGTGAACGATAAAGTCACCATTAAATTTTTTCCATTTTCACAACTGAAGTTAACATATTTTCAACAGAAAATATGGCAGCTTCAAATGCTTGAAATTCAATTTGAGGATAAACCTGCTGTTTAAAGCATTAAACACATCGACCACAGCAGACTACACGACTTCACAGCAGCAAATGCTGCAACCGGCAATTGTAGTCGTGTAGGGCTCTACTGAATTATTTTGAACACGGCAGCAACATAAATTCATATTCAAAAAATTATATTTCAGTGTGGCCACCTAAGAGTTTTCAGCTTCACAAAATTTGTTGATTTACAGAACAAGATATGTTTATATCAAACTTTTATGAATAATTTCTTCTGTCTAACAAATAAGGTCTTAAAAAGATAAAAATAGTAACTTAACTTCAAAAAGTTTTCGTTTACTGCGATTAATTCAGATTATATGGGCCTTCAAAGTTTAAAATAAAATTGGACATAACTTCTGACCTATAATGAGAACAGTGTTAAAGAAATGAAACTTTACGACAATTTTTCAAATTTTTTAAAACGGAGACCAAAACTCTCTTAAAATTTTTTTTTATCAAAAATATGGAACTAGAACTACTTGCACGTGATGCAAAATCAACTGATACATACATATGTATCTAGTCACATCCTACTTGTTTAATACAATTAAGATTTTTTGTTTTTGTGGCTTTATTCATAAATAATATTGTATGTTTATTAAACTGTTATTTGAAAAATTTGTATAGAAAATTTTTCAAATAAGTGTTTTATCAACATATAATATATTTTATGAACACGGCCATAAGTATGTATGCATATATTTAGCAATAGTACAAATATTTATTAATTTATTTAAAACAGCATTTAAATTTTATTGTTATTTTATGTTATATAAGAAAATAAAATATTTCCAAGAGCTAAACTGTTTTTATACGCATTGGTCACACTGTTTTTATTTTGTAGTCAAGAAAAATAGAAATTAGTTTAATTCGATTGCGGCAAAAAAATCAGTATGGACAACAACCTGCAGTCGTGTCGTCTTGCTGTTGTCAAAATAAATGTTCCCATTTAAAAGCACATATTTTATGTTTGACATATTGAAGTCGGTTGTTTGCTGGCTTCAATGTGTTTATTGCTTAAGTTTTCAGTATTTTTTTCAAGTTAATGTTAACTTGTAATAAAAAAAGAAAATATATGCAGGATAACATCCTTATTTTAACTATTGTCAGATGTAATAATGGCCCTAAGTGGCTTAAGGCCGTGTCAGATAAAACTTATGCTTCGCTTTGCGTTGCAAATTCGCTTTGACATCTAAGATAAAATATACAATACTTATATGAAACATGTCATATAAAGTACTTTTAACGCAACGTGAAGCGCAAAGTTCGGCGACTCTCATCTTTTTACGCATTGAAGTTTTTTACTAATAGCTCCAAAGCTTTATGCACTAAGAAAACAATTAGAACCACTTTCAGTAGTTCGTATAATAATATTTTTAAAGCCCAGTTCAGACTATTATACTTTGTATTAATATTTGTCAAAAATTCAAATAATACGTGCAAGTCTGATAGTCTGAATGTAATCCGTCATACATACGAAAAATAATACGATAAAAATTTGACATCCCATACGACTTTGTTGTTTTTTGAAACTTTTCAAAACGTTATTTGATTTATTTTTATGTTCACAAAATAATTTATATATGTTTAATTCAGAATACAACACTAAATTCACTTTCAAAAATGTAAACAATACATTTGACGTAAATAGCTTCCTATATTGCCAGTAGCAAAAAATTGTCACATGCCGTAGTGCTACCACCGTGTATACATTAATGCACCTTGGATAATACTTTACATTGGATCAGGGTTGTGTTTTTTAGCAAACCAGCTAATTAAAAATTGAGTAGTCAGCTATTTCGTAGCCGATGGGGCGCCGTCACTGACAGTATTTTTTGTCGTTATAAAAAAGCTCGAAATTTCGAAATTAGCTGTCATTTATAAATGTATTTTGCTCATGCTATATTTAGAACATAAAATATGTTTGTGCTATTGAATTTGGATGTGTTATACATAATTATTATTTTAACTGTTGAAGAATTTCACGCGCCGGCACGTCTATCGCCTACGACGAATAGCGCACCTGCCGCCGTGAAAAGTTTTATGATGGCACATTTATGTTGGTTTATGTCAAGTGTGATAGTGTGAATGCAAAATCTAATTTACGTTAGACTTTTTGACAGTCGCAAGAAATGTGTTTAGACTTTTATCTCACAAAATCGAATGAAAGTATTTATACTTGTATAATAGTCTGATTGGGCCTTGACTTCTATTATCATAAGAAATTATTAAATATAAAAATTAAAAACCATCTTTTTAGATAAATAAACAAATCGTGAGCATTGCCAAAGTTTTTATTGTGCCATACACTATTTGCTTTGCGGTTTTCTGTTAAAGTTTTAAACTTCAGGCAAAGCGACAAAGTCTTATCTGACACGGCCTTTAAGAGCAGTTCACTACACTTTAAAGTGTTTCTGATATAAGAAAATATGGCGACTTTGGTACTTGGTTATGTTAACAATTTCGGTATGCATAAATTTGTATCAGCTTTAAAATCGTCAAAACTTGGTTAGCTAAACTTATTTCATTAGTCCCAGTTTACACACATCACGTTTTCTTGATCAATTCTGCTTCAATTTCCTTTTGAACTTGAATTTTTACGTGTACACACAAAGTTTTGTAACATTAAGTTTAATTTTTTTTCGATTTCAAATGTTTATGTCTTTTGACATTTCATTTTAAACTTGACAGTGCCAGAAAATTTGCACCGTTTCTTATTCTCTTCTCCCCGTTCTCCCACAAACTAAAGACTTGACGAGTCAAACTTGATGTGTGTAAGCTGGCACTTACCAATTTCATTTATGTGTTTTTATTTATTTATTTTTTTTAATAATGAAAACTATTTGCTTTTAAAGAAAATTACCAAAAATTAAGTTAGGTTGGTTGTCAAATCTGGCAATATTGCCAGATCTATTTGCAGCAAATCGCCAGCACTATTTAAAAATTAAACTGGTTGTTTAACTGTGTTGTCATAAAGACCACTGTCAGACTCATCCTACACGGCAATAATATTAACAAACTTCAGTCCATCGTGTGAACACTAGTCTTTGCCTAGGCAGCTTTAACAGGTAGTGGCAGGACACAACACCAAAAACCATCACATGTTGTCAAAATTTTGTTTTACTTTTGTTTGAAACAGCAAGGAAGTCTATGTGTTTTTGAAAAATTTAGGCAAAGGATACGAAAGACAGCTGCGCTTATACCCCTGCCCTAATAAAGCTGCCGTTGTCATTGCCATTGCTGGATTATTGTTAGACGTTCCCAGCTTATTCATAAAGTCATTTGACTTTATTGTCAGAAAAAAAGCGGGAGTAAGATAAAACAAGACAGGTAGAAAACAAAGCTTCAACGCAAAACATAACATAACTAAACAATAAAAAAGTAAATGCAATTTTTAATTTATACTATTTTTAAATAAAAAAGAGCTGGCCAAAAAGTTAATCCAATAATTAATTTCTTACGTTAAATAAATAAATCGCAATTTATGCGTTTGCAGGGAATTGTTTATTAAACAAAAATGTTGCTCCGAAACATTGACTGAATTCAGCACACTAAAGTTACGTACACACGGTTGTCAGAAATGAAAATGTATTACAATCATGTGAACTGTCAATTTTTAACTCACAACGTTGTAAGAAAAACCATTGTCAATCAATTGTAAGACGACAAAGTTGTCAGGCATCTGACAATCGTAAGAACACTCTTCGTCGGCATTGCCAGATAATTGGCTGGTATTGTAAGCTCAGTTTTAATTGTCAGATGAATAAAATTAATGCACCTGACAATGGCATCATTGTCAGAATAAAGTTTGATGGGCAACACTGTCAAACAGGTGGTTGCTGATATACATAAGTGGCAATGCCTTACAACATGTGTGGCAATTTTTTTCAGCTAACAATCTGACAACCGTGTGAACTGACAATTTTTGTTGTCAAATGAATTATTTGTCAGACCATAGTCTGACAATGAAATTGTAAAATTTTCTTACGATCGTCTGAACACACAATTTACTTCTGCGGGACAATTTTTCATTGTCACTACATTGCCAGCATTTTGCCAGATCTTACAATATTGTAACATCTGACAACCATGTGTACATAGCTTAACACAGAGTTGTAAACAGTAATACCACAACACTGTTGTATACACATAACTTCAACTTTGTTGCATTTGACAGGTGTTATAATCGATAATACCAAATGGCAAAAAAGTTCAACTGATGTGCAGTTGGATTGTAGATCATAATAGGGAAGTGAACTAATAATCTCTTTTCTGCCAACATTGTCTTGCAATGGAACTGCCAGGTTTTCAGAAAATTGTCTCTGGCAACCGTGTAAGCTGGCCAGGACAATTTTTCATTGTCGTGTAATTGCCATCACCTTTTTGCATCAAACAATTTGCCAGAACTGATAACCGCCTAAATAAAGCTTTACCATTTTAAATAAATTGAATATTCGCATGTTAATTTTGCCTATAGATTCCAGAACATCACATCCAGTTCTACGAGTATATAAAAATTACATACCTACATATGTATGTGTATCATAAAATGCTGTATGTCTGTATATTGTTCTGTCCCATACATACATATGTAAAATTTCTAATCATTAGTTTAATGGATTTGAAAAATAAGAATATCTAAAATACCTTGTTTAAAGCTTTTTACTGCTCTAATTGTTTTCTTTTTTTCTATGTGTGTAAGTTTGCGTATTGTTATGTTAAGTCTTGAAATACTTTTTGTTTCTATCATTAATTCAATTGAAAGCAAAAACTAACTATTTTCTCTGTTTCTGCGCTATACGTTCAAAAAGGATTCTTTTGGATATGTTGCATAAATCATATTTATAAAATAAGTAAAACAAAAACTACAAATCAATTCCTTTTATTTGCCATAAGGATAATAAGCAGGATACGAAAATAAACAACATGAACCGCTTCATATCACTCTGCCTAGAACTTTGAGCGTGAACTAAATAAAACACAAAAGCTAATCGAGAACAGTGAGGGCGATAGGGCGGGCTATTTTAATTTGTTTTGCTTTGTCCGCTTTTAGAGTTTGGAAATTGAAAGAAAGACATTTCTCTTATTCTGCTTTGAACTTGCCGAAACCTTTTAAGCTGGATTCACCCATTGTTTCCGAACAAAATTTTTTTTTATATTTAGTTTGACGCCTCTCTTCTTGAGAGAGAGAAAATATTTTTTACGAACAACTCTCAACTTGAATTGGTTTAATTTTATATTTTGTCCGGACAAAATTGAACTGAGATGCCAATAGGATACATTTTTTCATACAAAATTGTATTGCGTTGCCCCATCGAATAAAAAATTTACATATGTAGTACTTTTATTCTGATGAAATTATTAAAAAATAAGTAATATTTTAATATGGAAATAAATGAATTGATTGCCCGAAAACTTATTGAAGAAATTAAAAAGCCAGGAACAGAGTGTATGTATGATATAATGAATAAAAATAACCCATTGCTCTTCTTTGCTTTAAAAGTCTTTTCACTGCAGCTCTTTTTAATTTTTTTTTATATTTATGTACTTGGCTAATAATAATGCTTTATGTATTTCAATGGCCATAAGCAAAAGCAGTTTTCTTTTTTCAATTATTATCACACAATATTTACTAATAGTTGAGAATATGTAAAATACATAAAAGGAATATAAACCAAAATAATAACAAGCAGTACTGCCACCTTGTAAAACTAATAGATTTTGTTTACATATGGCAGCTCCGATTTTCCGGAACATTTTTTTGCAATGGGTGAATCGTGCTGCAGAACACTCTCAGTAAAAAAATTTTTGTCCGGACAAAAATTTTGTTCAGAAACAATGGGTGAATCCAGCTTTAGAGTTGCGAAATTAATAGACAGACAGCAATTTTTCGTTTCTCTTTTCTTTATTTTTTGTTGTTGTTGTATTTTAAGCACAGCTAGTGTGTTTATATGAAATTGATGTTGATATGAGAATAATAATATGAAGCAACAACATGAAAAAAATGCGAAGAGTGGCAACTTCAAACGCAAAATGTCCAGTATAGTAGAGGTTTACCGCACACTCTTCCTCTTAAATACATCGCCTACAAACTTTGCCTCAATTCATTCATCAATTTCTCAACTGTAAAAGGGGACTTTCGATGTAAGCACAAAACCAATTTAGTTTTTAAAGCTAGCCTAGCGTTTAGACATGAAAGTAATTTCACATTTTGTTTACTTTCCACTCAGCTTTCATCAAAAATTTCATGAAACAAAGTTTTTGACGTTTTCTAAAAAGTAAAATTACAAATTGTTAAGCGCAACAGTGCTCATACAAAGATTTATACAAAGTTGCAGTATAGTAATGAAATAATAATTATAAAATTAACTTCTTTGCATGTTATGAACAGAATTATAATATTTTTTACTTTTAATACACACAAAGAAAATAATTAACGACTTTTTTATAAAAATTGTCTCATAAAATACTTATAATGATAAGTTTTTCCAACTATTGCCCCATAAATTTGTGTATGTAATAAGTTTGGCAACTCTAATTAGTAAGCAAATATAATAAGAATGGTAGTGGCAAAATTTGAGACTCTTTGCTTCGGCGACATTTTTAAAGTGAACTTTCCCTTTTCTGTTTAGATGAACAAACAATTTTCATGTCGTCTATTTCATTGAAAGTTTTATTTATAATACATATACAGAAATTTCATGAGAGTACTTTCCTGTGTAAAGGCAACGTAAACGTACAAACATTGTTTCCTCAGCAGAGAAAACAATGTTTGTTGGTAGAAATTACGAGCAGGTAAAGCTCTAAACAACTTCACGGCTACAAATGAAGTTAGCTTCAAATGCTGCCGCCTCGTCAGCAACATAATTATTTTCAAGACAGCAGCAGCACTATGTGTATTTAAACAATGTAAATTTCAGAGGTGCCACATATATATTTTACATGAATAAAATTAAAATTACCAACTGAAAAGGTAAAAATATCACGTAAAACTGTAAAAACTAATCAATTTATTTGTTTATTTTATTTATATGATGTATATTTCTATTAAATATTTCAAAAAATTTTAGTTTTTATTGCTGCCTATATTTATAGTGGCAGCACTGCATTTACTTTTTGCTGCTTACGAAAATAGAAATTAATCTAAGTTGGCAGCAGCAGCAAATGCTGTTGTGAAGTCGTGCTGTTGTGATGTCGTTAAAATAATCGCTTGCATTTAAACACATGTATTTTATTTTTGACAGATTGCTGCTTGCTGTCTGCTGTCGTCTATGTGTTTAAAGCTTAATATTGTAAAAATCTGCGCTCTCTTTAGCTTATAACCTAGTGTCTACAACTGCGATTAACTCTGAGATAATAACTGACAAAACGTCGGCAGAATGAGAGAACGAATTTCTTTATGTACATTTTAATGTTTTACAAGGAGTACACGTATTTTTGTTAATCTTATAACACATCTTTGCGATGAACAAAATCTTATATGAATTTTGTATATGCACACATTTTGTACAAAATTAAACACTTATGGTATATATGTATTTACGGCCGTATTCATAAAAAAGTTAAACAGCCGTTCAAACCATTTTTAGGGAAAATTCGATAAAACTGTATTCATAAACGAATTTTACGTTAAAATGTTCTTTTTAGCAGTTTTTTAAGTCAACCATTTTTAAAACTGATTGCACCCAATTTTAAGACAATTTTAAGGTGATATTTGTGTTTTTTAGTTATTATTTATTTATATGTTGCGAAAATTTTGATTGCATATTTATCAAAAATCCCATGATACTGATAACAATAGATGTGTGTTTAGAAATTATGACCCAAGCTTTGAATAGCTGGCAACAGAAAACTTTCAGGGACAGAAGTAATCTATTTTATTCTGGATTCCAGATAAGCAATTACGCTTTACATTTTTTCCATTCTTCTTATTTTAGTTATTACTAACATTTTATTTATTTAAAATAACATACGTTAATAAAATGTCATGTACATCAGTGATGTGTAAAAAAACGAAATAATAAAAAAAGCTCGTTATTCATATTTTTTCCTACGCGTAAGCAAAAGGAATCAAAGTAAAACTTTTCTGACTCAGGAGTTTTTGCTATTTAATTGAAAGACAAAATGGACTTAACATTTATTTATTTGTTTTGAAGTCGATTTTCATAAAAAAACAATACAAGACATTTCTTTACGTGACTACTATGTGAACAAAAAACCTGCTGCGATAAAAGCAGTATGATTCAGATGAGAATTGCATATGATGGCGTTGCCAATCCCAAATAGAAAATTTCAATAAAATGATTTTTAGCTAAAATGCTGTTTATGAATACGTTTTTATAAAATGTTTATTTTTGCTGAAAATTCTGTTTTAACTAAAAAGTTGTTAAAATGCTGATTAGTGTTTTTTTTATGAATACGGCTGTTAATGCATAAAAACAAATTATTTTCCATTTAAAAGGGGGTTTTTTAAAAGAAAATTTGCAAAACTAATAATCGGTTAAATTGTAATGGCGTCTAATTGTACATAAACACATACGCAATCGTTTTTTTTTTTTTTGACAGCTCTTCTTATAACATCGTTGCCATGAGATTTCTCATAAGAACGCTCTCATAAAAATTATTATAAGACTGCGATAACACTGATTTTAAGTCTACACGTAACAGAATCCTCTCTGCGATTAAATTTGACGTTCTCATCTCTGATATTATCGCAGGTGTGGACACTAAGTAAAAGCAATAAAGTCCATGCAAGGTGCATTAACGTCTACAAGGTGGCAGCACTAGAGCAAAATTACAACAATACAACAAAAACAGGCATCTGGTAAGCTATGCTTGTCAAAAATAATTGTAAGTTTTTTCACAATTATAAACTATGAAACAACTTTTTCCACAATTATAAATTATTTCTATATGAATTATTTTATTTATTTTTATTTCAATTATTCCGGCCTGTTCTAAAAATCATGTGATTTCAAAGCACATAAACTTTTTAATTCAATTTATTTCTATTTAATATGAGTTAAATCGTCCCACCGCTCAGAAACCATCCTATATGGCAAATAAATAAAAAATCGCATAATAAATTTATAAATAAATTATATAAAAACCATTCACTTTTTAATGTTTCTACTACTAAGTATGTATGTATGTATGTGTTGGTGCAACTACTATTTAAATTCATATTTTTGCACATTTCTTGCATTTCCTTCAGTGTTTCCTTTGAAATGACTTGAACCGAGTTGGGGGCTTCAAGCTTTTTTCTTTTTTATTTTATATATGTATCTATGTATGCAACTCTGCAGTTGTTGTTAATGTTTTTTTTTTCTTTTGGGATAAATTGTGGCTATTGCGGAATACTTTCTCAGCAAATTAAATTAAAATCGCTACATTTGCAGTTCTCAAAGGGATAATCGGAAATCAGATAGAACGTCGTATATATTTTCTTCTTCTTTTTTTATATACATATATGTATATCTGTACTTGTATGTATGTAAGTATATATTGTGAAAAGAAAATTTGTATGAAGCAGTAAAATTTACAAACTGTTGGTTGGTGTGAGTAAATTTTAGGAAAATGTTTTGTTTTAAGAGACAAAGAGTTAAGAGTCGGAGTAAGAGACAAATTGTGTTTTATGGTTATTTAAGGCTGGAATTGAAATGAATTGAAAAGGAAAAATGTTTGTTGTTTGTGTAATTACATATTTTGAAAAATTCAACAAATTTTCTTTTGTATTAAGATGTTGGAATTTGTTTGGAAAGTAACTCCGTAATTAAGGCACCATTTACAATTGCTTTTTTACACGTATTTTTCCATTTGCAATGTACAAGTTTATTTTATTTTTATCATTTGTTAATAATATTTTGTTTAATAAATCGTTTTATTTTCATCTTTATCTTTTTGTTGTTGTTGTTGTTGATGTTGTTTGTAGTGTTTTAATTTGCTAAAAAGTTGTTTGTGTTTTACGGAAACTTAAGGCTAAAGAATATTTTAGATTTCTTCTCGTCCTTCTCAGATGTTTTTTCGAACGCCATGCTTTTAATGTGCTTTCAACTTTGATTTTTTCTTTTTAATAAAAATGAATAAATATTTATAAGTTTTTAACTCATAGTTGTAAAAAAGTGTTTGATAAAAAATTGTATTATCCCTTTTTTTGCTACAATTGTTTTTTTTTTTTTTTTGTCTTTTTAAATTAATGTATGTATGCATTGGCCCAATAAAATGGTTTATCAGCTTCTAATTAGCAGTAGTATCCCTTTTTTTTTTAGTTTCTAAAAAGAAGAAAAAAAGTTCTTTAGAAAATAATTTCTTATTCTTATTCTTTGCGTTTCCTTATATTAAACTTTTGTTGAAATTCATTAGTTTATGGGTTTTGTTGTTGTGTTTTTTTTTTACTAACATTTGTATCATTTTACATTAAATACAATAAATATTTTATTTATTTTATATTAAATATTTGTTTGTTTCTTAAACTAGAAAAAAAATTAAAATTTAGCTAAATATTTTAAATACATAACATGTCATTTATAATTAAATATTTTCTTAATTAATTTCTAATATTTTTGTTTTGTTTTCAAAATGATTGTTTTGAATTTTCCATCAAAAGCGAAATATTTGCTTTAAAAAATCATCACTAAATACTTTCGCCTTTGATATATTTTGTCTTCTTTTTTTTATCAGATAGATTTAACTATAACTAATAAATAATTTTTCATTTCCTCTATATTTTTTTTTTTCATTATCATTATTATTAAGTTAATGGTTAATTTGATCCTTCACATTTCTAGTTGTTAAACTCAAAGAAATAATCAAATCACAGGCATGCACGTGCATGCATGTGACTTTCCTGTAATGGTTAATACAAACAAATTTTTAATAAATATCTTTATGTTTGTAAGTACTATTGTAAATATTGGTTAAACACTCGCTTTTGCACATATACATATATACAAATATTTGTGTATGTGTTTTACGCAACTCTTCTTTATCGTTTAAAGCACGAGTACATTTTTTGCCAGTGTTGAGAAAATTTTCCATGTGGTTCTTATTGTTTTTACATTTGTTTCCATTTATTCATAATTTGTTTTACAATTTATTTTAAATACCTGTATACATGTGTTGGTTTTATTTTCATAAGTTTTGCTTAGATATATTAAGTTTCAAGTGCAACTTGATAAACTTTATTAATTTCCAAAATTTTTTCATATTTTAAACCACCAATGCCGCAGTCAACGAATTAAAAGTATTTTAAGTATCATACAGGACGATCAAATAAACCTTTAAGGGCCATTATTACAACCTAAAGTTTGCTAACCTTAACATCCGTTAACGAACACGATAAAGTCACCATTAAACTTTTCCCATTTTCCTGCAACTGAAGTTACAATATTTTCAGCAGACAATATGGCAACTTCAAATGCTTAAAGTTAACTTTGAAATCCATTATGAGGATTAACCTGCTTTTAAATTATCAGTAACTTTTCAGGTTAATGTTAGTTTATAATAACAGAAAAACATGTTAACTATTTGCCAGTTGTAATATTGGCCATAAGTCTCATAGCTCATAGCGTTCTATTGTACACATTATCGGCAATGGTTGATCAAATTCAAAAAGTTTTGATTTTTTTCTTTGACGGCTGACCATTTGAAGAATCCTTAATTAATTTAGTATCAAAGGGAATTGGCTACAAAAATTGCTGCATCATGGTAACGCTGTTCAATTTGTTGCCGTTAATTCTCTTAGATTTTATACTTTATGAAGCATGCTTTTAGGCGATACGGTTAAAAGAACTAAGCTGCCAGAAGAAAAACGCCCCGCAACGCGTGGGGTAAAAAAAAATATATATTTTTTTTTAAATTTTTCATACAAAATTTTTTATTCTTTCGTTCCGCTCACTCACTCATTTTGTGTCCCATATATTGGGGTAAAATTTATCCCAACTTTAAATGAAAAGTTTATTCTAACTTTAAATGAAAAATACAATTAAAACATTCGGTGATGCGGTCTATGACCGTCTTCGTTCGGGCTCGTTTACTCACTGCTTGCTCTATCGTTCACGTTCTCATATGTTCCCTTACACATAAGCTTCACGAAATTTACAAATTTTTATTTCCACATAGCGTGGAGATTTTATTTTTTCGAAAAAAAGTTATAACAAGAAAAAATCATTTTTTTATGTATGTTAAAACTATTAAAAAACTAAAAAAAAAGATTATTGTTTAATTTGGATATATAGAAAAAATATTTTTGAGCCTTACGGAATTTCCCCTTAAGTTAAGCAATTAATTAATGAGGATAATCTTATAATATATAATTTTTTTTTTTCATATTAAAGCTGTTTAAATGTAAAAGTTAATTTGTTAACAAATTTTTGTAACAAATTTCCTGAAGAAGTCTTCCGAAAAAAGACGAAATATTGAAATAAGTAAGATATAAGAAAGTCTGCTCGCCTAAAAAACGTATGCCCCCGCAACGCGTGGATTTTTTATATTACTTTTTTTTATTTTTTATAAAAATTTTGTATTCGTTCTCATTTCGTGTCCCATAAACACCACGAAATTTTTGCTTCCACAACGTGGAGAATTCTTTTTTCGAATAAAAAAATATAAACATAATAAAAAGAAAAATTTTTATTTTTATATATGTTAAAATTATTAAAAACTGATTATTGTTTCATTTGAATGCATAGAAAGAATATTTTTAAGCTTTACGCAATTTCCCCTTAAGTTAAGGAATTAATTAATGAGGATAATCTTTTCGTATTTTTATTATATATGTTTTTCATATTAAAGCTGTTTAAATGTAAAAATTAATTTGTAAAGAAATTTTTCTTTAATTTCCTGAAGAAGTCTCTTCCGAAGAAAGACGAGGAAACATTGAAATAAATAAATAATTAAAGAATATCAGGCCTGTTCTGAAAACGGCGTGTTTTCAAATCACGAACCGTTTTGAAAGCACGCAGACAATTTGAAGCTGCTTTGCAAATCACGTGATTTTACGGTTTTCGACGTGCTTTTAATTTGTCGAAAGCACGAAAAAAACAGCTATTTTTACATTTTTGTTTTGTTTATTTATAATTTTATATTCTTAACCACAATAAAAAGTGAATATTAAGTAAAAAAATAAACGAGCTGACTGCTAAAGAAAAAATGTAAATCACTACTATTGGTAAACACAGCAAAACAATTTCTCAAAAAACAAGCAGTGTCAATAATTTTATTAATATTTATGTTTCTGTGTGAATAAAGCTTAATTTTATTACAAAAATCAACAAACAACACATCATTTTAAGTACATAAAAATAGTTTTATTAAATTTGTATTGAAAAACACAGAGAAAATAACCAAGTGATAGCAAAAAGCCAACCATTTGGCTAACCGGTTTAAAATCACGTGATTTGAATATTTTCTGTGTGCAGAACACCTTTCGCGTGATTTGAAATCACTTTGACAAAAAGTGATTTGCAGAACAGCCCTGTATATTATAGGAATTTACTTTGCAACTGTATCTGGCAAGCCTTAAGCTTGAGATCTCTTTACTAAATAAATAAATATATTATGGAAATTTATATTTTTGAAATAAATAATTAAAGATTTTTTTTATAAAAAAGAGATCTCAATTTTGGAAATTATTGCATTTTTGATTTATTGAAATCATACAGAGTAAGAATAAGGCTTGCCAGATAGATACTTTGCCAAAAAAATTTTGCCTGTTCTTTTTCATAATTGAAGGTATTCGCTTCTAAACTCAGGGGTCTAATCACCGCATACGATATCGAATTAACTATCGTATCGAATAACATTACGATACATCTAGATTATGGCAAACGATGCATGTCGGATCGCAATTTAAACAAAATGTAATAGATTCAAGACTGTATATTTCCTAAAAGTAAAAATACAAAAAAGAAATTGTTTAACTTTTTTATATTATTGTAAAACAATTCATTCGATATCGTGTGCCATGATACCAAAATGAAAAATTTCGATAATATTACTCGATTTTGATGATTTTTTTTATTAATGGAAACTAAATAATATACAGATACATACAAACATATGTATTTACTTTTCCAAATGTGTGAAAAATTCACATATGTAACACTGGGAACTTTATTAGCAGAATAAGCCACCTGATGATGTTATGCGTTAAGCACATTCCAAACATCAGTCTACCACTGCAGCCTGTTAAAAACATACGAATATATAAATTTACGAGTATATGGACCGCTACTCGTAGTACATAGCTGTCATTAAATTCAAAAAATTTTTTAGTTTTGCAGGCAACAAAAAGCAAGTTAGTGCTGTCAATATCACAGAATATTTGAAATACAGCTTGATATAATACAAAAATCGCCGAAAGAAGTTTTTCATTTTTCCTTCAATTAATTTTTGATTGTGCAAATTTCTAACAGCTTAGCGGCAAACAAATCTTTAGCATAACATTTGCTATTGTGAGTATATCAACGCATGCATATTTTGCAACCAGATTCCTTTATATTTTGCATTTGAAAAATTCGGACAAAGTTGAGTTTTTGGGAATATTTTAAAGTTTCGGTTTTAAAGTGCAGATGTGTTCAGAGTCTCTGTTAACAACGAAACATTTTTCTAAAGCACTTACTAGCTTTGTTTATCAAGTTTTCTTCACTATTTGGTAAGAATTTAAATATAAGCAAAACCGGGTTTTTTCTTTCTGTGTGTCACTAGATATTAATACTAATTTAATAAGAATCAATTCCTTTTTGTATTAAAATTTGTTTTATATAATTTTGTTTTTGCCAAAACATATTACATATTTATATGAATGAGTGTTAATTTTAGTTTGACTTTGCTTATGGTTTTTGTTTTGTCATATTTTTGGTAACATTTTTTTTTTATTTTGAAAAATTTGTGTAAAAAGCAGCAGTACTAAAGTCAGATGAATGAATGGCGGATACACATATGTAAGTACATAAATATAAGAAATGTTTACGAGTATGTAAAAATTTTCATGTGACATTGCAAAAACTAGAAGTGTGTGGAGCAAAAAAAGTGCAGCTAAAAAAGTAAAAAAGAAATCATGTGTCAATTGTGATTTTGTCATTTACATATAATAATATAATATAAAGAACAAATCACATTTTTGTTTGCAAACATTTTTTTTTTCTTTTTTTTTTGTGGTGTTAAACGTGTTAATTGGTGTAGATACAAGTTATTAAGTTTTTTTGTTCGTTAATTTTTGTTTTTAAATTCCCCATAAGGTTTTAGTAAATATATTGTATGTTATAAATTTTATTTGTTGAAGATATGTGTTAATTATATATATATATTTTTTGTTATTTTTTTTATGGTTGGTTTAATAAAATCCATTAAATTGTTGGTTTTCTGTTTTCCAGTTTTTCAATCAATATGTTTTAAGGATATGTGGTTGTTATAAATTTTTATAAATTTATTGCTATAAAATTTTGTGATATTTCCTTCTAGTCAGATTTGTTGGATTGTAAATAAATATTGTAAATATTTTGTTTTTTATAATTGCTGTTGTTTAATGTTGCAAAAAGAAATTTGCAGATGACTTTTGTTTTGAAAAGAATGAAAATTAAAAAAAAGTTAAACAAAAAAAAAAAAAAAAAAGTAAATAAATAAATAAATTAAACAAAACCTCGATTTTTCTTGATGAAAATAAAAAAAAATTAAATAAACAAAATCTTGATTTTTCTGGTTGAATAATTAAACGCCTTTTTATTTTAAACATTTCTTTAAATTTGTTTTAAAATATTAATATAAATTAAAGTTTGAATAATTAATTATAAAATATAATAATAAATATAAAAACTAAACAGATAAAACTAATTAGAAAAAGCATTCAAAATAAAAAATTAAAACACTGTTTAACATTGTTAAGACTAAAATTATTGTGATGTTTTTTATGTTTTGTAGATTTTTCAAAATAAAAAAATTTAACCTTTACGCTGGCAAAATTCTGAATTCGGAGACAATTGGCCTTTTTTTTAGGTTTGAAAAAAAAAAAAAATTGAAGAAACTACATGCCGTTTGTAATACTTTATCTAGCAGCTGACAATGCTACTAAAATTCGCCATCTATTACATACAGCGCTTCTACACAACTGCGATTAACTCTGATATAGTTGAGAGCGAGAACTTTGGCAAAATGAGAAAACAGTTTCTTCCGAATTGTCTTAATATTGCACAATGGGTAAACGTATTTCTATGTAATTTTATTAAAGCTCTTATAAATCAGAAGATAAAGAAGAAACCACTTCTTTGCGATTAATAGAATCTTTTGTAGATTTTTTTTGTGCAGATTCTTAAGTGTATATTTAATGCAAATGAAATCACTAATTATAAGTTGTAAATTTTTTTTAATAGCTCTTATTATTAGATTGTTCTTATGAGACTAATCATAAAGCAAGCCACAGACTATTAGACTAGTTGCACAACATGACGACAACATGGTTATTAGATTGTAAAGTATGTGAGGTCGTCGTATGAAGTTGTGTCTCGGTTGTACGAAAGATTGAAAAGTTTTGATTTTGTGGGTAGTTGTATCGACTGGTTGTAAAATTTAGGAGCATGTTGTACAACTTTATTTCGATTTGCTCTTATTTTTATATACAATTGTTGCATCTGAGGTGATCTTTACTCAACAGAATTTTTTAAGAAATGAAATTGTGAGTTAATGTCGCAAAACACTCAACTCGTCAAGCCAACGTGTTGTAGCAACGGTCGCATAGTCTATGGCATGGGTAAGAACATTTTCATAGTATTTATTACAATACTACAATAATACTAATTTGAATTCTACTCGTAACAGATTTCTCTCTGCTATTCAGGCTCCCATCTTGGCTATTATGTTATATGTAAACTCTTAAGTTAAGACAGATGAAACTACTGTTAGGAAACTTTTTTTGTTTGCTTTTCTCTGCATCAAGTACAAATATGGTTGAAAATTTTACCCCAAAGGGAACAAGCAAAAAATTACACTTCACTTTGGGTTTCCCGTAACAGCTGTTTTTAAGGGCGATAGACACAGTAAGTGAAGACAATTAAGATATTTAGGAATTTGCCGAAATTTCCCGGTGCTTGCTGGGTAAACGAGCAATGCAAAATAAAAATGAATGCTTGATCAAGCATAAAATTGTAAAGCGTCAAGCACGTATACACGAAGTTGGTAGCAAGCAGTTTGACCGTGTCTACCTTGCTTTACAGTTTAGTTTCGTTTATTTTTTAATTAAAAGCCACGTCTCCAGATTTTCTATATCAACATAAATACATGCAAATGCAAATGTATACATACATACATATTTATGCAGATATGTCAGCCATTTTATGCAGCAAACGTGTAAAAATTTTTATTTTGAAAAAAATCATGGTTTATTTTTGCATTGTGTGTAGATATTGTTTGTTATGTGGGAAAATGTTTCGTTTGATTTGATTAAAATATTTTCTCTTGTTCTAAATAATGTTTAAATATAAATTTATAGCATACATATGTATGTACTTACATGTATGTGTGCTTATACATACATATGTATTATATAATTGTAAAGTTTACTTTTTTCTTAAATTCTTCAATTCTGTTTCATTTTTTTTGTTTGTTTGTTTTTTGTTTTTTAAAATAATATTTGTTAATAATGAATATGTTTAGTTTTATGAAAGTCTTTTATCTTCGCATAAGCTCTTTGGGCTTTTCTTCTTAATTTTCTTTAAATTATTTTTAAATGTGTATTTATTTTATAAATATCTTTATTAAATAATAAATATTTATGATGGATGTATGTATGTATATATGTATGTAATGATGAAAGCAAGTGCACGCAAAGAAAAAAAGACATACTACAAAGAGCAACAAAATAACGTTTTACAAGAACAACAAAGAAAATATTGCTGTAGCAACAATATTGTTGTTGAGTAAAAGAAACTGTTTTGCTCTCTAAATTGCTTTTCTCTCAGAGTAATTGATTATAGCTGGAGTTGTTTGCATATTGCTATTTCAGTGCATGAATAAGAGTGAACAAAAAATAATAATAATAATAAAAATATGTATATGCATGTGTATGTCGTCAATTAATTGAATTGAAAATAAACTGTATTTCCTTAACAAATGAATGATAAATTTGAAAAGGTGTGTGAAACAAGTGTTAGATGACGTACGAACGATTTTTAATAATAAAATAAAAACAGAGTGTTTTCATAACAATTTTTTTTGTTTTTTAATATAAAACTCTTTTAAAAATCAGACTTTGGTTTAACAATTTAGTTTGTTTTATGTTTTAATTAAATATAAATAATTTATCTATAAAAAAAGAAACATAAATTATTTAATGATTTTGTTTTTCTAATATTTGCCTATAAAAATGCCAACAATTAAAATTAAATAAACGATTTTTTTTTTATACTAGAAAACACTCTTGACAATCAGAAATAATAATATTAATAATAAAATATATCTAAATACATACATATGTATAAAAAAATGTTTTATTCTAAAATGAAAATAGATTACATTTTGTTTTTTTGTCGCTTTCGAACAAACAAACGAAATTAAAGGGATCAGGTTAAAAGCAACATTAATAAACAAATTTGGTAAAAAAAAATTTATATTGAGAACGATTAAAATAATTAAGCCTGGTTGAGTAGTCGTAATGAAACGGCAATTATTTTAACCCTAAACAAGCCACATTTTAAGGAACATAGTAGCAGCGACACTTCAGCACATGCCTGAAAAACCAAAGCTGCGTTGTGCAATACATATATGTATATGAACATGTTTTGCAAATCACTGATTTAAAATCACTGAAATGGTGCCCTGAGCACACAAATTTTTGTAAACGAGTGGATTGCAGAACGCCAAGAAAGCACCACTCGCGATTAAAAATCACCATGATTTCGGAATAGGCCTGCAAAAAAAAGTGGCAACTCAGTTCAATGATGTCGTAGCATAATATTTAATTTGAACCAATCCAAAGTTGGCCTTTGTAAGTGCTTTCTTATCTTAACTTAAAAAATGAAAGCAATTTGGAATATGATCATTATGGAACGCATTTTGGTGATTAAAGCATAAACTTCAGTTGCGTATGAAATCCAATAGGACGAAAAATAAATATAATATTAGTACTTATTTCGTTTGGACAAGAAGACTTAATACAAAACCCTTAAAACACAAATATGGGAAACATTTTGAACGAGCTTAATTAAAGTAAGAATACATTTAATAACAATTTTTAACAAAAATGCTGTTCAAAATGTTCTGGGCGCCTTGGCGCCAACAAATGCATTTAAAATGAAAACAATAATCTAAAGGGATTGCCAGCGAAATAGGGTTAAAACTAAAGAAGCCAACTTTATTAATATCATTTACGAAATGCTTTATTTGGGAAATAACAAAGATTTTAACGTTAAAAATTTAAGAGTTTCAATGCAATTGCTTTTAATTTAATCCCTTTGCCATTCCGATAAATAAAACTATAACCTTTACTGTGGTTGCTGAATTTATAGAACGACTACCACAGATTTGTAATAGATTAATTAATGCGTTAACTAAATCTTGTTAATCGATTACAAAACTATTGTAGGCGTGTTATAAACTCGCCAATCTAGGAAACAGTTTGTAGATTTATATTAAATTAATGAACGTTTAAACTTGTTCTCTTTATTCTATGACAAAACTATCACAGGCGTTTTATAAATTCGCCAACCACTGCAAGGTTCATTGTTTTAAGGCGCTGGTTTGTTAAACAAACTTTTTTTTTTTAGTTTACAAACAAAAAGAAAAATTGTTTTTGAAACAATAAATGTTGTAAATATTCCAGTGTTTTTTGTATAATTAAAAAAAAAAAAAAAAAATTTAATGCACACATTTCATTTGAATCTGTTTGTTTCTTTTTGTGTTCTGTATGATTTTTTTTTTGCTGTTAAAGTTAAATATTAAGAATTGTTTTATTTATTTAATTTATTATTTTTTTATATCGGTTTTTTTTTTACTTTTCTTCGTTAAAATTCTAAAACATTTATTGCATTTTTTTTTAATTTAAGCTGATATTTGTATGTATTTTGTTTTTGTTTTTTGCTTTGACTACACTTAAAAATTAATTGCTGTTTTTTCTTACGGTTTAGGCCGAGTTAAATTTTTGCATAAAAATGTCAAAAATGTTCTCAGTGCCATGAAAAACTCTTTTGTTTTTGTAACTTAGGTTTCATTAAAAATTAAAAATAATTTTTTTTAATTATATCAAAAAAAAATTATTAGAATAAATTAAAAAAAAAGAAAAACATGAATATTTATGTATTTAAATATGTGTGTGTGTGTGTGTGTGTGTATGTGTAATTGTTACCCTAATAATGATGCATTTAAATGTTCATGTTATACTTTTGTGTCTCATCTCTTTTTTGTATTTTTTTTATTTTTTGTTTATTTCATTTTAATAATTTTTGTTTGCTTTTTAAAATAAACTTTTAACTTTCCTGTCTTATGCCTTTTAATTTTAAAAATTATTTTAATATTGCTTTTAAAGTTCCTTTTAATTTCTTTTAGCTTTTTCTTTTTTAATTACATACTTATTTTTTCCATTAACTTCTTTTTAAAGTGTTTTCTTTGCATTCGGTTTTGTGTTGCAAATAGAATTTGTGTGTGTATGTGTGAAGTTTATTTTTTTGGAGAATTTTTTAATGGATTGGAGTCTTAACAATCGTATTTGGGGCGATGTAATGATAACCGGGTATTGGCAGTCCAGCTGTTTCCATGGATATTCTGCAAAAGAAATAAAATTATTTTATGAGACACTTGTTACTATTGTGAATTGCTGTGGTTTGTGAATACCACAAGAGATATAAAACTTAAAATGGCATAAGTACTCGTAGTCCGGTGGTGGACTAAGGCCTATGCTAAAGCGATATTGCACTACGCGTAATAAGTAATCTGGCTACCAACACCATTCGTGTTAGAGCTTTTGATTTATCCAGACCAATAACAACAAAGTTATTTCGATCTGTAAGATAAACGGTGCATACACATGAACACTGATAAAGAGGAAGATGTTTACTCGTACATGCCAAAAACGCGTTTAGTAAATGTGAGCTTTAACCTAATTAGAAATTGATCAAGAGTTATTGATCGCGGCAATTATTGTTATAATTATAAATAAAAATATTTCTTGGATATAGCCAGGATTGAACTCGTGCTAGACGAATGATACCAACCCATCATCATATAATATTAGAAATATTAAAAATAAAGTTCGACTATTTAACTTTAAAACATACTAATTAGAAATATTTTATCTCAATATTATTTGATTTTCGTTTGTTAAATAAATCAAATTTTTGCAGCTTAAGTAACATTTTAATTTCTCCCGACGATGATAACAAATTGTTATCGAAAGATCGAGAAATAAAAGATTTTTAAAAGCTAATTTTTTTATAAAGCAAAAAACAAAGATCTTAAGCTGCAAAAAATTAAATTTATCTAATTAGAAATAATTAATATTTTTATACAGTGGTCAAAAATTACCCAAGATGTCAGGGGGGTTACTCTCTATTGCGATGCGAAAGGTAGCTGCGATAAGAGTATAATTTGGTATTCTGAGCTGTTTGCGCAAACTTTTTCGCGAAATAGATTAAAAATTAAGTAAGTGAAGAATGATAAAATAAAATGTGCGAAAGGGAAAATTAAATGCAAAGAGAAAATACGAAAACGCAATACGGGGTACAAAGTCTTCGATGTTTCTTTTGCATCGCTATAGAGAGTAGGTATTATTTAAATTCTTTTCAGCAAAAAGGACTTCGTAAGAAGGGCTCGGCGAATTTATTTATTTATTTAAAGTGGAATATTACACAACTGAAAAACATAAGCAAATCGTTTAGCTTTACTGCAGAAGAGGAGGTTTATTTTATTTTTATGTAGCCTGTTTCTAATTACATGTGTTCGTTAATAGGCAAAATTGCAGGATATGAGCTAAGGATACTCCAAGAGTACTTCAACAGCGACAATTACACACACAAACTAAAGTGTACTGTTTGATGCGATATTACGTCGGAAAGTATAACTGGAACATTTTTTTTTAACAAACGCATCCCTGGGGTTTAATCCCCGCATACGATATCGAATTAACTATCGTATCGAATAACATTACGATACATCTAGATTATGGCAAACGATGCATATCGGATCGTATTTATTTAAACAAAATGTAATAATAAAATAAAAAATAAAATAGATTGAAGACCATACGCTTCCTAAAACTACGAATACAAAAAATAAATCCATTAATTTTTTTTTATATTATTGCAATGATTTGTCTGTCTCCTGTTGTTTCATATCATAACAATGTTGGAAAATTATTTAAGGCCAGACCTGGAAAACCATCCGTAAGTGCAGTTCGCTTTTAAGTGAAAGGATTATTTTGCGAACAAGCGAATATACGCGATAAAATCAACCGCATAACACATGTAGTTTTACAAAAAGTTATGGACATGCGAATATCTCCATTACTAATAATAATAATAATAATAATAATAATAATAATAATAATAATAATAATAATAATAATAATAATAATAATAATAATAATAATAATAATAATAATAATAATAATAATAATAATAATAATAATAATAATAATAATAATAATAATAATAATAATAATAATAATAATAATAATAATAATAATAATAATAATAATAATAATAATAATAATAAACACAATTTATAACTGTTTTATAATGAACTCAAACCCTTCGTACTAACGAAGCCAATGTATGTAATCAGTAAATTTCCAATGTCCTCGGGTCCTAGCCCCGGTAGCGTCCGAGCTTTTTTTTTTTTATTAAAAAAGTGTAGTTTTATTTCTGAAAACATTTTAATCTTGATCCTAATTGCTCTTCACTCCACTAAATTATTTTTTCAAACAATCACAAAGGGAACGATTACAGGACCCAAGTGAGCTGGACAACCTAGATTATTCCGGAGTATCCAGCGGCCTGCCTACCTAACTTAGTTGCTTTATTTTTTATTTTTTAGATTTTTTTCCAATTGTCTCAGGATGATTACAATCAATTTTGTCATCCTGTTTCGGCTTGATGTTGAGTTCTGGGATATCCTGTATAGGTAATTGTAAAATTTTATATTTCTCTAATTAAATATAATAATTTTATGAAAAACTTTTCGTATATTTTTCATATGAGAATTTTTTGCTTTTCTCGTAAAATTTGTTATATATAACTTAGGGCTTTTATGAATTTATATGGTAATATTTTATTTAAAATTTTATATAACAAGTTAAAATAAGTTGGAAAGGATAGAAGGATACATACATGAGTATTTTTTATTAAAAGCAGTGTACTTACATACACACATACATATATATGTAAGTCTCATGCAGAGCTTTTAATAAAAATTACAGATATGGAGGATTTGGATTTCATTGTTTTTAAACGCAGTAATTCGCTAACATAAATAATTTTATATGAAAGAATATATACACATAGTTGTGAATCAAGGTAGCTTTAATAGGTAGTGGCAGAATTACAATAAATACAGCAACAAAAAACATCACATGCATTTTGTTGGTAGAAATTACGAAAAGTTGTCACAAATTTATTTATCTTTTGTTTGAAACAGGCAAGGAAATCTATGTGTTTTTGACAAATTTACGCAAAGGAAACGAAAAACAGCTGTGCTTATACTAATACTCTGGTAAAGCTACCTTGGTTCTGAATATACTTTAATGAAGAAAATGTATAATATTTCTTATTTTTGCAGCTAAAGATCGTTTTATGTTATATAAAAAATTTTACTGTATTTATTTTCAATATTTCGATAACAATTTGTTATCATCGTCAGGAAAATTAATATATTATTAAAAATTTTTCAATTATTAAAAATTTTTCCTGACGATGAAAACAAATTGTTATCGAAATATTGCAAATAAATACAGTTAAATTTTTTATATAACATAAAACGATCTTTAGCTGCAAAAATAAGAAATATTTACCTAAACAAGATCAAATAATTATATAGCGAAAATATATTATAATAATATTTAATAAAAAAAATTATAAACAGCTTGTTTTCTATGTTTCCCAGCTGTCTATATATCGACATTTTATAAGAGCTACCCTAAATATCAGCAGACTTTGAAAATGTTTGAAAGAAAATGTCGACATAGATATAGACAGTTGGGAAACATAGAAAACAATAATGCCATATGACGTTGAGGCACCTTTCAATTGTAATATGTAAACTTGCAAATAAATCGATTATTAAATAAAATAAAACAAAATAAAAAATTAAAAAAAACTGTTTATAATTTTTTGATTAGTATCAATTGTTTGAATATTTTATTTTCTTAATTAATATCACTTTATCTATTTAAACATTTTTTAAGAACACATTAGAGTAGCGCACACAGTGTGGCTCATAAGAAGTAGGGTTAAAAATTTAAATATTTATATATTTTTTCAGACTATACACTATAAATGTATATAAAATTGATGTTTTTACATAAAGCGTTGAAAATGCCACTTAAATAACACCCGTTTCAGCTGAGCATTTTGCATAACAGTTTTAAAAATTTCTGGCGGTGGCACTCGAATCTCTGCAAAAATGTTGTTCGTGTGCCTGGGGCTTGTTCAAATATACAATGCTCCTTCAAATAAAAATAGTTTGAATTCCCGGAAATTTAATTTAAATGGCATTAATTTCCTTTACACTTAGGCTGCTGTCAGAATGGATGCTTGAAGCTATAACATAGCTGCACTATTTTCTTGTTTTAAATAGTTTGCAATTTCCGAGGTAGTTTTTTTAAAAAAATGTTTAAATAAATTTATTCGATATTTCGTTTTTCGTTGGACAACTTTTTCAGCAAAAAAATTTGTTATAAATTGCTTTTAAATATTCAAACATTTTTTATAAAAAACGACCTCGGATATTTAAAATTATTTAAAAAAGGTCAATAAATTAGGATCAACACAAATAACTGCGTTATGTTATATGGCTCCAGAAACCACTGCATATAGTTTTCTCATGTATATGCTCAAGTCAGCGAAGCTTAATACCAGCTTGTGATACAAAGTAGGTATAACGATTAGCAGTATGTTGCAGTTCCTCCATAGCTTTTTTCCTTCATTTTTGTGTACATTTCAAAAACGGGGTTTGGATTTATTTTTTGTCATTTACGAGTATCAACACTTTCTGTGTTAAAGTAAATGAAAACATAAACGAAAAAAAGTTTTAAGTTTTTAAGCCCCAAGGAGACTTTTCGGAGACCTTGTAAAAATCGTAATGTATTAAAGTGCTACTACATAATAATTAACTTTAACTAATTATTTACTTAGCATCAAGTGCTTTTTCCAGGCCTTTATTATTAGGCATGTTCTGAAAATCATGTGATGTCAAATCACTGGATGGTTTTTAATGACATAATGAAAACGCTTTCGAACATATTTTTATTTTGTTTTTAAATTTTATTAATTACTTTTAAATTATATTCTAAAATACATAAGTTTGTTTATTGTTTCAAATTTATTTATTTCAAATATGTATGTATGTTGACGTTGACGTAGTATATGCAATCTGGTAAGATGATTTTTATTTAATGTTTTTTTTTTCTTTTTCTTCTGTGTAATACAAATTTCTAAGGCTGTCTATATTTTAATGAATTTGTATTGTAGTATTGTGGAGGTTAATAATAACAAATATTAATAATCATTCTTTATTAAATTTTGATAAAGGTTCTATAAACTGGTCGAATTAAATTTAATTATTAAATGATCAAATGTAAAACTTATGTAACATATTCAGTTTCATACGTATTTATTTTTCACCAATTATTTGAAATAAAGAAAAAAAATAGAAGAGTTTTATAAACATTAACAAAAAATTGTAAACATAAAAGTGTATAATGAATTAATAATAATTTTTAAAGAAATAAGTTTTTTTTTTAACAAAAAAATGAAGACTTTTAGTCTAAATGTCTAAAATTAATTTCAACAAAGAAAGATACATTTTTTAGAATTTTCAAATAAATACTTTTATTTCGAAATATTTTTCATTTCTAAACAGTTATCTGAATGAAATCCAAAAATTTAAAATATATAGGACAAATAAATACATATTTTAGTTGTCAGCCTACAAAATTTTTGAATATCAAATCTAGAAATTGTCAAGTTTAATAACTTAATTAAATTCTATTTTTTTTAGTTATTTATTTTTAAATATTATGAGCGAATTGGTCCTTATTCTTTTTTTAATAACTGGAATTTGAACTTCTTTAAGAAGTTTGATTTGTATATAATTATATAATATTTATAATAATTTTAATTTTAAAGTCTACAAATTACTTTTTTCTTATCAAGTTAAAATGTATGATTTTTTTTTCTTTTTTTGTTGTTGCCGTGTTTATGCAATTCGAATAGTGAGTTATGGTTTTTGTTTTCTTATTTGTTTTGAATATAATTTTCAAAAAGTGCACTACAATATTTATGAATTTTATTGTGTCTAAACAATGAATTTATGTATTTACGAATATTATGTTTGTAATGAACGTTAATTGATGTATGTATTAATGATTATATTTGTAAGTTTATAATTAAGTTAATGGTAGTGTTTATACACAACAATTTGGTGCAGAAAAGGAGTTGGTTTTCTTTCAATGCATATGATTTGTATGTATGTATATAGCTATATGATTTTAATTCAAACCTTTGCTTCGTATTTCCTTCTATTTAATTTAATTGTTTGCTTTCTGTAGAAAATAGTACACATTTTAAGTTTTCATGGAACCCAAGAAAAAAAAAACAACTAATTTTCAATTTTTCTGATAATTTTTTTATTATATTCGTGTCTATTTTGACAGTTCTTCTGTATGTACACAAACATCTATTTAAACCAATTAGATAAAGTAGCGATAACTTGTTATCAAAATTAGAGAACACAGTAGGTCCTTCGTTATTAGCTAGTAGTTTCAAATTGAAAAGAAATGTTTTGTCTCCAAAACTGTTTATGGCGAAAAGATTTATTCAATCATTAGTGAGGTATGAATCACGATTGATAGAGCGAAACACGAACTTAAGTATCCGTCTGAACATGTTCTTATCTTAGTTGAGATAAAGTTTATGGTACGCATTTAACATTTATATGTAGCTTACACAATAAAAACAGCAAAAAAAAAAACTGAAAGTTATTTTATTCTACAATTTTTTGATGGTTTTGAAATAGTTTTTCAGTTCTACATATGTTGTTTCTTTTTTAAATCTCAGCTTATTGGAATAGTTTCTCCAAAAAAGTATATTCCCACCCATATCCGCTGCTGGCTATGAGAGCACCCGTGTTGTTTTGGACTTATGATATTGATTTTAAAGAATTGTCCGCTAAGAAAGCTTTGCATCAGAAAAATAAACAACATCTTATAACTTTTGCGTTCGCATTAAAAACTAATGTAAAAAAAAAATTCAAAGGGTAACTTTTAAGTACGTTTTACC
This sequence comes from Thecocarcelia acutangulata, assembly GCA_914767995.1. Taxonomy (NCBI): domain Eukaryota; kingdom Metazoa; phylum Arthropoda; class Insecta; order Diptera; family Tachinidae; genus Thecocarcelia; species Thecocarcelia acutangulata. The sequence goes on along the minus strand of OU612096.1, from coordinate 121,043,703 downwards.
AGAGCAGCAAGAATTTAGTGCTAACCAAAAAGTGAACAGAAAATAGAAAAAGGATACGGATATCATACGACGGAGTCTTTGTGCCCCGCCCTTGAAAATCATTAGCACTTTCATTTTTGCCATTCACTGAATGTAAACAAATCTCAATAACAATCCGTATAAGAAACATTAAAAAAACTAACAAATAACCACAAGTAGATGAAATTTCGATAGTCTTTTAGAAAATAGAAAAAGGATACGGATATCATACGACGGAGTCTTTGTGCCCCGCTCTTGAAAATCATTAGCACTTTCATTTATAGCCATTCACTAAATGTAAACAAATCTCAATAACAATCCGTATAAGAAACATTACAAAAACTAACAAATAACCACAAGTAGATGAAATTTTGATGGTCTTTTAGCTTTGAGTGTAGCCGTGCAGTTCTCATATACCATAATTTCTACGATTCAATTTGGCATTCTCATCTCTGACATTATCGAATGTGTGGACACTATGTAAGAGGGGAAAAACCTTACCCATGTTGTCCAACAAAATTTTTGTCTGTACAAAAATTTCTTACTAATAGTTTTCTAAAACACAATTCACCCATTTCGGTAAATTTCTCTGGAAAATCACTTTTTCTAATTGCCACAAACCTAAATAGGCTACGCTAATTCTATATAATAGGCAACTCAATTCATCTTTTAGCATCTCAGTTTGTCTGGACAGAATATAAATTTACGTCAATTCCAACATATATTTTTTCGCAAACAAAATATTTTGTGCGGCAAACGCGGGCGAAACCACTGCAATGCAATTTTGCTGTCTCTGGTCTGATATTTTTGCGAAAATTAAAAAGAAATCTCAGCTTATTTTATTCAAAACTCCGTTTATCTTTTTATATACTTTATAGTAAGCACTCAGATTAACATTTTTTTCTCCCTAATTCGCCAGGTTTCATACCTGAATTCGTTAAATAGTTTATAATCCTTTAATATATATTTCATAAAGCATGAACATACATACATAATGCATGAGTATATGAGTTTGAACATTGAAATTTTTATTATTTTATATGAATTTAATGTATTTCAAATGTTTTATTAAGAGATTAAATAAAATTAATAGTTTGGGCAGAAAAATTAATACATATACATAGATAAGTTCAATGCTATTCAAATTTATTCATTTGTAATGAATGACATGTAAGCAAAAAATGATTGATCTTGGAAAAATAAACCCAAAAAAATAAAAGATACAAATGCTGTAAATGGCATTTGTTTGGTTAAACTTGAAGAGAGCGTTTTGGGAGGGTAGCCGCCATCGTATTCGATGGCGTGAAAAGTGATGTGGTCCGTTTTAGAAGTTGCATTTAGAAAATAATGTGTTTCATATACAAATGGAGTTTTAAATTTTTGTCTTTTAACTATTCTTTATAAGTTGTTAATAAAGTTGCTATAATAAACTTGTAAAATATATTTTTGTTTGTTTGAAAAATTGATTTTAAAACATATAAAGGAAGAGTAGACTGTTAAACAATATTGTATACTTTCTTTAATATAAGATATATGTGTATAGAGAGAGAGAAAGAAATATATAAGGTAAATACACTTAAAGTGATAGAGAGTGTGTGGGAGAGAGAGCTAAGGGGAAAAGAGGGAGAAAATTTTTTGTCATAAGTAGTAAAATATGTAAACATGTACATAAATAGTGGTATAAATGTATGTAAATTCAATCTACACTTAATTTAATAAGTCAAATTTAAGTCGGCAAAACCTATTCCTAAAAAGTTCATTCTACAAACTACATATACGACGAATACCTTTAGTATTTAATATATATTTTTTTCTTTTTTATTCCTTTTTTTTTTTTTGTAAAAATCTAAAGCTTCTAAAAATTTTGGTTGCATTTTGCATATGTTTTGTTTTTTGTTTTCATTATGTTTAATAAAAATAAGAAACCCCAATTTATTTTTATTGTAATACTCAGCACACACATATCGAAGTCTTCTTAGCAGTAGCTTCAATATGGATTGAATTTGTTTCGAGCCTTTTCAGGTTCGGCGCTCCCATCGGAATTGTGATTTCGAAAACGGGATGATGCAAAACTTTTGGTGCGGTGGACACCTGTGGTTTGGACTGGGGGACCACCTAAAGTGGCTAGACCTCCCAATAAATCGGACAGACTACCCAAAGCGGTGAGACTTGTTAGAGCATTAAGAGCTCCCGGTTTGGCTAACAACTGAGCTAGCGGTATTGCTGAAGCTAATGAACTGGCAGCGGCTGCTAATGGGTTGGTAAGTGGTGAAGGTGTGGTGGATACTGTCGACGATGTTGTAGAGGATGTGTTGTTAGAATTTAAAACGCTTGTTGTTGTGTTTAATGGGGATGATGTCGATGATGTTGATGTTGTGGTGTTAGTGTTATTGCTACTTGAAATATTGTTACTTAATGTGGATGTTGTTGTGTTTATATTTGTGTTTGTTGTATTAGTTGTGTTGTTGTTGCTACTATTGATTTGGCCTCCGTTCGTTGCGGCAGTTGTAGTACCATTTACTGTTGTTGCACTATTTGCCTCTTGGAGATTTGCCTTCTGCAATTCGACGCTGTAAAAAGGGATAAATAGAGAGAGAGAGAAAGAGAAAAGGAAAATAGGATATTGTTTTCTTTCTGTTTAAATGGTGATGATAAGGTTTAATTGGTAGTGATGGTTAATTTTTTTTTTTTAATATATCACTGACAATGATTTTGTGGAATTGAGTTGAGGTTTGCATTTCATATATTTTCAATTATTTTTATTAAATAATTTTGATTTGATATTTATTTTATTTTTTCGTTTCTCTCAAAAGGTTAAGGAGGGATTTTTGGTGGATGTTTAGGGATTTTATATAGATATTATTGAAACTATTGCAAATGCGTTCTTGTTGCAATAGAAAAGTAGTGTTTGCTGTGTGTAAAAATTATTTAAATGCAAATAAAATAAAATCTTCAAAGAAACAGAATTATTAAAGAACACGATTATTGAATAAATTATACTATTGGACTTTACGAGTTAAACCAGAGACCTAACAGCAATTATCATTGTTTTTAAAGCTAACGAAAGACCATTTATTTTATAACTTGTGTTTCTTTTAACTTTGTATCACAAAAAAACTATATTAATTTACATAACAGCTGTCTTATATATTTTACAACAAAAATAGTAGTTATTTCCAGATTATATAAATGAAAACTGCTATATAAGAAAAAACTATTTATAATTTTTTACATTTTGGAGTTAAATACATTTTTGGGGGTCCGGCAATTAAAGAGCACCAAAGGACTTGGCTTGAATTTCCTTAAATCAGCTCGATCTAAGAACGTCTGAAAATGAAGATCTGAAATTTTCACAGAGTAATTGTTTTTCGATAATCCGAAAATTTTGTGAAAAAATTGCAATATCTAAAAAATTACTGTGAGTATAGAATTTTTATTTTTTTCAATACAAATTTACAAACGAAAGTTATATTTGCAATACGTAAATAGGAGGTTATGTATGGGATAAGACTGAACTTTTGTTATTCTAAAAAAGTAAAGAAGAAAATTAAAGAGTGTTAAACGATTTCGAAATGTTTCATTTATAATAATTGCCTTTTATGCATTGGCGGTTTTTCATACAAAATGTATTAATTTCTTTTACGTAAACACAAATGTAAATTTAGAAGACTGGGTCGAATGCATTAAAACAAGTTGACTGTTTGAAGCATTTTTCTTGTTACATTCAATATTTATTTATTTTTTTCAATATCGATACAAATAATTCAATACAAAGCATTCCAAGGCAAAAGAGCGCTAAAAATGATTTCGAAACTCAACATCTCAAATTGAAGCGATCAAATTAAAACAGTTTAGTTATGTCTTCATATACATGTATAAAACCTATTTTTAAAAACGTTTGAACACCAAACCAAATATCAGATGAGTATTCAGCAGGGTCCAAATCAGAAAGTTCTAGGATTCGCCTACAATTTTTGTTGAAATCGCAAGTATCGCTATTGCCAACAATATTAAAAATAAAAACTATTACACGTGAATTCCTATTAAACTCTTCAAATGATGCCAGTTTATGCTCATACTTTGATTCAACCGAACGCAAAACATAAAAATTTTATTTTAAATAAATTTGCATTTAAATATTTTTACGGGCGGGGGGAAAAATATATATGTATATATACCTATATATAATAATTAAAAGGATTTTCTCTTCTGAATGGAATAAAAATATAAAATTAGGAATTACTGAGGATTAAACGTCGCTTTATCTCCAATTACCAATAGAACGAACTTTGATGATGGTGGTTGGTTGATTTGTGGTGCTGTTTGATTGGTTTTCTGTTGTTTGCTTTGCAAAATAGTCGTGAAAGTAAAAACAGGGATTCCCTCTCACTTTGTCATGTGGTTTTAACAGATAACGACGTTTTGTTTTACAAGTAAATAGATTTACAATATAAGACTTAAAACTAACCGCGTGGAATGTTAACATATTTATTTTAAATAGTAGCTACATAAATAGAGTATTTATTTATACGTACGATATCTATGTAGGCTGTTTTTCTATGCATATATCAATATTTTTTTTTATAACAATTTGGCAGTTAATGTTTATAAACTGTATTTTTATGTTTTTATCAAATAGAAGTTTTTTTTTTTATCATCGAATACAAAATTTGTATTTTGAAGTAGGTATCTTTCAAACCGGTTTATTTCAAAACAATGAAGACGGACTTTTAGGGGGGTGGTAGGTGGGAAATTGTTTTGGACATGGAATCGTATATAATATACTATATATGAATATTATTTAAATATATAAATATGGTTTATATATTAATAATATAAAGAATATAAAGCAGTTTGTGTTTTATTACAGAGAAGAAAAAAAAGTATGAACGCTTACTTAAACAAACGTAATAAAATTTCAACTATATAAAGTAAACAAAGATCCTCCTCTCCTTTTTATAACGCAAATATTTTAAAATTTTATTGTTAAAAAAATGTTTCGTTAATTCAAAACAAATTTGTCCATTTGTTTCAATTCAAATCAATTCGACAAAATTGCGCAACTACGACTACAATTCTTTTTTTGAAATAACAATTAGAATTAGTTACAAAACAAACACACACACACACACTTACAATTAAAAAAAGACACAGAAAAAGTTGTTAAAAAGTATTTTTTTTTTTTGTATTAGGAACAACAATATCGACACACATACTTAATACGATGAACGAAACAAAAACAAAACAGAAAAAGATGTAACAGAAAACATTAAAAACAAAGACTTACCTCATATTGATTAAGTATTGTGCCAGAGCTACAGAATCTGGATTGCCACTGATGGTGATGGTGCGGTCAGTGTTGCCACCCTCACGTTCTTCACAATTTGAAATGCGTATCATTGCACCGGAAATCTGACGAATTTCGGCAATTTTAGTACCACCTTTGCCAATAATGCAACCGATCAAATCATTTGACACAGTCATTTCATGCTGCTGTTGTTGTGCACGATTTGTATTTGCGGTACGCAACTGTGAACCAGCTAGAGCAGCCAAAGCTACTTTTTATAAGAGATAAAGTTTGAAATTTTATATCAAAACATTTACAATTACAAACTGTATCTAGACTAACCTGTTGGATTTAGACCGCCCGTGTTAGCAGGAGCCATGCCGGCTAAGCCTAATGCTGCCAAACTAGCCAAAGGGTTTTTAGCCACCTGTGCAGATGATAAAAACAATTTAAACATTTTCCTGTTAATTGGCAATAAATTTATAGAATTTTTTCGTTCTTCTTTTCAAGAAAAATAAAAACAAACCAAATAAACAAAAGCAAATAAATTACTTATATAAGAAAAAAAAAAACACAGAAATAACAACAACAAAAACAGTACAGAAAAATGCAATATAAATTTACAACATATACATTTAAATCAAAGGAAAAGGAAAAAAAAAGATAAGATAGTTAAGACAAAGTGATTGCATCGATTTATTCGAAAGTTTTTTGTTTTTTGCATAAACTTGTTTCTAAATAAAAAGTAGGAATATATATGTATTTGCTTAGCAGCAATCTAAATGGACGCAACCTATGATTTTGTTTCTCTAGGGACCACAATGTTTTGAAGAATATAAAATTAGGTATTTGACTAATCGGAGAGATTGCAAAAGTTTGTTATTACTTTCTTCTACTTACTTATTTATGCCTTTGAGGTAGTTAAACATTTTTTTTTTTTTGTTTTGTTTTACTCGTATCTATTTATTTTGTGTATCTAGGAGAGCATTTTAAATATCATCAGATTTATATTATAGTGGTTAATTTTTATGTATTTGTGAATACAAATTATTTTAATCGACATATGATGTACACAAAAATAGAGTAGGAACCTAACACTTTCAGAAAGTGTGAGTTTGACAATTCTGTGATTTTTTATATTGCCACAGCATAATCTTTAAGTCAACAATGGGTACACTCAAATCACACAAATTTCTGAGTCCTCAGATCGTTGTGTTATTTGTGAGTAGCGTGAGTTTATTTTTAATATTTTATTTTGTGAAAAACATTTAATTTAAAAAACCCAAATTAAAAAAAAAGTGCTAGTAAATGCTTTAGTATCTCAACAACGTCTTACGCTCTGAAAACACTCATTGAATATCAATAAATAAAGAGATGGTGAGAATAACATTTGTTTTATTTTCTCTCAGAATAATGAAAATAAACACAATTCTCTACTTATTCTGTTACTACGAGTACTATTGGCAAACTAAGTGAGACTTTCTATATAATTTTTTGGCCACTAATCGCTCGAGCAACAACAAAACACCATGTTGTTTTTGCATTGTTGTATTTATTGTAATCCTAGTTTCACCTGGTAAAATGAAATCGTCTTGCTTGCAGGCGCCATTAATAACTCACAGAGAATTATGTTAATAAAAGTTTTGAACTTTTTTATGCTGAACTAAACTTTTTTGTTTCGGTTAGTTGAGTGTGTTAGTCAGAGTAGTCATAGCATAGAACATTATTTTCTTATTTGTACAAAATAAAATACGTAGTAACCAAATCTCTAATCTAGTAAAGTTTTCTGTGGAAACACTGTAAGACCCAAGTGAGCGGGAGAACTTAAGATATATTAGAGAATCCAGCGGCCTGACTACCTAACATATCTTCTGATCGAATAAATACGAGTAGTATAACTGGTTCATCATTCGCCGCTGTGAACTGTAGATTCAGTGTGCATCACAACCAGGCTGTTTAGTACTGTTCAGTAGTTAGTGATTTTAATTGTTTTGGTTTGGCCTTTTTCAATTTCTAATTGAGAAGCATACAACATTCAATACTAAATTTGTCGAGTTGTTGCTTCTTGTAATTTCAAAACTTAAAATCAATTTTGTTGAGATGCCAAACAAATAATAAATTCCTTTTAGTTTTGTTTGCATAACTTTGTTTTTTAAAAAGGAAAAATAAAAACTTTCTTTTTTTAAATTTTATTTAATCACTTTGACTTCACCAACATCATCCGGGAGCAACGAGCGGCTCAATTAGAACAGATTTTTTTTTTACAATTAAAAATTAATTGACAAAGTAACAAAATAAAGTTGTTTTAAATATGTATGTAGTTTCTTATTTGAAATGTATATGATGAGATTGTATTAATTGTGTGTGTGTATGTGTGTGTATTTGATGAAATAGTGTAGATAGTTGAGTTTGGTAAATGTGCAAAAATGGTACGTTTAAACGGGAAGAGGAACAAAAGGAGGAGGTTGCAAAAATTTAGATTTGGGGGCTTGCAAGCTGGAACCTTAAACGGCTACTTATTACAAAAAATAAATGAATACAATGTATACAAACAAGACTGGAAATTAAAAAAAAAAACAACTTCTGCTAATAATGGAATAAGTTTGGTTAGAATGGAAGTGGAAAAATAAGAATTTTCAACGGCCATTCGAAAGGATTTTCATTTGAACACCAAATACCTACAGCATTTTATATTTATTTTATTTGTTTCTATTTCGTTTATATATAAAATTTTCATGTATACGAGTATATATGTTTTCTTTGTATTTTTTCAAATGTGTAAGTTTTATAAAAGTTTTTAACAAACATGCAAAACCAATGAAAAGAAAATTTGCAGGCATGTCAAGATTGGCAACCGTTTGAGGGGAATGTAAGAGTTCTCATACAAATCCTTTTCATGAACACAAAATTTGATTAATATGTAGATACTTAAAAGGAAAATAAAATGCGGAAAAATGTGTCTAAAAATTAGTTATTTTATAATTCTCATTGCTTTTATAATCGCGCCAATTTAATTGTGATGCAAAATTTAAAATTATTTTATGTTGTCAGAAAATTCAGTACAAAAGAAATTTTGCTTTGATTAGTTGTAAAGTCAATCAAAAGTATTTAATATAATTTTTTCGGTTACACAAATTTCATACGTAGTAATATACTAAAACCGTTTTCGCAACACTTTCAAATACCGTTTGAAAGGGGTCACCGACAGCGAACTTCTAGGCCAACAGCTCTATATGCGAAAATACAGTAAACTGTTGAAACTTTAAGAAACTTTTAATGACGCATATCATAATAGATTTGTTTCTTTTTCTTTTCAATAATGCAGTTTCTATTGAAGCATTCTTAATTTTTTTTTTAATTTTTATATTTATTGAATCTTTAAAATGAACTAACAATAAGTATTCAAATCTTAATACTAACAGCCTGTTCGACAATATCGAATGAAAATGTATGCGAAAGAAAGCTAGTCACTCACATTCGAATAAATTTGGGTTCATCTATGTCACTATTGTTCGTTCGCATGAACTTATGTATTTTAATTGAATTTTCACACATCGTTCGCACAGAATAAAGTTAGAAAAAACCCAAATCAATTTTCTTTCGCCTAGAATGCGAATGAACTTATCCTTTCGACATCGGCGAACTGCCTGTAAATTTAAAATTAAAAAATGTGCTTTTTATTTAAGTCCAACCAATGCTAGACAAAAAGTTTTATTATGCGGGAGCTATTTCGGTAAAATCACCTATTGAATCTGGTGGTGGCAACGGTATGCCTTCTTTTAAGCCGAGTGTGGCCGCCAAAATTAAGTATATTGCGCGCAAGATTTCTAAATGAAATCAAATATAGTTACAGCTGAGTTTTTTTTTTTTTATTAAACTCAAGTGGAAAGACGCGACGACGGACCCATCAGCGAAAAGTGGATTTGGTTCTGCATTTATAGAAAAATGAATCTTCATATTGATGACGGCCTATCAACATACATACGAGTGGTTTGTGTATGCAGTAAATAAAAATCAGTAATGTGAAAACCGAATTTAATGTCAGTGTCAAAACTCGTCACACAATTTTGTAATACTATGTACTATCAATGCGTTGGTGCCATCAATTCAATGATACTTTTTATTCATATACAATATTTCTGATATTTCTTAGTGAGAAATCTTATGAATGAGATTTTTTCATCAAATTGAAACCATATAATTAAAATAGAATAGAAATTCATTACTTTATTATATGTTATCATTTTATTTTTAACAGCAAAATTTTAATGCTTTTAACGTGCGAATTTGTCCAGATAACATTGTTATAAACGATTATAAAGAAAAGAAATTATATTACAACAAAATTATATTAAAAACAAACAAAAAATGTTTTTGAAAATTTCCTTTTAAAATTTTGATTTCTTGGTTGAGTTTCTGAGTTATGAAAGTTGTAGTTGCCAAAATAAAAACTTTGTTTAAAATGTTTGTTATACGTAAAACATTTATCGTTGAGGGTCTGTTTGTACGTTGATGGGGGAGGAAAGTAGAGTAAGTTTTAGGAAAGGGGATACACAACACTAAACCAAACTACATTTTACTTTTTACACACAATGGGAAGACTTTCGTTCAGTAAATGTGATAAGAAAACACAAAATAAAATTATTTGTTGTCTTATAAAATTAATAAATATTCTTCACTAAAGTGATATTCGTTAAATAAATCAAGCATTTGAAATCATCGAACAATAAAGAAGGGGAGGTTGCTTGTGAAAGGCGCTAAAGGGGTATTGGTATTTATT